>VWZF01001186.1:1428108-1748108 GCA_013396755.1 Sclerurus mexicanus
CCTGCTGCCCTGCCTGCTGCCCTGTCCTGCTCTGCCTGCTCTGCCCTGCCTGCTGCCCTTTCTTGCTCTGCCCTGTGCTGCCTGCTGTCCTATCCTCTGCCCTGCCCACCCTGCCTGCTGCCCTGCCCTGCCTGCTGCCCTGCCCACCATACCTGCTGTGCCTTGCCCTCCCTGTCTGCCCAGCCCACCTCAGCACTCCCTGCCAGCTGCCTGCCCAGCCTGCAGCATAAATCCTGCCCCAGCCTTGTTGCCACAGTAACATTGTCAAGCGAAATGCTTGGTACTCAGTTTTCAGCTATTGAAATGGGGAATCAGAATTCCTAATAATATGGATAGCTCTTAACTAAAAAAAAAAAAAAAATGTTTAGAAGGGAACTTTTTAATGTGCTTGTAATCCTCCTGACCCTGTGAATCAACATGCAACTGTTCATCTAAATCAGATTTTTAAATGGTGTGTGTCTGTGGCTTTTTATTGCCTGTAATTAAAAAACATGTGTTTGTTTCCATGTATGCAGCATCAGTCAGCAGTCAGGCGTGGTCACCGGTGCTGGGCTGCTTACAGGAATGTCTGGGGACTGGTACTTCTTTTTTGTAATCTTTTCCTGCAAAGCCTCACAGTGCTTGTCCTACATGCCAGGGAGCAGAGAAGAGTAAAAGAAACCTCTAGGTCTGTCTTTTCCTTGTTGGCTCAGTTTTTAGCCATAGTGCTGGTTGTATTGTACTTTGCCGTGACTTCCTGGCCCATTAAAACCCTGACCAGTTATAAAATGATTAGTTGACATACCTGGGCTCTGGGGACAAAGAGGTGGTTTAAGAAGGAATGTGAACCATCTGTTTTGCCAGCACCTCCTGTTGACAGATTTATGGCTCAACATTAGCATATGTGTCCAGGGTCACACACCTGCGCTTCCTAACAAGGTAATATTATTTAGCAGGGTATGTTTTCATCCTGAGGATTCAGAACTCTTTGCAAAGGTGGGCATCAAGAATTCCGTTTTACAGTTGAAAAATGAAGGCACAGAGAGATTTAAGTGACCTACCCCACACCACACAGTGAGTCTGTGGTGGAGCAGTTATTGAATCCAGGTTTCCTCCAGCTGCATAAATATACGTCATCCATTAGCAGGAAAAGACTTGGAGCTATAAACATAATAGAAGAGCATTGATTATCATTCTAGGGGAGCTTTAAGCCCTTGTGCTGTATGAAAACCTGAGCCATGTAGAAAGACAGACTATTCTCACAAGAAAGGTTCAGGATGCAGTATGGTAAAGCTCTAGTGATCACTGAAGTCAGTGATCACATCTTAAATGAGGAAGTTATTCTGTAGTCGAGCTCTGTAGCCATTTTCTGCAAGCCTGTTTCCCAGTGCATGCCTGGATACAATCACCTCAGTGCACTTAAATCTGTCTGTTAAAAGAATTTCTTGGTAACCAAATCTATCATGAAAGGAAGTTGAACAGAAAATCAGATTTATTGCATAGCTACACCCATCTGTCTGTGGTGAAGAAGCCTAAAATAAGGAATTTGAAGGAGTTACTGAGCTTCTCCAGGCTGGAAGGAAGATGAGGATTTGTCCTCTTTCATTCATGTTCTTAGACTCGTTCATCAGTATAATCTGTGTTGAAGATGAGGTCCTGGGGGACACGGGACAACTGATTTTCCAATCAGCAAAGAGATTAGAGGATAGTTAGAACAAAGTAAGGTAAATAGTTGAATCTGTAGAGTGAGTTCATTTATTCTTCTGAAGTAGTTTCAAAGTGAATTTAAATATAGCAAAAAGCAGTCATTTCTTGTTTCAGTCCTATTTAATCTCAAAGACTGATGATCTTTTTTAGTTGAAGGTGGCTGGACCCTTCAGTTGAAAAGTAACTGCTGATTCCATACATCTGTTCTTACAGTTGCTTTCAATTACATGATCTCTTATGTGGCAGAAATCCTTGAAAAACTGTGTTTCATCTTATTACCTTAGGAATTAGAAGCCATAATAGTTCCAGAATTCCTCTAATAGTGTTAATGGAAGATGTCACTTTGCAACACCTAGCAAGGGTTTATAAAATCCATGAAATCTAGGGTTAAAACATCATAAAAACAGTAATGTTCTGTCTTGAAACTGGAATAATCTAAATAAAACTGTCCACTATGTGTATCTTCTAAGTATCTGCAGGTCTTAACATACATTAAAGTGCCTAGTATTTTAAGCTGCTATTGTGGGGTTTTTTTCCTCTGTAGATTATTTTTAATATGTACAGGATATGAATTGATTTCTATTTACAAGCGTGGTTATCCTCCACACTACATTGACTCTTACGATTCGAGTTAAATGAACAGGCAGGCAGCCTTTGCTGAATGCAGGTTGCAGTGACTGACCACTGACAGAGGATGCTACTTGCAAATGACAAAGCTGCTTTTCAGTAGCATGTTTCGTTATGGCCACTACCTGATTCTCAGAGGTTGGAGAAATGAAATAGATTAGAAGAATGAAGAAAGGATTTTTGTTTTATGCTATGGGAAAGCCTGGTCCATGTGTTTGATTGGGGCAAAAAAGGTTCATCTGCATGTTGGAAGAAACCTAGAGCAAACAGTACCATATTTCCTTTCTTGTTTTATTCAGATGTCCACCATGAAGGCTTTTGTGTAAGTGTCCCTCTGCTTTGCACTTTCACTTCCTCAACAGCCTCATGTTCATATTCCTATGAATGGGATATCCTTAAAAGCATTTCATACAACACGTGTTTCCATTTGAGGGTTTGTAACAGGGATATAAAGGCTGGGGATATTTTCTGCCTCGTAAGCATCTAATTGTCCATGATCCTTTGTGGCTGGAGATTAACGTGGTCTCTTTCTTTTTTGGTCTGTGCTGTCTTTATTGTCACAGTATTTTACCAGCAGCTGGAATTGTTCTGGTCACAGAGATGAGGCTGCAGGGGCGCCAATTCCATCAAATTGGTGGATACAGATGCAGTGATTTCAAACACTGTTGCCATATTATTATGGCTGGGTGTTACTGCTCCTAGAGCAGAGGCAGCCAAGCTGAATGGGTTTGTGTGTTTCACCATTGTATTTTTGGAGCTGGTAGATTAGTGTCATCTCTGTGCCAGGGTACCAGAGGATGGATTTTCTATCTGCTGTGCTAGATCCATTGTGTTCTGCTGTCTCTGTTAGGAAGGCCATAACTTTGGGCACAGAGGTCAACAGGGCAGATGAAGGCAGTAAAATCCTAAACTGCAGCAGTGAAACCCATCCAGGATCATCTATCAGAGATCTTAGAGGACAAGTCTGTTTTCTTAACAACTCTACCTGCTGTGATTATATTATGAAGAAATTTTATCTGAGAGGAGCTTTGATGCGTGGTGGAGGAAGAAAAACTCTTCTGTAATGAAAAAGCACAGGTTCTTATTTCAGAGAGAGAAAACATTGTAAAAGTTGAGCTTTTTACTTCTGCTGAACAATCGACATTATTTCAGTTACAGGGTATATTTTAAATTTGAACTGCTTTATGTGTTCTTTACAGAAAGTGGCATCCTAATGAATGCTGCTAGCCTGGCGCAATGTCATCACCATGTTTGTCTGACTAAGGCAGTTAATTTATTTATTTGCATATTTATTTTTAAGTTTTAAGCCTGGCTCTAAACCTGTATTTAAAGAATGAATGACTACCTCAGATGACTGAATATCTACTTATACCTACATACTATTTTTTGAGGGGTGAGAAGGTTCCTAGTAGTGCAGCCTAGCTTGAGCTGATCGTAGTTACAAATGGCTTTGTTTCTAGTCCATGGGAAATTTCAGATACCCAAAAGGGAACAAGGTTCCTTTCATCAACTGGTTTTCGGAAAAAGTCTTTTTCCTCTTTCTCTTCAAGTCTGCAGAAGATTGAAAAAAAAAGTAGAACAATAATAATGGCTGCTTTGGGGTTTGGATGGGTTTCCTGAAGCATCTTCAATAGATGAGGTTTTCACAATCTGCTAAGGACTTGCTGTATGGAGATCAGACTTATTTTGGAAACACATTTCCTGCAAGTGAGACTGAAGGACTCAGAGTGGCCACCTGGCACTTGGCAGGGCCCTGAGTCACTTGGGTGAAAGGCCAAAGGGCATCCTCATTCTCTTGAGCCTCCATTTCCTGGGATTGTTTTTCTACATCAAGAACTGAAATTTGTGCTTAGGTGACACAGCATTCTTGTTGGCAGTGACTTTAAAACCAGTGTAAAATCTACAGAAGATGTTAGAGTTACCACATATCTTGTCCCTTGCAGTCCTGTTGTGAAATGTGTTTCTTCAACTTTGCTTGGTCCAAAAGTGCTGGAACTTTATTGCATCAATATGAGAATAAAGAAACAAATCCCCACATGTTTTAGTCAGATGGTTAAAAATAGGAGGAAAGTTTTCTTGGTTGACAATTTGTCATTTTGCATGTGTTGTGCAAAAAAAAATAAAAATGTATATGAGTCCATAAAAAATTCACTAATACAGGGAATATGTGTATATTTTCTGCCAAAAATGTGGAAAATTGTGTATCTTAAGGCTAAATCAAAGGACTTTAATGAGATGTTTGAAGAAGGAGAGGTTAAGCAACTTGTTTCTACTTGATAAGTGCAACACCTTTTAGAAAAATGTTAATTAAAGCAGTAGTGACTTGATACGTAATACAGCCCAAACTTTAAAATGTGCTTGTTATCATGATAACCTACTTAAATCAAAGGTTATCCTTTGATATATCTAATACATCCCTGGATGTAGCTGCCGCTACTTCCTCTGGAGCAAAACTCTGTGGAAAACCACGTTAGTCGAGGTGCAGGCTGCTAAAATCCACACTGGTTGTGCTGGGTGTCGTGCGGAGCAGCATGGAAAGGCACAGCCAGCACAGGCAGACAGTCACACTGCTGAGCAAGACTGAAGGAATTGGTAGGCACAGGAGCTTCAGAGGCAGGGCCGGGAGATACCACCACAAATATCACTGGGTGGCACCTGGAAGGTAAAGTCAAGGAGCTTACCTTCAGTGGAGAAGGAGAAAGGGAGCCGTCAAAGGCATCAGAGGAATAAAGTGATGCAGGCAGAACGATGGGTGAGGATTTGGACTGCGGGGTTTTGAGACAGGTGGTGAGAAGGAAGTCAATAGCTGGAAGCCCCAGAGTGAGTACCTGGCATTTATCTTCCGAGACTTGTGTCAGTAAGAAAAGTGCACAGGGTGGTTAGGGCTGATGTTGAGGTTAAAAAAACTAAAATTCCCAGCGAGTTCGAATTCATCAGGGTCTGATTGTGCAATGAAGGTGGGAAGCGAGTGACGATTGCCAGACTTGTACCCAGCTGAATAGAAGCCCTGGGGTGTGGGAGTTTTTAAAGATTGTTTTCCTCCTTGTGCATATACTCAGCAACATTTCTGAGGGAGTTGCAGTAATTCACTCTCCTCTCCACCCCACCCTCTGAAGTCCGAGCTCAGTACAGCGGCACCCATCAGAATGGGACATATGGGACACGAGGTCCTTTCTGCCCAGGCCAGGCAGCCAGCTGTTCTGAGTCTTGAAGCAGATGTTTGAGCCTGAATCTTAGTCATTCAGTGTGATTTGTGTTAGTAGCTAACAGACGCCAACTCATTTATCTGGAAAACTCCTGGTGAGGTAGAGACACTTACTCTAGATGGGTTCCTGTTTAGCAACCCGTAGCAATGGCACGCTGGAATAATCCTTCTATGTAAATGTTTCTTTTCTTTATTCTTTCAGTGCTCGCTGACCTCTTTTCTACAGTATTTCACAGGGTACATCTGGTTTTGGTTGTTCCATGACTCAGTGTTCCAGTTTGAAAATGCAGTGTTGTGATTTAAACCATCGTGTCAGGACAGTGATCTACAACTGCCTATGACCTAAATGTTGTTGCTTTTGCTCTTGGGCGCGGGTCCTGCTGCGGGCTGGGCTCCTGCCGTGGCGCAGGCGCCGAGGACTGCGCGGCAGAGCCTGGCAGAACGCAGAGCCGCTGCTGGCTTTTCTGTCCCCTCGAGCCCGTGTGTGCTTTGTGCTCCAACACGTGTCTTCCCGGTGTCAAATATTCCTACCTGGCTATAACGTTTGCTTCCCACTAGAATTCCTTGAGCTGTGAGTTCTGTTTTACACATTTGCCCCTTTCCTTTGCTCTAGTCCACTTTTTGAATTTGGGTTGCTGTGTTTTATTCGCTTCAAGGCAATTTGGATGTGTCACTGGGAGAATACTCCATTATGCAGTATGAGCTGCAGACGGAATTGTTTTCTCTGATGCTTTCTGAGATTTTGTACTTTTCTGTTGAGTGTGAGTTTGCATGCACTGCCCAGAGACCTTTCCTCAATTATTTTGGTGTTTATCCAGGTTGTGCCATCTATCTTGGTGGTGCTAAAAATATTCAGGTAACTCCCTTGCAGGTTTTTGACAGAAGAGTTAATGATGGTAAGATGAATACGAGAGTATATTTTTTCCCCCTGCAATTTTTTTCCTGTAAAAGCCCACATGTTTTGCAGATACATGCCTGTCTATCAAAGATAATACATGTCATAATCTTACTCACAGAGAGGAACACATTTGAATGGGAGCTGAGGAATTCTGCTAAAATGTGTCACTAAATGTTCAAACGATACTCTCATCAGTTTCAGGATGGATTGTCAATTTATGTGCTCTCTAACAGGTACATTACGGTTCAACAGCATGAAAACACTTTTTAGGTTGCGTTAATTTGTAATAATTTGGTTTAAGGTGGAAACACCGGAAATTTGCTTGCATTAAGTTACTGCTTTAACTTAAATAACTAGAAGCTAGAGAAGGAGTGAAACTAGACTAGAATATAAAACATATTTGCTTAAGACCCATGTAATGATTAAAAATGAGAAAATAAGGAAGCGAGCATAATGAATATTAATGCTTCGCTCTGCTGTTTTACACTTTCTGTCTTCCACTGTTTTCCTTTGAATTACTTGATAGTGCATTTTACATCAACAAATGCATGCTCATTTTTAAGTGATGCCTTTTGAAAAACCATAAAAATTAATGACTCGTGAGCTTTGTAGAAGATGAGATTAATGACATCATTTTAAAAGGCAGTGTTTGATGCCCAAATGCAGTACTTGCTTTGCTAAAATGTTAGGAGGTGAAGGCTACCATCTAGATAGTATTATCCTCAGGGATACACCACAAGCAAGATCACACCTAGTCATTGCATATATGCTGACCTGGTTTTCAGAAGTTATTCTCTTTTTTAAAGGGAGCAGGACTCCTGCATTGAGTAAAAAAAAAAGGAAACAATCCACACTGAAACAAACAAAGTACCCCAACCCAAACAAAAGTTATTCAATATTTAGCGTTGTGGCAGAGCAGAGTCACTTCTATATATATATCATTGTTTATGAAAGCAGTCAGAGGTGTACGCTCAGAGCTTCATGGAAAAGGGTGACATGGGGGAATTTGATCAAACATAAGTATACTAACCTTTAGATGGCCCTGGAAAGACCATCATCCTGCAAAAATATAAGTCCTGGCAACATTTTATGTCTTCTTTTAATTCTCTATTCATTTCCTCCATAATTTTTAACGTAACGATTGACATTAATTGACAGATGCCGAGAAAAAGAGACCTTTTTAACTAGAACAAAAATAGTTTTGGGTTTTTTTTTAATTTGCTACCTAGAAAGCTAACGGCGGAATGTTGGCTTTCATGGCAGCATTGTGCTGTGCACTATTCCAGCATTCTGGGCCAGATCGCCAGCACTTCGCAGAGCCGTTTGTCTTGTGAGTTCTCACTTTACTTCAAGGGACCTGCTTGTGAACACACGGCATTTTCAGGGTTCCTGGGCTAGCTATCCAGTGGTGTTTGTGAAATTTAATTTTTAACGTGCTGTTGCAGAAATTCATCCTGAAGAATTCCTAAGATACGCTTTTGTGGCTTAGTGACTTTGTTATAACTAATCTCAAAGAATAACATTTGGGCATGTGGAAGGCAAAGAACCTCCATTAACTTTTTCAAGAAAAAATGGAGAACTGCCTTTTTCTTGATCAAATTCCTTAACAATAAAACTAATGAATGCAACCAGACATTAATTTTCGTAGGTTATTCCCTTATTCTTATCTTGTACAGAAAAGCTCTGTACTGTCAACTTCCAGCTCTCAGACTGAAGCTGAGGATGCTGCCTCTGTGTTCCTGGAGAAATGCTTTTTGGGTCTCAGATAAGTTCATCTGCATATCTGTGGCATCTGCTTCTGCGTTGTTCTAGATGTGCTGGGGCTGACAAAATTTCATGAATCTTGGGACTGAAGGATCAGGCAGCTCATCAGAGTCTGGTATCTGCTGCTCTTGGTGACCTCTGGCATATGAAACTGTTGGTGGAACTATGTAGGTAGTGAAGGGCTTATTTCTCCTTTATCACTTCCATTTGGAATTTTTTTAACTTGCTTGATTGACAGAGTGTTGAAATGCTGAATATTAATCCACTTTGCAAAATTATTTGAATATATGCGTTTCTTTTTCTTTCCCCTCTGTAGTCAATTCACCTCCATTAAATTTTTGTCCAAAGGTATGTCCAGAGCATTGTAAAATAGCACCAAATGCATTTGATTGCAACTAATAAAGTGATTGTCTTCTTTCTTGGAAAACAGCATCTGTGCTCTCATTTTAAATTAATTCTGGCAAAGATAAATACATGTTGTTAACACTTTTTTATACAGTATATTTATCATTAATTTTTGTTATTTTTTTTGTTTTAAACAGGATTTTTCTGGGGAAGGCTACAGAGACTCTGTTGGTGATGAACACTTCCATCTGGAAGGTATTTAAAGAGCAAAATTTCTTGGTTAATATAAAGGAATATTGGACTCTTACTCAATGCATTTTTCTTGAATATGAATGGAATCTTTACTGCCTTGGGCGACCCTTTCCATCTCACCTCCTCCTCAGTGAGGCAGTTGAGCTGGAATCAATGTTGTGGTGGGAAGGGCCCCTGGGGACCTGGAGTATGGCTGCTGTATTCTGTGTGCCAGAGAACACATCCCAGGTACCCTGACCTTCAGCGGGGCGAGTAGGGCTTGATGAGTGGAGGAGATTAATTTGTTGCTCATCCCTTTCAAGGAAATGAGACTTCAGAAACTGTCTAGTATAACAAGTGGTTGTGTGAGATGTGTTCTAGATTTATATTATACAGTAGTGGAAACAATAGGCCCAGCTTATTTAGAGCAATGAACCATGTCAAGCTTAACCTGGACATTTCTGTCCGTTTATAATCCTGTTATTTGTTTTGGGTTCTCTGTCTAAACAGAACTTGAAACTTGTTCATAATGTTTTCTCTTCCAGTTCCTCACCTGTGAAATGTGTTAATATACCATGTTTCTTGGATTCCAGTCTTCTGTCATCCCTGTAGTTTGCAAAGACTATTCCCTTCTGTGCTGTAACATAGGAGCTCAATTTCAGCTCGTGCTTGTAGGCTTCTGTTAATCACAATAGCAAAATATGCTTGCCATGATGGAGTTTTTGTAAGTATTTTCACATTTAACTTCATCACAGTTTTCCTATCTACCCACAGTGGGACATAACACTAATAAAGGGTAGCTTTTTAATTGTAGAATTATAGGAGAAGCTGCTTCACACAGGATATTAAATGTCAGCAAGGTGAATAATTTCATTTTTCTTTTTCTCAATCTGTCTTTCCTTGCCCCTAATTATTTCTCTCTTTGCTATCTAGAATTGTCTTGCATAGCAAATATAGTATCCAATATATAATATTTCCAAACTAGTCAGCAGCAAGATTGTTTTTATTAGGGTGTAAAACCCTTTTAGGTTGCTGTAATTTCAATCTTTCAGTAGTTTCATGTAATTACTTCCGATGCATCTCCTTTGTTATGAAGTAGCTGAGTGGTGAAGATCAGATTTAGATACCAGCAGGTGGTCCAGCCTTTGTGTGCTGTCACTGGGAAGAGCTGCTCTGTGGCATCTTTCCATCTGGGAGGAAGGTGGCTGTTCCTGCCCAGTGCCTAGGCAAATGTGTGTGGATTGTCAGGGCTTGATCCCCATCCCTTCTGCTCTCAGATCTCTGTGCTTGCCATCCTGGGGACAGTGCTAGTCACTTCCTATTTGAATGGGATATCGAGAATCTCATAATGATCAGACATCAACATCAGACATTTCATAGTTTTTACTGGCATCATATTTTTAATGCCCGTGCTTAATACAAGTGTAAAATTGTAATACTAACATAAAGTGAAGCTGAAACACAATCGGAGATCTTTGTTAGGGCACAGCTTTGAATTCTGGATGACCACTGTCCTACTTCTCCTCTGCATAGAAACATTTCTGTGGGAAAATATAATTAATATCCTAGAACATAGATTAATCTTTCCATCTGAAATAGTTTTTCTGCTTTATTTTGCTGCCTCGTGATGTTTACATGTGTACTGGTGTAATATATGTGCTGCATGATTGTACATTCACGTGTCATAAGATAATGCCAAAATCATTGATGGCCGGTTTCAGAGACAGGGAGCTGTAACCTGGAAAATACTTGGTTGGACCAAACACACACAGGATGTGAATGGCAAAACAAAGACTTGAACCCAGCTCTACCAAAAGCCATGCATCAGTGAGCTATATTCTGCCTTCATAAATACATGGTGGGGATGAAAAAAAAAATGAAAAAGAAACATTTCTCAGATTTGCAGAAAAGCACAGCAGGTGCCACAGTTCTGGTTTGGGGGAAAGTTATAGCCTTTGCACTCAGAAAACTTACTGGAGAATAAATCTGAGTTCTTTAGAAAACTCTCACTGAAAAGACAAAGCGGCAATAAGAGAAATAATTGAATTCCTTATTTTGTTTTACATAGCCAAGTTCATTACCTTTTTTTTTTCCTTCCCTCTTTTTTTCCCCCTCTCAGCCGTCTGAGCAGTACAGATAAAAAGAACTCTCTTTGCTGGATTTAACTTCTGTGTTGTTATGTAAAGCTTGATCAAATCCTTTCGTCTTAACAGACTTAACTGGCCAACAGCAAAAGGCTCGGGATTCTGGGATTAAGATTGTATTTGGTAAGAGGACTGGTGCATTAGTGCTTTCTTTTGAACTATACAAAGAACAAAGTAAACATCAAAAGCATTAAGCCATGAGAGCGGATTGTTGACTCAATGTTGCTGCATGACAAGAGGTTAGAACTCAGTAGCGGCAACTCTGTTTACTGAGTGCTATGCAGAAAGAAACAGTTTGACCAGTATTGTCTATTATATCCACCACCTGCCTTTGATTTTGCTGCTGAGCAAGTCACTAAATTGAAATTTTTGGATTTTCTCTTATGTGGTCAGTGATTTCCTTTGATAAGAGACACCAGTGGAAGCCTCAGTCTCATATTACTCTGACTCTGTTTTCCTCCTTCCTCTTTCATTAATGACTCAACAATTGGGCATGCTGGATATAGGTTCTGTAGTGGATTCATTTGCAGCTTTCATTCCAAGTGATTTCCCACTGCATTTCAGACTCCCACGTGCCAAACTTAGGGTACTTGTTCAGTCTGGTGGCAGTGCACAAATGTCTTATGCTTCAACTTTCTTGTCCCACAATTTCTGCACAGGAGACACATACTTCATCACTCTTCATGTGAAGAGCTCGCATTTTCTCTTCCTTGTCCTGGATAGAACTGAGTGACTGGAGGTGGCTCTGGAAGAAGTCACAACAAGAAAAATCTCCCTCTGATGCAGTGATTGTATAAAGGGGTGATTTCCTCCTTGTCTCAATACAAGCTCTTTAGAGCCCAGTGGGATACAGCTGTCAGTCACTTCTGCTGCCTTTTGGAGTTCACAGTGAAGTCTTAAGCTTCACCATGAGCTCAAGGTGACATGTAACCTATCAGGAGACACCTAACCTATTGTCCCAAGTAGTTATGCTGTAATGTGATTTCTCATGTCACTGTTCTCCTGAAAAGTCTGACTGAAGTGTTTCTACTGATGAGAAATCGTGCATCTCTGGAGATCAATCTAGTCCTGCACCTGTCCGAAGAGCTGCCTCTTACACTGATAGCAATCTGTTCCCTGTTTCATTTGTCAGCCAAGGGTGATGTCTTGATTATTATTCTCTCAACAAAGGTCTGGAGAAGATCCAAGCCTTCCTGGTGCCTTATCTGAACATGATATCCAAAGTCCTCTTGAAAGCAGTGACAGAGCTTGGCCTGAATCAACAAACCAATTTTTTCTATGTTTCCCAAACGGGTTGTGTCCAAATCCCTAGATGTTAGATGTTCCTTGTTCTGGTACCAGAAAAGACAAATTATTCAGGTCATCTTCTTGCACATAAATATTAGAGAACCCTCCAGCAGAGTTCAAAGCACATGTTGTTGCTGAAAAAAAATCTAGCATATCTGTAAGAGAACTACTTGTTGTACTTTTCACATATTTACAAGACATGATGGAATTTTTAAACCTGCAAATAAGGCTAAGCAGAAAAATAATTCCTTATATTCTTAATATGCCTATATTAAGTATCATTATTATAGGTGTATTACTATATTACTAAATGTTTTTGAAGTTGTTATTAGTGTGTCCAGTCAGTCCTTCATCTGGGGCTACAGCTGAAGGGGAGAGCATGAGGAGAGTATCCTTCCCCTCTGCACCCCACAGCAGGGCTGCTCTTATGTGAGATAATTGCCTTTCCTCCATCTCTCCATTCAGGAAAAATTTGGTGAAGGCTTTAGTTCCTGGAATTGTTTCTAAAATTGGTAATTGGAAGAATATCTGTTGGATCCTCAGCTCAGAGTACTTGGGCCCAAATTGTTTATAAACTTGTCAGCAAAGGAAAACTTCAACAAGCATTTTAACTAGTTTTAGCTAACCTTCTGTTTGCCTGGGAGGCACTTTTTACCATACTTCATTAATCTCTTAGCTCTAATAAACTAATGCATTGTTCTAGGCTGAGCTATGAATGGGTACTAAAAGGCAGTTATTTCAGACTGCATGCTTCTCTCTGCGTAATGCCTTCAGTTATGATGGTTATTTAATTTATTTTCTAAAGCTTATGTAATTGTATATTATATACATGAAATTTCAGTGTATTTTTAGAAAAGGCAAAGATTAGGTCTTACACAGGGCAGATTTGCTTTATGTCAGCTCTGTTATTACCTATCTAGTACTATTGATGAAGGCTTGGTGCTTTGCAACAAGTTAAGGTCCCTTCTCTCTTGGGTTCTTAAACCAAATACCTGTTTATCACTCACTCTGTAAATAGAGTGCTAATAATGCCACCTGGAAAGTGCTCTTGTGGTCAGCCTTCTTGGATGTTACATGGGAACTCTGCATTTTAATGACTTGCTGCTAATCCTGTGCACTTACCATAGATTTGCTCTGCATGAGTATATGCTACGTGATCACCTCAGACTGGTGATCACTTGCTCACTGGCTGCATTTTTTCAGGTCTCGGGAGGTTTCTGCTTTATCCTTTCCTACTACTCGACAGGGCATGAAACAACTCTGAAAAATATCTTCAGCTGCAGGGTGACCCACGGGCAGCAGCCGCTGGTATCTGACAAGCAGCGAGTCCCCGCTGAGGCTGGCAGCTGATAAGCTGGGTACTGTGAATTGGAAGGAGTACCGAAGGACGTGGGGTGTGGGGAGGAAGGAGCAGTGGAGAGTGCCAAGAGAAAACTGCTTAGTTTGGCACTTAGAATAAAAGTCACCAAAGAACATGAGACTGGTAGGATTAGCAGAAGTTTTCCTGTGGTTGTGCACAGATCCAGGAAATTATAAGAAGCAGGTAGGCTGCTTGCCATGAGTGGGAGGAAAATCTTACGGCATAAGGCACTTTAAAAAAAAAATAAAAAAATTGTACAAGTGTTTCTTAACATTAGCTGTTCCAGTCGAGAGGGGTTGGTATTTGGATCAGAAGCTTTTACTTCTAGAGCTGCTGTTTCAAGTGCAGCCAGGTCAGTAGTGATGAAAGACTGTTGCCATCCAAGGGTTGCCCATGGCCTGTGTGTAATGAGTTAGTGGTCTCCAGGTGTTTCCAAATGAACCTTTGCAGTGTCTAACAGTTCCCACCCATGCTGGCAAGCAGAGCACGGAAAGGCAGTGAAAAGTGGGCTGTTGTGACACCTCGGAGGGTGAGCTTTCCTCCTCACACTGAGCTGCTGCTGTGCAGAGGGTATGTGCTCTCCTCCCTGTGTTGTGCATGTTCCCTGCGTGTAGGGGATCACTCCCTCTAGCTGACAGCCCACCAGCTCCTACTGCTGCTGCCTAAGGTTTTGGTAAATTATGTGTTTTGTCTCTGGTGTGAGTGTCTTCTGGGTTATAATCTTCTGCCTTAGACTGGGAAGATCGTACCTGGTGTAAGTAATAGTTTCATACTGATATCTGTGTTCAGATCCTTCCACGCAGCTGTAAAGTTGTTATATTGACCACAAGCAAGTTGCATGTTTGGTTCAGGAACACAACAGCAAAGCTGAGAATGCAGCCTGGGGTTTTCTGTCCCTTAGAATGTGACAGAGAGAGGGCTTCAACACAAGAAAGCCTTCCAAACTTACAGGTGGTCTAAATTCTTTATGGCGACTGAAGAAAGCCAAATCTTAATATTAATTTAATTGTATGTAGTGTGTAAAAAATACTTCAGTTATGAACCAAGATAATGAAAAGGGAAGTGAATAAGCACCTCAAAAAAAAAAAAAAAAGGCAGAGTCGATCCTTAATGAATATTTTAAACATGGAAAGCTTTAAAATAATTTTATGTGCATGGCATTTATAAAAATATTGGTTTTCCATGCTCTTTCCGTCTACCTAAGACTGGCAACTTTTCCTTCTTCCACAGAGAAGCTAATGCTCTTTCTGAGCGGTCATTAAAAATAGAATCAATTAACAGTAAGAATGTTCATTTGCTCTCAGCTCTGGAGCAGTTGTGAACTGTGGGTATACCTGTTGAAAAATCTATGTCTGCGGATCTTTCAAGCTGCTTCCCTCGTAGCATGGGAGAGCCAGACCGTCAGGGTGCGTGTGGGAAGCAGAAAAATTAAAGGGCAAAAGGACATAGCTTGGGGAGATCCCATCAAAGGCAGGAGGGCTCTCCCTTTTGCCTTCAACATCCCAAAGGTGAGTCGAGCATCGTGGCAGGGCCCAGGCAACAGAGTGTTGGCACTCAGCGGATCGCTCACATCAGTGAGGGAAGCTCAAGGGAAGCCACCTCGTAGCACAACTGGGATAGCTCTGAGAAAGGGGTGCCGGGGCTGTGAGGGTCATGGTCCGTGCATGTGGCTTGGAAAGGCTGGGCCTCAGTAACCTGGGCTCACCGATTCAGTCTTGGTCGTTGGTGTTTCCCTCGGACCGTCAGCGTTGGGATTCAGAGGAGGAAGAGCTGTAGCACACGCAGCATGTCTGAGTGAGCTGTTCCTGTGGCCTCGGCTGGGTAACAGTCACGCTGAGTGCCGGGGAAGGCAGGCTGGGTGACAGCTCTGCTGTGGGTGCGCCTGCCAAACCCTTACCAGGGTGGCCGGGTCACAACTGCCTGTGTGTGTGTGCACGGCCCGCTCTCCTGCCTCGGCAGTGGTGGCTCACCTGGGAGGGGAGGTCTGCCATCAGGTGGGCCTTGACAGACTGGTGGACTTGGATGTATCTGCGAGAGGCAGATGATCTAGTGTGTATGGTGCAGAGATAAAGCTGCATTGCTGTATATGTATATAAATGTGCTTATAAAAATGTATAAAAATGTGCTTAAACTTTGCCCCGGGACATCCACCACCAAGAACAAAGAATGAAATATGGGAACAAGTCAGGAGTTTGAAAACAATCTCTCTGGAAACATGATGAATACCAGTGGTTTCATTTATTCTACTTGAACAAAGGTCCTTTTCTACTTTTAATTTCCCAGCAATGATTATTACCAGTTATTTTTCTTGTAGCTTTGACCACAGTTCATGGAGGTTTTATTAGACATGTTTTTGAAAAGTGAGTCAAAATGCCATTCTTCTCTGACTCTCTTGTGACTCTCTCTTTTCTTTTTTTTTATTTTTTCCTTTTTTTTACCCATGTGAAGCTAGTGTGTATTTCCAGGGAAAGATTTGGGACCAGATAATACTCTCATGGTGATGTTCATGGAATTATTCCAGTTTTGTGCCCTTGTAATTGAAAGAAGTTTTGGCCTTTGATATTTCAGGAGACAACATATTTGTTTGAGATCCCTTGCCTTTACATGAAACATTACACTCATTTTTAGAAATGTTGAATACTGCATTTAATAGGTAATATGTCCTGCTGGAACCCCCAAATATCCCTAAAGTTGCAAGTTTTTTTCTGTTTAACTCAACCATGACATGGCCAGACAACTGAGCTTGAGTGCTGTCTTTGCTGGGGTTTTGGTAGCTTTCTGCAGTAGGTTTTTGTTTCGATCCCACGTGCATGCTACTGTTAATGCCCTTCTCTCCTCCCCAAAGGGATTTCGTATCCCAGAGTGTCTCATGTGAGGATACACATTACGACAGGATTAAATCACTCTTGCATTTCTGGGACTGAATTTAGGAGCCACTGTTTTATGTAGATGGCTTGGTAGAAGCCTGACCTTTGGGGCTGCAGAGTTTAGACACAGCAACCCGTCATCCCGCTGAACCTTCCAAACACACAGGTGTGCAGCTGCAGACCTCGGGAGGCAATTTCTATGGCAAGCATATTGCTTTGCCAGTTTGCTGTTCCAAATTCAAAGTGTGTATCAGTCAGGGTGCTTTTGTGTGTTTCAACTCCACTTCTGCTGCAGTAGCTACAGAAACCCAAAGTTTTACCTCACCAGGCAGAACAAGTGCCCTTTGTTACCTAGACAGATTACAGCGTTTTCTAAAGTCTGCTCTTCATAAAAGCCCAGCTTGAACAGTGGAAATTCTGACTTGCCTCAGATACTGAGGAGACTTTTATAGTTTCAAGTAGCTCCAGGGTTTTATTTTAAAAGTTGAATTTCATCACATGTTTCAAGTTTGGTGGAAAAAAAAAAAAAGCATGATATTTTTAGCAGAAAAAAAGTCCCCCCACACCTTTTTTCTTAACAGATGTTTCATCTCAATCACATCCAAACCTCAAAGCACAAGTAGCAGTCAACCTTATTCTCCTGTGGAGAAAGAGATAAAATGTCATTTGTTTGGAAGACAAGTTTTGTTGTTTTTTTCTTTTTTTTTTTTTTTGTAACCACAACTAGTTCATGAGTAAAAGCAAATAATAAATGCAGCACTATGGGGTTGTGGAAATGAACCTGAAGCAACATTTCTACTCTTGAAAGAGCTTGGAGTCCAGCTGCTCTTGTTAGATGGAAAGTCCCAATCCCCAGCCTACAAAAAAAAAAAAATTTAAAAAAAAATCCCAGCAATCAGTTTTTTCTTGCTTTATAAATCCGATCCAGCAATCCAGGTCCTTTCACCAATAAAATACGTCATCCAGAGTGCTCAACTTTGTACCGAAAAGGATTTAAAACTGTAAAGGTAACAGAAAGCGAGGAAGGGAATATTAGTTGTAAAACAAAATATCCAGAAGTACAAGAGCTGCTACGCAAGGAATTTTCACAGGGCTCTGGAGGAGTGGAGAGCACTGCTGTGCCTTGCAGCCAGGGCTGCACACAGGGCTCAGCGCTGGCAGGGCAGGTGCCGAGGGGAGCCAAGGCAGCCCTGGACTCTGTGCAAAAGATGTGTTTAGGAGGGAGTTATAGTCCAGCCTAAGGATTTGGAGGCATAAAGCTGAAGTGTGGTGCTGCAGACCCTTGTTTTGTTGTTTTAAGGAGCCTTTACAGAAAGTGGAGCCAGCCAGGTGTGGAAGGGTGGTCTTGGCAAAGCAGGGTTCAGATGAACCCCCTCTCTGTGCTGCTGCAGGGCCCCCTGGGAGCTGCACAGAGCACCCAGCTGCCCTGTCCTGTGTGCCTGTGCCCTGCAGCAGTGGCTGCCCAGGACCCACTAGCACGTAGTGATTGCTGCCCAGGTTTCAAGATGCTGCATTTGAAGGCAAATTCACGGTGACAGTGTCTAGAAGAATATTACAGGATCTTCCACCAAAGGAGTAGCTCAAAGTAGAAAGCTGACTATTGAGTTGCAAAACACATGGGCTCTCAAGAGCAACAGGAAGGGCTGACTTGTCCCGTAAGCATGCCCCAAACCATGCTCCAAACCATCTCCTCTTCTGCACTTTGAGCTGTTCACAGCACACTGGGCCTCCATCTCTGGCTGAGGTCTTTAGGCTGTACTGTACTTATTAATAACAATGAACAGATACCTGCCTTTGCTCCGTGGGAATAATTTCTTGTGATGAGATCCTGTGTGCTCTCTAGACTTTGGGTGGGGGGGTCAAACCTTGATGAATTTTATTTCTCTGCATATTTTGCAGTGTGTGGTGTATCACCTCAGTACCATTCGTCATCCATGCATAAATATGGAAAGGGAAAGAGCTGTATGCTTATATGTGCAGGTGAATGTGCCTGTTGATAACAATAATGCTTTTCGGTTGTGTTAGCTCCATTCTCCCCCACCTCTCAGAGTAATGGAGGCCTCTGAGGATGGGAACACTGAACCTACTACTGAATATGGACTCTGAAGGAGTTGTCAGTTGTGCAACTGATTCATCACAGCCAAAACAACGTTACAGTACAGGTCAACAATATTGCTCTCCATAAAAGGTTAGCTTTATGAGGGTCAGAGTGACATTCTTCCTCATGGGAAGCAATTCCAATGAAATGAATATTAGAGTTCAGATACCTTTAGAGGCCCCGTTATCATAGCAAAGGTGGTAGAAACACGATTTTCCCACTGAACATCTAAGTTAGGTGGGAGCGAGCTGATATCAAAGCCTACATTATTAATAACATTACCTACTTAGCCTTCATTTGAATAAAGGGTTATATAGTGGCTGGGTTTCTTTCTTCTTCTTCTCCCCTTGTCAATCTCAGGGGAAAAAAAAACCCCAAAGAGACAAAGGAAATTCAAGATAGAAAATCCTATATGAACGTGCATATCTGCAACTTACACTGAGAAGGAATTCTTAAAAAGCAGAATTGCTGCCAGCTACTAACGAAAATCAGTGAATGGCCATCTTTAGAGAAGTCTTTCTTTACTTGCTTTAAGTCAGTCACAAGTGATCAGTTGATATCCCCACCTGTCACTGCTCAGCAACAGAATTCAATGCTTCACAAGCCCCTTCAGAGCTCCAGGGACATATAATGCTGTTAGAAAGTGGTAAGTGGTCCATAGACAGTGACAATTTTCACTGAAGAAGTACTTACCCTTGTTAAATGATACAGATAGTTACAGCAGATTGCATTTTGTTCATGTGGCTTTTGATATGTCCACTGATCAAACACAAATCCTACTGCTACAGGTATCATCCTGAACTATTTTGACCAAAGCTTATGGAGATTCTTCCCTTTTGTCATGTTCTCCCCGCTCCTTGTGTGGTTTTTTGTTTGTTTGTTTGTTTGTTTTTCTTTTTTTCTTTTTTTTTTTTTTAAGATAGGGGAAGGGAGTGAGAAATGATCTTCTTTGATCTCCAGTGAGGAAGGAAAAACAAAAGACTGTTCTGTTCAGGCTTTTGGCTAACACAACAAACAGTGTTTAAAATTTAACTTTGCTTAATTAATTAGTAATTCTGTTTAGTGCTGTCTGATCTTCATCCAAAAGGTATTTGGAAGCTTGAGAACTGAACATCAAAGTGTATTGGGTGAAGATGGTCAAGTAAGGCATTTAATCTGGCAGTTTCTGTTGATGAAATACAGCCAGTTGGGGAACTAATTGGAAAAGGGAATCATAATCTGGCAAAATTCAGCAAACTCCCTCCAGAAAGAGTGTGAGAAATCTAGGTTTAGTGTTTAAGCATGTATGAGTTACACCCTAGCTAGCAGAGAGAGACCACATTGTCCTTTGTATCTGCGTCTTTAGTACAAAAGGGGTTTTTTGTAAGGAAATAATAAAAAAAATCCACTCCACCCTCATCTTCTGTCTGACATAGCAGCCCAAAAACCTCAACAGAAACCTGTGATTCTGTGTCAGGGCTTGGAAGTACTCCTACTTAAGAATGGTGAATTATTGGGGTTGGCAAAAGGAATTTAACCTTTAAGAGAGGTGGTGTTGCACAAACCTGTGAATTTGACTAAATTTTATTCAGGAGAGGGAATGTTTTCTGAATATTCAAGTGAACTTCAGTTTGGCCAATCCTCAGTGTCCTGGTGGTGTCTTGCCATTTAGAATCGTTATTTGGTGCCTGAATGATTAAAACCTGTTTCTGTTGTCTATTTTCCTTGTTCTGTGTTTTGTATTTTGCAAGCTGTCACAAGGTCTGAGTCACTACCCTTCTGCTCTGCCTCCTCATGGTCGGGTGCTGGCAGTAGGTCTTGTGACAGTCTTGGTTTTTGTCACCCTATGGTGTGCAATTGAACCTTTAATTTGTGTTGTGACCTCCAACAGGAAACCGTGAAATAGAAGAACGTGACTTCTCTCTGTATTTTCAGGTTAAAATACCCATCCCAGACTGGTACAAGGCACTACTAGTACAGCTCCTAGTTTTGACTTGTCCCACTGGACTTAAAATGGACAATTAATTTCCTTACAATAAGCTTCAGAGAAGGCAGCTTGATCTTTGTTGTTTTGAAGGGTGTGTCTAATTCATCAGCTTCAGCTTTTAGACAGGGAAAGTTGAATACATGCTTTTGGCGCTGACCCAGGACAAGCCTGTTTTTCTACGCTCTTGCTCTGGTGGCTGTGGAGCAGGAATGTTACTCTCCTCCTGGTCCCATTCTCCCGATGTTCATTTGCCCTGGAGAAGAGGACCTTTCCTCAAGCAAAGTTATCTCCATCAGGGATGCATTTCAACTAATTCAGTGGAATAAAACAAAATGTGAGCTTAATGGGAGTGATATTTCTTAATCCATGGCCTCCAGGATGACTTAAAAGTGAAATCTGAATGTGAATGTAATCGTTAATTAAAGGACTTCTCCTCAATTTAGACTTTCAAACATGGCTGTTATTGCTCTGGGTGTTATGCAGTCAGTGAAGAATGTCAGTTATGTTTGTCAAACCTGATTTACAATGAAAAATATGTTGACACAACCAGATAATTTAGACATCAGAGACTTCCAAAAAAATCCAATGAAATTAATTCTCTTTCTATCCCTTTGGTCCTCATAATTTCTAAGTTCTGCTGCATCTGCTAGATCTGCAAATTGGAAGGCAAACCCTTACCCTATTGACGTCGGTAGGAGTTTTACTAGTGACCTCAGTTGGGTCAACTCTTTGCTCAATTCCACCAGTCAAATATTGCTACTGAAGTTCAATTTGAGCTGTTACAGAAGTGCTTATAACTCATCTCTGTGTCTTGATATGTAATTTTTAAATTTTCCTTTTATCCTACTCCCCTACAAGTCTCAGGTTCAAGGTTTGTTGGGTTTTTTTCCCCCATGTACAGATAATTCTGTCCCTTTGTTTCTGGTAGGAGTTTTAAATAATTGCTGTAGAATCCAGTCCAACATGAGAAGAAGGCTAATAACATTTGACTTCAAAGGTTTGGTTTCATGGATGCCAGATGCCGACTTTCATAGATAGCATTTTTGTCAGTTCTCCAGGGTTACCTTTACATTGCACAGTAATGACCCTGAGATTAAGACAGGGTTAAGACATCACTGGTGATGTCCAGTCATGATTTATCATTGTGGGGTTGCATAGCTTCTCGCACAGTTCTGCTTTCTGAATTAAGGCCATGTGATAATCACATACCTTTTGGAATGGCTGTCATCGCAAAGAGGCTCTGAAGTAGTTTGTCTTTAGGCTCAGTTCTCCTAACTGCTGTGCAAATTTGGAGTTGGTAGCCGTGACTTAGACCTGAACATTCATCAGAGTTGCATCCTTCTTTGATTCTGGCCACAGGATCCTGTTAATGCTAAGTACAGTTGAAAAACAGGGTGAAACTGTCCTTACTCTGAGAAGGAAGATCATTTGATAAAGAGCACGGTGCTTTGCTGGAATGAGCCTTTGAGAAACATGGAATGACAAGCTAGCTGGGTGAGGGTGAAAGTTTAAACAGTCACTTTTCCACCCGAGTTCAGCTCGATTTTTCTCTGTTATTCTCAGATGGAGGATGGAGGAGAGGGAAGAACGGTTTGGCTGCCTGAAGCTTACTATTCTGTGCTCATTCAACACACACAGCACAGCAGTTTACCTCATTTCTGGGATATTTTGGTGATTCCTAAGGAGCATTATCCCCTCCCCATAAGAATGAAAAAAACCCCTGGAAAAAAAAAAAAAAAGACCTAATTCTTCTGGGATGAGTCTTAATATCTTTATGCTAGTGTTCATTCTCTCCCCCTCTTCCTCCCCCACCTAAATTAGGAACAATTGCGTGGTAGTAATTAACAATCACAGAGAGAAACATCTGCTAGTACACTTAAGCCAGTGAGTTTGTTTTTCATGAAAGAATGGTATTTCACAATTTTTCCAAGTTAATATTTTTCCTTTATTGTCCTTCCAATTTCAAATATTGTCCAGACGCATTTTTATAGTGTCTTAAGGTTATAGAAGTGAATACAAGACCATTAATAATGAACAAGGAAAGAACATAATAAAGAAAACATATGCAGTGTTTCAATTCATGAAACATTCTGTTAGGGAACATTGTTTGTGAGAGCATATGGTTATTCCCATGAGAAGCAATATATATACCTTTTTTCCCCTCCAGTTGTGGATTCCCACAACAAGGGTATTTGTCTCTGTAGCACGTTCTCTTTGTTAGGACTTGTTATCTGAGCGGGGAGGTAAGTAAGTATTTTTGCACAGATGATATATTGTACATGGACCTATTTCTGATGGCTTAGACTTTGGAAACACAAGTCTATTAATTCTCCACACTCCTTTGAGATAGCTATCTTGTCTGGTCTGGTTTAATATCATTGGCAGAGCTGAAAGGAAGTTCACATTGTGAATATATCTGAACCTTGGCATGCAGCTCAGTGGTGGATCTCTGTTTACAGGCTGCCAGTTTTAACTGCCCCAAGCAGACATTCTCATTTTATTTATAAGAAGGTTCAGCATGTGTTTGCATCCTTTATGAAATTGAGCACATGTCAATAGTCAAAACTAAGTATAGAAGCAAGATACCAAACACTTAGCCTTCCCTACTCAGACAAAACAGGATGTATTTTTAAATGTGGATTGGGTTTGGATAAGGCACATGAGGATATATGAACAGACACATTATTTGATCACTCTTAAATACTATTTTAATATCCCCTTTTCCCCTTTAAAGTTTCCCCATTTAGATCTCATTTTTCTTTGCTGAATGAAACTTGACATCAGGATGAGATCACCAGATTTCCCTATTTCATTTGAGCTCCAAAATGAGTAACTGATTTCAAAGGATAATTCCCTGGAGCAGCAAGGCCAATGAGTTCTTCAGATCAAAGGTCAGCAAAGCTCAAAGAGGATAATTTCTGGCATACAGTATTTAAAGTCTCTCAAGGAGTGTACTGCAAGATGTATCCCCTCCTTCCCCAATAGTTGAACCCTTGTTTTTTTGAAAAGACTAATTTGTCCGTGCACATTTTTAGTTCTGTTACATAAATTATACATGAAAGTGAAAGCTTCCTATCTGAATGCACGAATTGTACATCCAGACAGGTTATTAAATGTGCCAGTGGAAGGGCTGTTCCTGAACCCAGAAAGTAACTCTGTGCTGTTCCTCTCTGAAGCACCGGGTGGACTGTGGGACTCTGGTGCTCTTTGCATGTGCCAGTGGCTTTCAGCAGAGTGCAGGAGTGTGGTGGTGAAAAGGAGGGAATGCTCTGTAAGACGCTTTGTTTTGACAGCAAAACCCAACCGGGAGCATTGGGGCAGGAAACAGTCACCTTGTGCAGGATCTGCTCCTGAGTGCTCTCAGCCTGGTGTTTGCCATGCCGTTACCATTTGGGATGCTGTGCCTAAATAGAAGAAAGACCACTGCAGAAATCTTTTGGCCATTATGTACCTTTAAACATTTTGAAGAATGCGAGGTAATAGGGGTGCTCAGCTTTCATTTATTCCACATTCCTAGAGGAAGAATGTGAGGGATTGCAAAAGCTTCTCTTACAAATGTTTCTATCAGCTTATAACTGTGCATGTGGAGAACCGATCACTGGGATAAATGAGCCCCTGAAAAATCCAGAGGTGTGTTTAATAGCTATGGAGAACCACTGTCAGTGAAACTGTCCATGTTATGAAGGCCCATGTTACCTTTTAATTTCTTGTTGATTTTAGAAGGAAACAACAAAGCTGGACTAAGATAGACAAACAAATACTATCTTTTGTTTTATGGGTGTCTTTTTGTGGCCTTAGCTTTGAACTTTCAGGAATGTTGAGTTACATTTGTGGACAAAGTGAGTATAAAGCAAATGGTGCTTCTTCAGATAGACTTTAAAGTTGTGTATTGTAAAGTGTATCTCCATCTTGTATACCACAGTTTTGAAAATAAAGAACCAAAAGTAATACAATAATGTTAAATTTAAACAAAGAAATTAAACTAGAAAATGTGATATGTTTTGCAGTGTGGCAATGTGAATGTTGTGGCAGAAATCTTAGCTTCTGGGATATCTGAGAGTATAAAGATATGGTAATGGGAGTTGGTTTGGGGGTTGCATTTTTGTGTGGGTTTTTTGGGGTTTTGTTTGTGTTTTTTTGGTTTGTGGTGTTTTTTTGTTGGGTTTTTTTTTTTAATAATGAAGCTGATTGTTCTATTTTAAACATGAAAGAACGTGCTGGGGAATGGCTGATAGAGTATCTTAATTTCTAGCATGTTAGTGACTTGCTTTCCTGGAAGAATGCTTGTGAGGCAGCTCAGCAGTGTGGAACACCAGGAGAGCCACAGAGTAAACCCGGTTTGAAATGAATCACCCTGAACTGGAGGGGATCATGTTTCCCTTTTGTAAGGAATCTGAATTGGCTGAGCTGGCACTTAAGTGAGATCCTACTTACAAAGGCATCCCGAAGAAACAGATCCTACATAGCTGCAGTACAAGAGAAAAAAATGTTGACTTTAGGACCCATGTTCTCACAATATCTGCTATTTTTTGGGGAGTAGGCAGGATTGCTGCTATATATAATGGATTATGGACATAACATTGTTGTCAGGGGTATATGGATGTGTGAAAAATCATACCTAAAAGGTCTGAGAGGAGGGTTAAAAAAGTTCTGTGTATATTTTCATAACACTAATGAATATAGAATTAGTTTTCTTCAGATATAGGCTTTCATCATGTGCAAGGCTGTGTGCCTCTGCAGGAGCCAAAGGCACAGCTATTAAGTTCATAGGCATTTGCCTTATAATCCACACGAGACGCATATATCTTTCTGTTATATACCTGACATATGTTGCGATATGTTGCGATGGAGGTTAATATTGATGCTCTTTATGACTACTGTTGATTTATGCAAGTGCATGGTGTTTTAATGTAAAACTTGGGTGAAATACACTTTTTTGAACATACTTGTAAAAATGCAGCTTAACCTTTTTATCAGGTAGTGCTGCCTTCTTGGGTGGTAGTAAGGCTAACGTGTATTTGAAGAGGGAAATTGGAACAGAATGAGGACTTTATTTCAGCTGCATTGTTTCATTCACTGCTGGTGAATGTGATGCGTTTTTGCAATATGTCACCAACTTTCAGTGTTTTGCAAATTATTCAACTTATTTGCAGTAACAGTTCTGCTGATTTATATTCTCATAATATTGTGTTTGAACTTCCTGTGACTCTGGTGATGTTTGTAAGAGAGGCTGTGCACCAAAAGCTGTTGGTAGATTGTCTGCTGAAATTATCCCAGATGTGTAGTGAACACAAAAGCAAATCAAGTATAATGATCCTCTCATACAAGTTTGCTGAAATCAATTTCACCCTAAATATAAAGACAGATTTGCAAATATAAGACTGCTTTGACATTTCCTTATAAGCGTTTTTTCTTAAATATGCTTTTCGCAGTGGCTTTGCCTCCAGAGAAGACAGATGGAGTTTGCAGTGGAGATGAAAAGAAAGCAGAAAAAGAAAGTGACACACGCACAAGCTCCAAGAAGCAACTGAAATTTGAAGTAAGTCCTCTGTATTTTAAAGTTTCACTGTACTGACATAATTATGGTAGAAAAATAACCTGTGGACCAAATAGTGGCATCTGAGCAACGATTGTGATGGGTACAGGAGGCAGCAGAATTGGCACAATTCAGTGTCTTACTATTGGTGCTTCTTATGAGGTTATTAGTGACTGTTATTTCCAGGTGTGGACAGAATCAAATGGTGATCATTTCTCTGTAGGATCTGAAATGTATTGTAGGATCTGAAATGTATAGTAAGAAGAGGCTTTTGTTTTAACCCTTTATTTACTGTGCCAGCTACCATGTTATCAAATCTCTAGATTGACTTTTATGGACTACTGCACTTGGTTGTTATCTACCTGGTGTAAAAGATGCATGTGAAACCTGCTATAAGGATCAGTCTCCTGTGCCCGAAAGTCTCCAAAGTGAAATAACTGACCTGCTACGCAGGAAATTCATCTGATCACAAGACAAGAGGAATTGAAGGGCAATGAGTTCAGTGGTCTATTTCCTTGTAGACTTACAAACATCATACAACTGCCAGACGTTGTTTGTAGTTGGTGGATTTTGTTTATACAGGGAGTGAGTTAATAAATATGAGTATTAAAATGTGCTGTCATCCAGCTGGTGGGTTGTCTGTCTTGGTGAGGAGGAAGACATTCTGGTACTGGCAAGAAACAGCATGAATTTTCATCTCTGAACTGTTGCAGACGTGGCAAACTCCTGCCTTTCAGTGCTGTCGGCCTGTCACAGTAATGAGCTTTGCATTTCCTCAATTGCCGTTTAAAAGACCACGCAGCCACCTTGCAGCGTGGGTCGGCTGTTCATTTCCTTCTCTAGAGCAGACTGAGTGGTCTGGCACAGCCCATGTGTTACTGTTTTAAGGCTGATTCAGAGGAGGTAGGTTTCCCCTGGGTAGCCTGGGTGTTGCTAGGTGCTTATGTGCCTTCTGGGGGGAGGTGACTTTTCCTTTTTTTTTTTTTTTTAATTTTTTTTTTTTTGTTTGCGCAGAGATAACTCTTTTTCTAGGCACATTTTATATTCTACCTTGAGTAGCAGACGTTTGCAGACAGGGACGGCATGATAAATTGCAATTAACAGTGCCTTGATATTTGAATGTTGGAGGACACCTGTCAACATGGTTGGTGCCAGAGTAGCTGTAAGTCCACTGTGCCAGCAGAGTCTGCGTTTGTTCCCAAGTAGTTCTTGGCATGCCATAAAGGTTAGCACTTGGTACTAGGCACCGTGACTAATGCAGGGAAGGTTTCCATGGCTCTTAACTAAGCAGAGCACATCCTCACATAAAGATGTTATGTTAGGCAGTGTGGGACAGGGAAGTATTAATATGTGGCAAGAAACCAAGTATTGATATTTTTTCCCTTGTTCTACAAATGAAAGTTTTCCAGCTACGTAAGCTGGGAGCTAAGAGCTCGGTAAACGTTTCAAAGGTATAAAAGAAGCAGAAAGGCAAGTGTTGCGACAAGAGGTCTAAATCTGAGGTGGATGTGATTTGGCTTTTAAAGGTGCCGGTAATGTTTATGTAATACGAAACTGTGTTTCCACAGCGGAGTGTGGGGCACTTGGCAGCTCTCAGCCGGGCTCCTTACAACCGAGAGAGGGCTGCCTTTGAACTCGGCAGGGGACGGGGTACCCGTAACTGCTGTAGGGAATTGGTTGCAAGTCAGATCAACCAGGTATTTTGAGGTCTATCATGCTGAAGTTATTTGGAGCTGTTTATTTTACTTGCATACAGTGACCTTCATTTAATTGCACCATAACTTCTCTGTTTTCCCTTTTTGTGGCTCTGGATAATTCTGATCGCACAGGCGTTGAGAGACAGCAAACAATGTGCACCCAGGTGACTGGAGTCAGTCAAACTGCGTTCTTTGTTCTTGACTGAAGTCTTGGTTTTGGTTTGGGGATTTTTTTCCCCCGTTTAACAAATTGATTCTTTCAGGCTTTCCACTGGTCACACTCTCACTAACAGAAGCACAGTTAAAAGGCAGAGCAGGCACTACTCCCAGGTCATTCTTACTTGCCAGTTCCTAGGCAGGCTCCATTGCAGGGGCTTCAGTGGCATGATGCTGTACTGCACTAACTCTGACAGTCTTTGCTTATCAAATATCTGTGTCAAGGGCAGGTCTCGCTGGTGGGGATTCGTGTCCATGTTGTATTAATCCCTGCTCTTGGCCCTGTAGTGTGCTGCCTCGTTCTGTGAGTCTGCTTCTGTTGTCTTCCTGAGTTAAGCGGAGTTTTCCTTCTCACTTTTTAGTGGGAAATCTTATTATATTTCAAGAGCTTCGGGGGATAGTTTTCTTGTACCTTTTTCTGTTTTCTACAATGAAGCAGAAAGCGCATTGTGAATTCTCTGAAGTGCAGCCCAGAGAGTTAGGACTGTTATGTGATTGTGATGAGACCTCTTCGTTGCGGTGAACAGAGGCCTCTCCGGGACATATCCAGAAAGCTTTCTCCCACAAGGGAGGGAGAAGGGCAGAAGCAAGCAGCCTCCCTCTATGGAGAGTGTCCTCTGCAAACAGGCCTTTTGCTTTAGGTAATGAGCTGCTCTTTGCATGTTTCTTAGGAATTGCAATGTGATGTGTCTGTAGAGGAAGATAACAGGCAAGAATGGACCTTCACACTGTATGACTTTGATAACAACGGAAGAGTCACACGTGAGGTAAGCAAAGTACAGCTGCCCGTTCATGTGCAGCGTTTGCTAATAAGAGAAGTGTTTTATAACAGGAACACTTTTTCTTCTATGAACCAGAGGTGTCCTGCCAACTTAAACAGCAGTTTCCACGGACCTTTCCCTCCTAGAAACAGTCCCACCAGTAGTCTACTGTTTTCAGATGTACTGTACCTTTTTTAAGCTTGTTGTTGTTTAATACCTGAGATTAGCCTTTAAGAAATAGTACTGGCATTTGAGGAGGAAAAATGTCTGAAACAACTGAACAGCTAAACACACTGTCAAAATAAACCCTTGTAAATGTATATTGTTCTGGCTTCTCTCCTGCTTTTCCAAGTTAAGCTAACCAAATAGCAAGGTTGCTTGCTGACATTCTTTCCAATAGTACTAACTATACAGTTCTGTTGCTTTCTTGAATATTGGGCTGATCTCTGCCTTCTCCCTCCAAGTATAAATAACATTGATGATGTTTGCTGGAGGACCGTAGTGAATGGCTGTCAAAGCATGCCTGATTTTTTTATTACCAGGATGTCTTCAAGTCATATTTCCTGTGCACATGAGAAGCCAAATAAGAGAATGAATAGATATTAGAATACAGTCCTTTTTCAGAACTATTTTTACCCAAATTGAAAAATATTTCTTCTACAAAAATGTCTTTTACTTGAGATTTACTGCCGTGTGCTGTCACTGATTTTTTTTGTGAGGTATGTTTACTGGCTCCCATGCTTTTAGATAATCACCTGGAAATAAAAAGTTTTTTCTCTCTTGACTCCTATGCTGGTGGCTGTGACAATTGCTAAAAACTGATTGAAAGGAATAGGGTAAGCACTAAAAGTGTACTGGCCTTAGACACCAACTGAGGGCAGAATTCTTTCCTGTAAGACTGAAGCAAATCTCTTTTGACATTTATGAATAAATATGGTGGTTGTACGGGGATTTTAACATCTATTTGAACATCATTACTTGGCTATTTTTATTGTCTCTACTCTGATAGTGCTTTGAATAGTTGAGTGCAATCTGTGCCCCTCATGCAAGAGGACAAGCAGATGAAAAGTTGCAGGCCAAGTACAGAGTTTCAAATAGGAAGATGAGAGAGAGGGCAGGGAGGGGTGGGGTGAGGAAGTAGTATTGTGTTTGTTACTGTGTGGGAAACAGAGACTAGAGAAATGGAATAACTTGCTCAAAATCTTACAAGAACCTAGTGGCAGATTGGACGCAGGTCTTTTGAGACCCAAGGCTAAATCTTCACTACAAGATTATTGTGACTCTCAAAAATAGGGGGAAAAGCACATAAAACCCAAACCCACACGCATGGGTGTCTTTTACATTCGGGCATGGAATTCCCATTAATGTCAGTGGGAGCTCCATGTGCTGAACATAATGCGAATATGCTTTCAAGTATGTATACAATAATTACCTGTGATTATGTGGTACACCAAAGAGCTTCATTTGACTGTACTTAGAGAATATGTTACAGCCAAATTCTACCTCTCCCTGCTACAAAAGCGGACTGCAGCTTAACTGAAACCAAATCTGTGCAGGGATTGAAAATTATAGTACTCTGAGGTCTGGAGGTTTCTACATTCAGGCTTGAACCTGTGCCAAAAAAAATTCTTTTAACCAAGAGACCAAATAGGTTGATAATTTTAATTTCTTTAAGTGTGATAGAAACAATAGAAAATCTAGAAACAAATGGTATGCACCACTGCAGATATTTCCATTTATGTTGTGCACTTCTTTTACAAGCTCTTCCAGGGCCATTTGTATAATCCATGTTGTTGATTGTCTTCTGTTGAATCCAAGTGCTATTTAAGAGTTACTTTTTTGGTGTAAGAATGACCAACAGTAGCAGCTCATAGATAGTCTTGGCCACAGAAAAAAGAACTTTTGTCCCTTCATATGACATGGAATTTCTGGTTCTGTTGGCCTCTGGCACAACGGTAGACGCAGAGTGTCTCATACTGTCCTTTGCTAAGCGACTCTGCTCCTGTTCCAGCAAATGACTTAAAGATGGTGACTGTTAAACATTTGAATAGTTTCAATTAAAATGAATGAACTATGCTTTGAGTTAAAAGTATGTGAAGTACATTGCTGGACCAGGGACAGAACAGGCAGTCTGAGGAAGAGGGCTGATCTGTACCACTGCCCTTTAGCAAGCTGATGAAAATGCTTTCAGAACCAGGCAGCTTTTCTTAACAAAGGTCCAGTGTTTTGGTGAGAAAAGGTTGGTATGGACCTTTTCTCCTTTTTGGAAAATTTCCCTTTAATGCCTCCTGGATTTATAGCTGGATTTAGCACAGAGGTGAAATGTCTTAAGTCAGTTTTCTACCTGTTGAACTTGAGGCGCTTTACAAAAAGAAGTCAATCTTCTTATTCTTGTTTTCCATCATGTTGGAAAAGTGAGACACTGGAATAGAAGTTGCTTACCCGCCCACATCCATTTCGTTTGATTCAAAGTCATTGTGTTTAAAACATAAGTCTTCATGTCCAGAGAGAAATCCACAGTGTTCAATTAAGTTTGTAAGAAACACTTAGGTGGGGTGCAATTTTACAAGTGGGCTGAATGTTTTTTTCATTAAAATCTTTAAGAATTGTAAATAAAATACTTATTTAGTTGATAAAATTTCCCCCTGGGTTTTACAAAATGACAGATCACTGCAAGAGCATTCAAATTCCATCTTAGTGAATTTTCTTCTGGATCTTAACAACATCTTCAGAACTTAATGTTGCTTTGATTTCCTCCTAGAGTCTGTATGACTTATTCTGTAGTCCTTATAATTAGAAATTCACATCTAGTCATGCTTCTTGAAGAGATACACCCATTATGAAAGCATAATTATTGGAATGGCAAATTATAAATTAGCATTACTCTGTTATTAAACTACTGCTTCTTCTGTCATAGAAGACGACCGTTTTTCAGTCCTTTTGGGTTAGTGGGAGATAACTTTTCCTGCTCTAATATGGATATTACAAAACTTGGCTAATAATGTTTCCCTTGATTCCTTAAACCATAAGAGGACAATTCATTATGTACAGCAGGCCTTTTTAGAACTGACAGCTGCACTGTAATTATCTTCACACGGATATTTGTAATCGGACTTGAAACTTGGATAATTGAACTAATGTGTTTTGATCCATGAGGTTTTATATTGAGCTCTCTGAATATAATTATACTTCATAAACACCAGCTTTTTTTTTCTTTCTTGTTTTGCAATCAGTTCTTGCATGGAAAATTCAGTTTCTTTGGTGAGCGTCTGCACAGGAATAAGCACACAAGAAAGTTGCTTGTCAGGACTGAAAAAAGGAATTTCTTCCATAGTAGTTTTTGAGTAGATAGCAAGTGAAGCTCCTTTCACATTCCAAATAAGAATGATTCAAAAACAAATGTGATCAAACAGAGCTGATGTTGCAATAAGAACATCCTGCTGTATGTAAAAATCAGACTACAAACAAAGTACAAATGAGACATTTGTATTTATCTTTTTCCAAGGGAGAGGTAATGAACTGATATTGATGTTTCTCTTCATGCATTTTTAATGCTAAAAATGTTCTTTGTGTCTTACATTAAATACCCAATTTCTCTCTTATGCTTCCTTTGTGTCTTGTTCTTTCCCTTTCTAGTTTTTTTTGCTCATATCCTCTGACGAATGAAAAGGTTTGAGGTTATATCTGCATTCGGAACTCAGCACCAAATTGTTGAATTGGGGAAGGATATTGGCTTTTCTGGGACTACCATTTGTCAGCCTGACCCTTGTCTTGAAAGGTGTTGATTTTCATGGTGTTTGTCAACCTTGTGTTAACTCAGGATACAGAAAGAGCAATGGAACCAAGAGCTAGAGGAGCAGTGCCCGTCTGTACCAGAGTGGTTGTCATTTCAGCCACGAGACTCGGTGGATTTGTGCCAGATAGAAAAATGAAAAGAAAATATGACTTTCTCTTTTGGTTTTAAGGGGCATCAAAGAATTCTCTCCCACACAAGTTATGGAATGTTTTCTTTTTGTGTTTCTAAACTCAGTCTTGGGGTGTTTTGTATTTTTGGGGGGGTGGTTTGGGGGTTTTTTTGAGGGGAGGGTTTTTTGAGTGTAGGCTGGTGTTTGGGGTTCTTTTAGGCTTTTTTGTTTTATTTTTTTTTGTGCAAATATCTCATTCTGTTAAGTTAATTCCACTGGAAAAGCCTATTAGTTTCTTTCACAGAATCTCTAGTTTGCTAGCTAGTCCTATGATGGTGAGCTACACTAATATGGGAAAAATAGGGTCTTCACTGTGCCACTAATATTCCTTAGAAATGCAAATTAATAACTGGAATAGGGACTTTCTCAGTCACATCACTTCTGTAAGGAATGAGGAATACCTCAATGCTCTTGGTCCTTTTTCAGACCCATTGCTTCCTCTGACATTCTAAATTCCTGCTGATCTCCTAGTGGAGATCTGTAAGGTATTCTGCAGGTCATGTGGGAGTGCAGCACACGTGTGGCCTTAACTGTTCACTTCTAAATAGTTCTAATGGAAATGCTCCTGGCAATCTATTAAAATTGCTCTTTCTAGTACACTTTGTTGTATTAGCTGCTTGATAAAATAGAATGGGGAAAGCATACAGATGAACACCGAACCAGCTATGGTGTTCAATAAGCAAAACACAAATACATTTGGGTATGGCACGTGGTGGCTGTTTGGACACTACCTAGCAAGCATTTGTTTTCATCTTTGTGGAAAAAGATCATAGTTTCAGTGTTCTTACTTGATGAAACTAGCTATCCCAGCAGAAATTCTGCATCCCAGAAGCCCTTCAGAAGTTAGTCATGCAGCGTACTTCCCCTCTAAATATAATCCGTTTGCTGTGAAGGAGAGAAATCTTTTGGTTTCTTTGTTAATTCTTATTTCTCTTTACCCTTTTAATACAGCATTTTAAAAATTCACAGTGATTTGTAACTAAAAATAGTTTAAAAGTACATTTCATTAAAAAAAGAACAACACTGAAAAATCTGTTCCTGTTTATTTTTCATGTAAAAAGTGAGCAAGTTTGAGAAATGTGGGATGAAACTTTGTGTGGGAAGTGCCAAGGAGTCTTAAGCAAAGCAGTTGCAAAATCACATGACTAGTAAAATTTGTAACCCACTGTACAGAAAAGTTAGATCCTTTGGTAGGTGGGCTCTGAGACATTGGTGTATCAGGAGATAGGCAAATTTAACTGGCTTTTATTCTTGATCTTTGATGTCAAATTTCTTGTGGACAGTAAAATGCACAAGCTTGGATGTAAAAGGTGAACTCAGTAGATTTAGGCAGTTCTTTTAGGAATTTAAATACAGATAATATTCAGTGTGGGACAGCTTTCAAGGGAAACATGAATTGCCTCATTCTCCTGGCAGGCTACTGGAAAATGAAAATCCTTTGGGGGTAAATATACATGTAACTATAAAATACAGTTTGCAGCATATATTTTAATGGTTTATTGCTACTAATTTGACAAGAAACTATTACCATATTAGCTGCCAAAACAGGGCTGCGAGAAGGTAGTTTTAGTCACAGTTCGAATCTCATTGATGTAGACCATTTCAAATAGTTCCCAGTGCCTCAGAAATACTTTACATTTTGTGAATACCTTACTTTTGTGGAACAATAATGGGGAAGCAACAGGGCATTTAAGCTGCCCTGTAGCTGGTACCTGCTCAGCCAGGACTTTGGCTGGTGACACAGAGTAGAGAATGACCCAAGAAATCTTGTTTAACCAAATCAGAACTGTTAGTTTGCTGAAACTCCCAACCCCAAATCAGGACCACAAGTCAATGAATCCTGTAATAAAAAGGTTGTTGGTATTTAAAAGCATAAGCATTAAGTGGGTACTTAGGGATATCCCTAACCTCGATCTTGGTACATATCCAGTCTGACAACCACGTTCCTCCAGCGCCAGAATGCAGAGCGCTCCAGATCGTCGTGGAAGAAGCTGTTATGAAACCTGTAACAAAAAGCAAAGGCAGTCCTGAGTCCTCTGTGCGGTCTCTTCAGCGGCCTGGGTATTAATTTGGGTTAATTTGAGCCTGTTTGGCTGAGAGATGTAAATTGTCCTGATGTTATACGTGTGTGCACATATTTCTGTCTTGCCAAGTATGTGTCGCACAAGTGCTGCGTCTGGCCTTCCCTGACAGCCTTTGGGAAGACCTTTTAAACTGCTGAGTCAAGCAGCTTGTTGGGAAAGACCCTCACAGAACCCAAGGGACAGACTGTAAGTCAGTTAGCAAGTTAGACCTCAACTCTGGGAAAAAAAAATCGTGTCAAACAACAGTGGGGGGTCTTCTGTCTTTGCCTATTGAAGTTAAAATAGATGAGATGTACGAACATCTGGCTTTACAAATATCTGTCGTAGCTGAAAAAGGAAAGACGGCAGATTATTGTCAATGAAGTTGACAATAACCTCTTGAAAGCAGCCTTGTGTGGAAAGATGACATGTTGGCTAACCAACACGTGCTAAGGAATGTGTGGAAAAAGCTGCATTCACCCGAGTGCTGAGTGTATGAAGCCCTGTTAAGAATAAATACGGTGCCAAAGTATCCTGCTGAAGGAGAAGGTTTGGCTTATTGAAGTGTAGGATCCACAGTGCTCCAAGAACATGAGCTGTGGAAGGCGTACAAAACAACACATTTGGTTTTTTTGTCTGTTAATGTGCTTGACTGAGTTTTTGCTCACAGATGAAATAAAAATCTAGCCCTCCAAATGGGCTGTTGGATATGGCTGTGTCTATTTAGAGGTCTGGCTAATGTTCAAATAGGGTGGAAGTGGGAGAAGTGAGATGTGTTAAAGGGCTGTGAGGTGTCCACCAGATTGTCATCGAGCAGTCTTTCCTTCTTTCAAGCTCTAGATGGTGGTTGTGAAGAGCATGGAAAGCAGCTACTGACATGGTAGTAACAGCCCATGTAGAGAGACACTTGCAGCAAGGGTAGAAAAAGTATCAGTGGAGAAATAAGCAAGAGACTGCAAATTCTGCTCTTTTTATGAATATATTGTCTTGAACTCACAAGCCTGGAGAAATTCCCAAGTGCAGAAAAGTTAGAGAGTGTACATGTTAAGACAAAGTCTAGACCCTCTAGGATTTGGTTATTCACTCTGCCTACTGAGATGGAAAATCATCTACTGTAAAATCATTTGTCCTGCCCATAAGCTTGGTATTTCCCTACATTCTGTATGAGTAGAAATTAGTGTTTCTGTGTCACCTTTAAAGCTGGTTACGTAATGAGGACTGTGTAGTATATTGACTACTAAAGTATTGGGACCCATTAAGGCATACTAAACTTCGAGCTGCCATTGTTACAGCTGTGACCCCTGGGCAAAGGAAAAGTTGTAGAGGTTTTGAACTTCTATAGATCTGAATCTTAATCCTCAGAACCAGCTATACTTAACAAAAGATGGTTTAGACATTTCTTTTGTGCTCACAGGCATCTGGAAAGAGCTTAGGTCCTAGGATAGATCAAGGAAGAGGAAGACCAGCATGGAGAAATTCTCAGATGTGCAATGCATGGGCTCTTTATAACCAACAGTGATCAGAATGCTTTGGCCTTAGCTTGGTGCCGAAGATCAATTTGGGTAAAATCCCTTTAAGGAAAAGCAGTGAGTCAGATCTCCTTTTCATCCTGGCAATTTAAGGTAGTACCCTATTTGAGCCTGGCTAGATTAGATCAACCTGGAAAACCTTTGAGCACCACCAGCTACCAAACAGTTTTTTTCCTGTTTGAAACAAATGGCTTGTTAAAATTGTCTGGTGTTCTTTCTGATGTAGCCAGACATGTAAGTGTTTGTTCACATCCCATTGCCTTCAAAGAGATCTGTGAATGTTCTTTAACAGGCCTGACTGGATAATACTTGCAGTTCAAAAATGTGGGTTTAGAACTGGTTTGAATTTTGCAAAATAAGCTAGACCCCAAAACACATATGGTAGGGTGACATTCAGACCCCATTTATTTCCAAATGTAAGGTTTACACTTCTGCAATGTCAATTTTTGGTTTTGTTCTAGGTAATGAACCATTTAACTATCCCAAGGAGGGGGCTGGAAAAAGTAGGAAGACTGTAACGTCCAAGATTTCCATCAATTGCTGTATTTGTTTGGGCCACGTGAACTCAATTTCTAGTGGAGTATGAATAGTTATCCCTGGGTTCTGTTGAAATCAAAGGAAAGGAAAGAACACCATTGTGCTGATTCACAGTCTGGGAAACCTGAATATCTGTGCTGTTATTGTTTTGATCTGGTTTGCCCCGATTCATAAATCTATTTGATGAAGATTGTACGTTCTGTTCAAGTTGAACTCTTTTAAAGTCAGTGACTTCTGAGGATATTTCAGCACTTATTATTCCCAAGTCCAAAATAGTTGTAAGCATCAAAGCTGTAGGTTGCATGCCATTTTCACAGTGCTGCATCTTTTTGTGTTTCAATCCAACTGTAGGATATTACCAGCTTGCTTCATACCATCTATGAGGTAGTTGATGCATCAGTAAACCATTCTCCTAGTTCCAGCAAAACTCTGCGGGTGAAACTTACTGTGGCACCAGATGGCAGCCAGAAGAAAAAGAGTATCTTGCTAAATCATACCGGTAAGGATGTGCAATCAGTCATTGGAAAAAATACAAAAGACTTCTAGAATCCCTTGAAAATCCATTTCTCTATTTGTTAATAAAAATAAATATATTTTTAAAGGCAAATAATTATGTGGGTATTTAAAACCCCTTGAACCTGCTTTACGCTCCTGGTTGTAAAACTGCTTCACTCCTTTCAATGCCACTTGAGCAGGTCAGAGTTCCCTCTCCTGACTGGTTGCTTCTTTTTGGAAGCAGCAATAACCCATATGTTGTGCAATTGTCTTTGTGTACTTCAAGGTGGATTTATGGACTTTTTGACAGGTACAATTTTAATTCTGATATTACAGTGCTTGGTTTGTGTGGGACCAGGTGTAGCAGGATAAAATGTTTTTTGCTGTCACTGCTGCTGGGTGAAAATGAAGAATTAAGCATAAGTAACATATATGTATCTGTGCATAAAAATTGCACATTTTTTATGCCGGCAGAGTCTGTCATTATAAAAATGCTTATATCCTGATGTCTTGTCCAACTTATATTCACTGTAATCATGGTTGTATCAGCATAATTTACTTCAGTAGGTAAAGTAGTACTAAGTTGAAATATTTAGAAGTATTTAAAGTAATACTTCAGTAGAAAATGTGGGCGTCTTTTCCAAAAGAAGAGCTTTGTTTCCTCCGTTTTAATAATACATCCACTCCATCAAGTGCAGACATAAGCAAATTCCCACTGCTGGGGAACTGTGAGAGGCATTAGCTCAGCATTGGGTTGCAAACTGCTGAGCCCTCCTGAGGGACAAGCGTATCAGTGTGACTGTGGCTCCGTTTGGGCTGCCACATGCTGTGCAGCCTGACCCCGACTGATGTCCTGCAGTCAAGGTTATATCTGCCCAAAATCTGTCGTGCGGACACGAGCTGGTTTGATAAGGTTACATGCCATGATACATTACATCTTGATCTAGCGACAGGAAAAGATGTGTTTGCAGCGTGGCGTGTTAGTTATGCTGATCAGCAGGGACAGTAATGTGAGAATTATGTACTTTCTCTTGGCAGATTTGCAGAGTGCCAGGCACAGAGCTGAAAACAAAGCTAATGAAGAAGCAAGAAGCTCTGAGAAGAAGCAGCGAGCTTCTCTCAGGTAAGGGGAAAGAACCCTGACTCCTGACAGGCACTGGGTATGTCTGAGGAAACCACCGATTTCTTGCTTGTTTGTTTTATTTTTAAAAATAATGTTAAAATAGAGGAATAACAGGAGTTTTCATTGTGAGACCGTGAGCAGATTCCATGGGTGGATACTTTTTGTGTTAAAACAAAACCAACAAACGAGAAAAAAATACTGAAATTTTCTTCCTCTGTGAGCCCTTTGGAGGATGTGTATTGCCTTTTTGGATGCCATCTGCAAATAAGTGAGGTTTATAGCATAGCTTTTTGGCTAAAAGTGTCCTAAAACCTTTTCATTTTTTAGTAGCCAGCTCCTGCCTTTCTCTGTCCTCCTTCCAGCCTGTCTTTTTAACTTGTCAACTCAATTACCTCCAGGCTTTACTAGGTCTGTCTTGGTTACCAGGTCATAACCAGACTAGAGTGCTAACAAGTCATGTTGGTCATGTTGGTTTGATACGTTTTAGGATTTAACTTTCACGCTAAGGCAGAGGGAGGTGTTTGCTGAAATGCTACAGTAATGACATTGACTCATTCATTGCATTTGTTTCTTCAGCTGCAAATTTAAACAAAAAAAAAAACCAAAAAAAACCCAAAACCAAGCAAAGAAAACCCCACTTTTGGCTTTCCTTGGATTTAGTGATATTTGTCTGAATACATAACAAATTTATCAGAGAAGGAGCATTCAGTCTTATTAAAAATGACAAGAGAACAGTACCTCCCTCTTTTGGATAGAGAAAAAATGCTGGTGAGTTATCCCAGTGACCAAATCCCAGTGCAATCAAATATGAGATTAAAAGAAGAATAACATTACTATTAATCTTCTGTCAGCAGCTCTGTACAACTGAAGAATACTCCATGGTTTTACTTGCTGGCCCAGATGTGGTGTTCAGATTCCCTTTGCCCATTAGCAAAGTTTTGCCCTGTGTGAATTAAATAGACTGGTTTTGTTTGATAATCTAGTGCAAAAATCCCCTTTCAGTTTGCAGTCCTCCTCTCATCCACCTTAAGATCCTGGTTCTGCAAATGTGGTGTTTTTATAAACAGCAGGCACTTCCAATTAAATCTACAGTCATAGGAGCATCAAATGTTGGGACAAAATGTTTGTCATTCTCATCCCTTTGCTTAGAGGCTTCGTACACAGGACAAATCTGTATCTCAGTCTGAGCAGATCAGCATCAGACAAGGGTCAGCATCTGGCAGCTTTTGTTGCATCCCATTAAATGTGGACAGGACAACGACTGTGCTGTTCACACGTGTACATTGCAGGGGTGTTTGTGCACTCTGGCCGAGTTGCTAACCCTCAGGAAAGCTGCTGAGGCTCACATCAGAATCTCATGGTATTAATGCAGAGGCTTCCCCTTTGAAAGCAGCAATGAGGACTTGTGAGAAGTGCACACATTTCACCAATTCAGTCACTTAGGAATTCTAGGTGAGGTGTGATTAATATTCAAGATAAAATGGATAGAAATATTTTTATCCTGAAGGTTGGGAGATAGATGGGTTAGATTTTTCACCTGCTGGAAGCTACAGGAAGGAGTTTTCACCTGTAGGGCTGATACAAGTATCAAGATAAGTAGCTAGATTCATGGCTAGATAGCCTGGTTCTCCCTGACTGTCTTAAACTCTGTGTTCTGGTGAGTGAGGCTTTCAGGAAATGTCCCTGCATGTTTCTGCCCTGCGCTGTGTCACTGCCCTGTTCCCCTCTCCTGCTATGTTGTTGTGTGCTTATTACCATCAGGATGACACTCCAGTGTGGGAATTTTAGAAGGGGCTTTCATACACTCCACAAACACTTCAGCAGATGCCATTTTTTATTAAAACCAAACCCAAAGCAAACACCAGTAACAACACTGTGTATTTTTACACAGTCCTTGATGCATGGTTGATGCATGCCTGAGTCTCCCTATGTGTATGCAGGAGAGCACTGTGGGGCTGGATGCCAGACACTTCAGTTCTCACAAGTACTTGAGGTTCTCTTTGACAGAGGAGCACATCTCTCATCAGTGGATAATTGCTTCACTGTGTATATTTGCGTGGATATTGTTGAACGTCATCTTGCATGTAAGAACGCTATTAAAATGTAGGGTTGTGGCAATACTGGCATAGTTCTTCTTCGCTGTCTTGATGAGAGTTTGAATTTATTACACTAACAAAAAAGCAGGTTCTCTATTAATGTTGTTTCCAACAGACAGTGTTGTATACAGTGTTGCTTAATTGTGTTGGATCAAACCCAGTTATGTTTTTTCTGGGTTAACTGTGCATTGTCTTCAGCACACGTGTTGCAAGTCCCAATGGTTTTTGTAGGTGAAGCTGCCTGGCAACTTCAATTAGAGAGGTCCTAGCCCCAGAGATCTTTTATGTTGGCCTGCTAAAGTGTAACAACCTGTGAAGGTGTGTCTGAGACAGGAAAGGGACTGCATTGGCTATGTATTCAAAAAATAAAGAATATCTGGACATTCCCTCTTTTTTTTGACAGTACCCCATGTCACTTCTGGAGTTCAAAGCTGACTCAGAGTCTTTAAAGCTTACCTACTTTCCAGGCAGACTCTCCTCCATTCAGGAGACTCTACCTCTATCAAAGTAGAGCAAAAATGATCTTCCAGGTAGGTCAAGTCTTGCGACTTTTATCAAAGAACCTGTAGACCTGTGTCTGACAGAGACATGGGCAGACTCAGTTCTGTAAAGTCCCTGAACAGTGCTGTGCTAGACCAGGAAAGCCATCTGTGCCAAAGCTCAGTGGGATCAGCAGCCTCTGGAAACTTGGAAAAGTGTTAATAAACTAAAAGCCGGGTACTGGGCACCATACAGCACAGAGCCCGTATTTAGCAACTGGTGTAGGATACAAGGCCAGGTTCTGCTCTTGGGTTGTCATCAGTGCAATTACAGAGAGAAAGGGCAAAGCCAATCTTGTGGTCTTGCAGACTGAACTATTTCAATGACAGGCAGCAACTTAATCAAGAGTTTTCTGCTTATCCTGTTTGTTATATTGAAAATATTGTTCATATTTGCAGACATCCATCTAAATTGCTGAATTAAGTTGTTTGGCATTATGGGCTACAATACTGTAAACCTCTCCTTGATTTTTTTCCGCCTCATAAATGAATGGTATTTCAGATATTCATTCTCAGGAAATAGTTCTGCTATAAATAAAATTGCAAAGCTGAGCAGGAAAGGGAGTTGAGATTCTAAAGCCAGCGTCTGATCTGACCTTATTAATCATATTTTGGAAAGTAGTGTTTACCTCTGGGTGTCCTACCAACACCTTCTCTTCTCAGGCTCTCTCTAGTTCCTATACCCGTGCTGTTGCCTGTCCTTCTGAAGCAGATACACGTGAACATTTATCTGACACAAGTCTTACCTCGCTGCTCCCTGACAGTGGTGGGAATGGTCATGAATCAAAAGGCAGATTTTCTTTGGCGTTTCCAAATTGGAGAATCAGTTGAATGGTTTGGCCCTCAGACAAGCTGTAATAAACCCTAGGAGCAGTTTTATTTGTTTTTGCACGCATGATGCAATTTGCAAGCGTCCTTTGCTTTGCAGCATCGGGGTTGATTTATAAGAGGGGAAGGAACAGTCAGTTCAGACCTATCGACTTAGCAGATCCAGTCATCCAGAGTTTCAAGCGTTTGTTGTTTCTTTGTGAGCAACTCCTGTCACTTCAAAGGGGCCATTAGTTGTTGGTTTGCAGATGTTGATAACAACTTTAAAGAAGTTCTGCTGACTTGTAATTTTGCTTCCTGCTGACAGATACCACCAGAGTGAGAACAATCCAGAGCAAAGTGGGTGCTATCGTCACTGTGTTGATGAGAACATTGAAAGGAGAAACCACTATTTGGATCTTGCAGGAATAGAAAACTACACATCAAAGTTTGGGCCAGGTAATTGACGTTACAACTTCATCATCTTTTGTTTCTTCAGTTTCTTGTTCCATATCGGGGACAGTGAATTGTGAACCTGTGTGATTTGTCTGTAGTGACTTATGGGAAGGAATGGGACTGTGAACGCTGCAAGATAAATACTGGTGAAGGTGGTATCACAACAGAGTGGCTCACGCTCTGCAAAGCTGCTTTGATGTACTTGTTTGTGTAGCCAAACTTGGAGGTGAGCCTAGCAGAACAATCTTTACATCTAAATTATTTAGTCTATGGGTGAGGCAAGGATTGACTTTTGGATGTTGGAGCTTGTTCCCAAGATGATGCCAGCACATATTTTATACTCACTACTGACCCAAAAATAGAAGAATGTGGGTTAATACCTAGAATTTTGGCTTCTCTCCCCAAATTAAAAATATTTGGATTTCGTTCCTTTCCCTGTCCTCTGCCAGGATTTTACTGTTCCACTCATAGTTATTTTGATGACCAAGAGAAGGTAATGTAAAGACTTTTGTACACACACACACACACACACACACACACACACATATTCATTCTTCTATTGATAGATACATATATTTGTGTGTGTATTATTTACTGGTCAGAATTATTAAATGTAATTAATCTAGACAGCTATAATTGCGTTCACTTCCTTAGGAAAAATTTGTTCTGCCGAAAATGCTATCCCTGCCAACTGCATGCTACTAATTAAAACTTTGAAATACTAGATGACTAACTCAGCTTGTTATTTCCTAGGATCTCCTCCAGCAGCTCAAAAACATGACCCACCAGGCAGAATTGTGAATCAAACTAGGTCCCGTTCTCATGAGCCTGAAACCTTCCATGCTCACCATAGGAAATCTCAAGTGGTGGATCCAAACCACATCAGTCTGGCTGAAAGTTCATATGCCAAGATTGCAGAAATCCAACAGAGGCTCCGGAACCAGGACTCAAACAAGCACTTTGTGAGGTCTCCCAAAGCCCAGGGCAAAAATGTTGCCCCTGTGCATCCTGGAAGGGCAGTTAGAAATAAACCTTTTCAAGGGGTGCCCATGCCAATGGCTTCCCCAAGTGCACGGGTGGGCCAGAATCTTCCTTACCTTCCCTTGCAATCTCAGCAGATCCACAAGAAGCATAAGCAGAGGGCAAAGGAGAATCACCAAATGTGCAAAACCTTCCAGTCTCCAGGGACAGTTGTGGAAAAGGAACATGTGAGAGACCTGCCCACAGTCATTTTATATGAAGGCCAAGTTGGACAAATGATACAAAGACATGAACACCACCACCACCACGAGCACCACCACCACTATCACCACTTCTACCAGACATAGAAGAGATCCCACCAACATCCTCCAAGAATCATCCCATATGAAGGAAATGCGTTCTTGTGATACCAGAACTAAGGCATTACTATGATTAATATTATTATTACTCCATTAATATTCAGCTTGCATATATTTTAGAGGTTATATGGAACTCGTGAAACTTACCCTATTTATATGTTGTGGAACCGCATAGCTTACTTAAACACCTTGTGGATTTTATTTTTTTTTTTATTTTTTTTTTTAAGTGGCTTGTAAAACAGCAAACAGCCATAGCTTTTTGAGCTGTGATTTAATACAGGTCGTCAACGCACTTCTTTACAAGTACTACTTCCATTGTAATAGGAAAGATACTTCAAACAGTCCTGCAGACATCTAGCTTTCCACTCTGCTGTATGTCGGCTGATCGCACACGAGCCTTTTATCAGGGGAGCAATGTTCGAAGGGTTGGACTCCAGAGATACTCAGACAGTGGAAAATACAAACAGCTGCTACCTCTAGTATTATTCAGATTTTATTTTCTTTTTATTGATTGTAATGTGCTACAGGGGGGAAATTTAATATACTGCGTTGCGTTCGTGTAGCCTGTTTGTGTTCACATCCTTTCAAATTATCTTAATTACAAGGAAATATTAGCTAAACTTGTCAACAGGGCTACATTTGTATGACTTACATGTTATTTTCTTGGAGATTCTTCATTGACACAAGTACAGTCTGTTATATACTGGGTAATATTTGAATATACTTCTTTTATTTTTGTTTTTTTCTCTTGCTTATTCTCCACTCTCTTTGGGGTAACCGTATGAAAAGAGGAGGATGTGAAATGGGGTTTTCCAAAGCATCACTAGACTTCAGTGCTTGGGCCATAAGTATCATTCACAGGGGTTTGAGAAGGAGGGGGGTTGATTGGGGGGTTAGTTTTGTTTAAATCCACAGTTCTTTGTTTTGAGAAAGAATTGAGGAAAATATACTTTCTCACTTTAGATGTTGGCAAATATATATGAAATATAAATATAAATATATATATATATAAATATGCACACTCTCAGGTACATTTTGTTGTGTTTTAGAAATCTGTGGTTTGAATATTAACTTTTTTTTTTTTTCCCACAACAGTGACTTTTTGGAAACATATCCCATGGCATTTTTTGGTGCCTCCCATTTAAATTTCCTAAGCACCTACCAATTTGTGCTTCTTCCATTTTAGAGACGATTCAATGTGTATAAAAAAGTATCATTCACAATCATTCTGGCCTCTTCTGCTTTTTCCGTATCAAAGGGCTTCCATTCCATGAAAGAGAATGAGACCACACTCAAAAGACCTTAATGGCTGCTGAGAAATTTGAAGGCCAAAAGCAAATTGGAAAAATGCAAAAAGAAAAGGGTCAGTACATTCAAGTTCTGCTTTCTTTGGAGCCCAGGTTTATAATAGATTCAGTTGGGTTTGTACAGATCACCATTTTGCAGGTAGAAAGTGACTGAAAAACACCTACATTTCTTTTGGAACGTTCAAGTAAAGAACTCCTACAACAAAACATAGTTGTTCTATAAATGTATTTGCTTTTGGATTTAATTATTTTTAATGTTGTGGTATTTTGTCAATAGTATATATTGTAAAATGTAACTATCCAACATTGATATAAGCCCTTTATGATTAGGGTTTTTTTTTCTGACTAGAGTCTTGATCAGTCCAAAAATGGGGTATTACCTTGCTGCTGACCAGTTTTAGAGGGATGTTGTCCTTTCTAAGAATACAGAGACATCACCTTTTAAAGAACAGTGGAAAGCCTTGCCTTTTGGTGGAATTGGAATGGAATCGCTGCTTCATGGTAATTAGGTCCATCTCTTGTCTCCCTGGATCAGCAGATGTTTAGACTTCTTGTCCTCTTTAAAAAATCTGGTTTATTTTATTTTATTTTTTTAGCTGTCAACAGTGTGTTCTGTTAAATCTAAAAAAATGTTTTTAAAATGTGTTTGATCTGTGTGACAACTATACTGTTCTGTTTATTTTAAAATTCCTAAAGTCCAAAAATATTTATATGCAGAATTTTCTGTGTTGAAAATATGAAAAGGCCACAAATTTGGTTAGTTACCACTGAGTTGTTCTAGTCTAAGCCTTTTTTGCTGCTTGTGTATCATTCTTTTTCAATGTATATATAATTATGGACTGAAAAAAAAAAGGCATTTATATGTCTAGTAGAAGGAATAAGCTTATTTATATTATAGTGTTAACAAAGTCTGATGTATTCAAGTGACTTACATTATACCGCATGCAAACACACAGTGTACATTCCATCTAAGAAGGGATGCCATGCTATTTGTTTTGAAGAAGTAATTAAAGCTGTTCTCTTTTCAGTAGAGCATATGCCAGAAAGACTGACAGGTGGCAATTGTTCCTTTAGTCAATTTTTTTTAATGCAGACTGTTGCTGAAAACCAGAAAACATTCTGGGAAACTCGAGTGCTTTCAGGACTGTGGGGTTTTCTAAGAAAGGGCAGCAAAGGGGGATAAATGCTCTTTCACCCCAAGATCTTTTGCTGGAAAAGATAACAGCACCAGTAACAAAATCCCGTCCGATTGAGAAGTGTGCAGTGCTGGCTGTGCCAAGCGAACGCTGAGATGGAACACCACTGACCATGGGTTACAGCCTCGCATTGATGTACCTTATTCTGTTTGGAGATTCAAAAGACAAATTCTGCCTTGCTCCGACTCTGTGAGATACAGATACATTTTAATACCGTGGCATCCCCACACTGACACTTTACACCGGCCATGTATGGATATACAGTATCTAAATACTGTGTTGCAGTTGTGTTATGTGCATTAAGTGTGAATAACATGTAGCACAGTTTCTTTTCACAGAACCTTAAATTTCCGTATCTTTTAAATATGTTTGCTTTTCAGTATTTTGTATAGTAAATATAGATGGTTTTGACTAAATGCTTTATTTATTTAACAGCAAAAACTGTGCCAAGAGAACCCCCTGTTAATTAAAGTTTTACTAGTTCAGAAAGTATATTTCCTTCTTTTTGTTGTGGATTTCAGGGGCTTATGGCAATTGCTCTTAGTGCTTGCAGTTCCCACTGATGAAAGAGCTTGCATTAACATTTTTGGGAACAGGATCAGGAAATTACGTATGGATCAGGTATGCTTTGGTTTTATATTTAAACTATCAAGTTTCAAAGTTAAATTTCTTGTCCCCTGCTGTTAGACCTGTGTTGAATAACTGATTTTTCATCTTGTTATTAATTCTGAAAACCTTTTTTTTTTTAAAAAAAAAATATTATTTTAAGTTGTTCAAAACTGTGGCTGAATCAAAATTTAAAATAGATTAGTTTCTGGTTAAACAAAACATTTCATTTCCAAGGGAAAAAAAATCAGAGCTGAGTATATTGTTACTATTTAAAAGTAAAATGGAGTGGCATTAAGTCATTTCAGATGAAAACTCCAGGCTTTTCACTTACTTTTTCTGTTTTTACACAAGGCAGTTCAGCAAAACGAAACTGATCCCAAAACTTGCACTATTTGCTGAAAAAAATTCAACTGAAAAAAAACCTACAAAATTTTGCTCTCCTCTACCAGCTGCAGTTCTGGGGAAGAGTCTTTTGAAAAGAAAGACTGCTAAGCTCTTCTCACAACTTCATGACCACCTCGTATGAGGGAAACTAAGCTAAGGCTCTGTAGTAAAATCTCTGTCCCAGTGAAGTCTCTGGCGAGGCTGCCAGATTCCCGCTGGCTGCAGGGTGCCTATAATTTCGTTCCAGGAAGGTGGGTTTGAAGTCTACACAATGTGCAGCCAGTAATTTCAGTATTTATTTTTTTATGCATCTTGCTGCTGATGGGTTTGTAATAGCTAAAATTCAATGGAAGTTTTACTGTAAGAGATCAAGCTGGTAAATCAATTAAGATCAACTGCAAATACTGTGCTTTATACTGCTGTCACTGGAGGACTTCAAGACAGTTCCAAATGTCTTTGAAACATCCACATGTCATTTAGGCGTTGCTAGAAATGAAGACCCAGTTCTGCCCTTGGATGGTGAGGTACAGATTCTCCTGGCTTACTGGCAGACCAGCCCTTTAAGGCCATAGCAAATTAAGAAGCTGAATATATGACCTCTGTAATGATCTTTCTACTCTAGTCATCATGAGGACAGAACAGCAAAGTTCACCTGGAGAAGTACCTTGAAGATGTATGTGTACTTATATACATGTGTGTGTGTGTATGTGTGTGTGTCCTCTGGCAGAAGTTAGCGAGTGGAACAAGGTGGATTCTGGCAGAGGTGGTTCTTTATAAAGGGACAAGGACTGTGTATGCTTGGCGGTTTACAAGTTGCCCCATCAACATACAGATATGATGAGTGCACACTGTTCTCCATATGTCATTGTGTACCTCAATTATTGAATGGCAGATTTCATTTGTATTCCGGTTAACAGGAAAGTTGGGCCCCTTGGGGCCTAGATTATACTTGAGAAAAATTCATCATGCTAGAAAATTTGCAAAAATATTCACCATAATTTTTGCCTGGAGTACAGGCAAGAATGTTCATGTTTGGAAACATGTCAGCTAATCACGTCTCACCTTTAATTACCTTGATGCAATTCATCAAGATCTGAAAATATGTTTGCAAACATGACTTATTCATGGCTTTGCTGGGAACCAAGTCGTATTCAGCATCCTCTTAGTTGTCAGACTCCTTTTTTTTTTTTTAATGTACCAAGCAGAAACATGTTTGAAAATCCATGAAATAAAAATTAAACTTAATGTGTTTTTTAAATAGCTTCTGGAAGAAGATTTCTTTCCTAATGCACTGAGCAGTAAAACCAGCCTCAAATTATGACATAATTTATTTTCTTTGCATATTTGACAGATGTTGAGTTGATTTGATTTGGAAGGGGCTGTTTTGGGATTTTTTTGTGTTGTTGTGTGCACATTTAAAATACGCTCAAAATGATCTAAAAGGAACAGACATAGAAAAGCAAATAACTTTATGTTGAAATTATTCAATAAACATTGAACTGCATCTTACTTGAAGCTTGGATTATAGTTATTAAATAATGAGGTTTTCAATGATGCTTTAATTTACTTTCGTATTTCCGTATAATTCTAAACAATTCAATCCTAAATGCTGTAAAATGATAGAAATCATATGGATGAGGTCTTCTAATTTCTTTGTTTTAAAATAACAGGGCTTAAGGACTGTTCAGGCAGATTACTGTGAGGGTTAGAGCTGTGAAGAAAGAGTGGAAAGGGAAGGATAGAAAGATTGGAGAAATGTTGGGATAGCGTAGAACTGTCCAACAGAGGGGCTCGGGCATGCACACAGGAGGCAGGAAAATGCTGTATGGAGGAGTTACATTCATATTGCTTTTTTGAATCTCTTGTGGTACATTTACTGCTCTAAAATAGCAACAGTAGTTCATAGAATGCTTTTCACTGGGAAAACTTGAAAAACTTTCTGTTAGAGGTTAATCTCTAGTGTGCAAGGGGAGGCCCAAGGAAGGAACCTGGCAGGTAATCACCACTGGGGCTGTGGCAGAATAGGGAATGGTGCCCTGGATTCCTGAGTCCCTGTCCAAGCCAAGGGAAACATTTCTACAGATGTTTCTACAGATTGGTGTTTCTACAGATGTTTTGAACATTCTTTAGAACATGTTTTGAAGAGTGGCATCATTTCTTTTTGATTACAAACACACTTAAGTTGGTCAAATGTTACCCAAGGCTTCGCTGTCTGTCCAGATTTTTCTAAACACTAAGCACTAACTAAAATGTGCCTGTGAAACCTACTGACACAGTGGATAATCTTTATACCACAAGGAAAGGCAGAGTGGGCCTGTTGGTTGTCTCCTCAGGCTAGTATTTTGGTGTCTGAGATGAGGAAGTTCCAGATTTTTTTTTAAGAATGTTGAAGACATGATGTTAAGGGGCTTCATAAATTTGGCAAGGGGCAAGCATTAACCATATCAGGCATACTGGTAATGAAGTGCACTGTGCTTTCTGGTTTTTAGGACGTGTCTATGAAGTGAGGTTTGTGTCTTCCTTTGAGTGCCTAGTCCATAGAGAAAAAGCAGATGTAATTACTACCAGCTAAGAGATGTACTCTTTTGGTATTGTATTTTGTGGATGAAGATACGGGGTTCAGGTCCTTCTGGTGCTCAGTGCGTATTCCTGCACTTAATCCTTCCCGTTCTGTTCTATTCACGAAGTATAGCACGCTGAGGCTTTGTGAATTTTCTAATAAAACACCTAACAAACTGGGCCAAATTTGCCTTCAGCTTCATAAATGGAAGCCAGAAGAGCCCCGTGCATGTCTTGGAATTTGGACCTTACCAATGCAGTTTGCTATATGAATCATCATTTTTTCTTGTACTGATTTCAGATATTTGATAAGCTCTTTTTATGGTTTACAAGTTTAAAAAGACAAATAAAACTTTGTAGATTAAAACGTTGGTTTGGAGGTTGTATTTTGTCTGTTCTCACTGATGATCTGTGAATAGCCTTTTTCTGTGGGCTTCAGCTTAAACCTACAAAGTGATTTTGGAGTGGGTGTTTATAGTTCTTTGCTTGCTTGTTCACAGGATAAGACTGTTGATAGATGAATAAAGTGCCACTTGAGGTTGTTAACAACCATGACTGGTAACTCTAGTTCAACTAAGATAAACAGTGAAATGCTATGGCAATTAGCATTAAGGTCTCACTTGGCCAGTGCTGATTTTAAAAGCCGTAGATAGGGTGCTTTATAGATACCCGTGTCTGGGAGGTCTGGAGCTCTTCTCATCCTTGCTCTGAGTGCTGTGTGGACTCCTCTGTGGTGTGTGCACATGACACTTCTGCCTACTCAACGTGCCATTAGGAAGCAGGAGTACAAAAATTGTAATGTTTCAGTCCAAAGCAATTAACTCTCTCACCCTGCGAGGAGTGGAGGGGAGGAAAAGCTCAATTAAATGGAATTGCAGTTTCCAGTAAGTGTGAAAATAGGAAGAGAAGCAATAAGCAGCACTGTGGGCCTCACATTCCTCCTCTCTCTTCGCAGCCTTCCCAGAGAATATTTTTTACTTCTGATGTCTGTAATCACAACTTGCTGTTTAAGTGTGCCATCTGCTAGGGCCACAACCCCCAGTGGCTCTGCACATGTCACTGCCATAGGTTTGAATGGCAAATTCGTGCAGCTTTACTGGATCAACATGTCAACAGAGTTTTTTCAGTTTACCTTCTCTTGGAATCAGGGTCTGGGAACACTGAGCAGGTACAGCTTTTTGTAAGAACGTTCCCGATCTAATAAATGGATGCTAAAATCAATTAATGTAAAGATTACAATCTTGCAATGGAGTAATTTTAGCTACTAACTATGAGTTAAAGGAGCAAGTCACTGTGTTTTTGGGAGCAGGACAAGACTTTCATACCTTACTCTGGTAAAAACATCATCACTGCAGCCCTTTTCCCTATAATTGTTTCAGGAATGCAGCATTCACAGGATATTATGTGTCTGCAGATCTCTCCAAAATTAGTTAATGAAGCTTGTTTTACTTGGAGCCTTTGTTCATATTGATACTGCTTCTATGGCCCACAGCTGTAAAGGAAATCCTCTGAAGAGCAGATCTCACCACGAGCATCCTGTGTGCCCTGTCACTCACCTCCCCGAGGATGTGCAGGATGGAGTTACTCCAAAGCAATGGTCCATGATTTCTGCTTCCTGGTACAGAAGAGGTGTGTTCACTATGTCTGTAACACCAACAGAGAAAATGGAAGAGCCAAAATGATTCTGAGAAAAGTGACTGTTCCTTTTGTCTCGCAGTGTCTAACCATTCCCCTTCCAGCCCAGTACACTGGGTTTCTGTGGAGGCTCTGGGATACGTGACAAGCAGGTGCTCGAATCGGTAAGGCCTTAGGTTCCAGTATGCTCTTCCATCCCTTTAGTCAGCTTGGAAAGATGTCACCACAAAAAGAACTTGAACAAGACAATTTTTTTGCTGTTGACTTTCTGTTGTGCCCTTTCATGGGTTTAAAATCCACTTATCTGAAAGTGTGCAGTTACATTTTGTCCTTTTTCATCATTTAAATGCATCTTCTTGATCTGGAGAAATAAAAGCAATTTAAAAAAATTAGAGATTTTGTTTTCATATGTGCTGCCAACTCTGATACTGCAAAGTAACTGCTGAATTGGCACAAGCAGTTTGAGAGAGCCAGCAGATTTAGGAAGGGAGAAGATAAACCTTATTATGTTTCTTTGCCAAAGGAGAAAAGAAACGATATTGACTTAAATGTGGGAAATTTAAAAGGGGCCATATGTTCTCACTTTGTGCTTTGTTTCTAATAGATAGACAGAAATCTTTGAAGTGTGGATTGGCACAGTAGGGTGCATGCTTCTGTAGAGAAAAGATGCTAAATGGGGAGGATGTGAGGGGGCACACGAAACTCTATTAGCCATGCAACAGCAAAGAGAGAAAGGCAAATCCAATGATAATGTACATCTGTTTCAGGGAATTTATAAGCTTTGAACATTTTTTATGTGCAGATAAGTGGATCCTTTTCTTACCATAACTTAGAACTTCAAAGCAGATTGTGTGGATAATGCAAATTGCTGAAATATGAGATTTTCCTACAAAGAGGTTTCCAAAAAAGAAAAAAAAAAAAAAAGAATTAAGGCTAATTGATGCCACAGTCTTTTATGTACAGTGTAAAAACTCTACAAAAATTGATTTTTATGAACTAAGAAATTGATGAAAAAATATTGAAGTCTGCTGTTTGCATTCAGGGACTGTAGTTTGAAACTGCCGTTCTGTGAATTAAACATTTGTCTCCGATATCACTACAGCAATATTGTAACATAAATTAAGATATGTAGCCAGGCTGTAATTGTATCAAAGTCTGCCATGTCGTGAGAATGTAAAACTCATGAGTGTGGCGTGATATGCAGCACCTGACGTTAACATCACTGTCAAGGTGCTGAAGCAGGAATTTCTAGGACATGAGAAAAAAATGATTGCGAGAGACAAAAACGAATGGGGGTGGAGGATCCTGATATGGTTAACCTCGGGAGCTGATGACTGTGTAACTTCTTAGCTGCTCAGAAGAATGAGTTGCTCTCCGAACTGGGAGGTCACAGGCAGGCTCGGGGATGCCGGCCGCATTCCAGCTGGGAGATCTGAATGTCCCAGCTGAAAGGCCAAGGCTGTGACACTCTGTGAAAGAAAGGACATAAGCGAGCGCACTTTGAAGACCCTCATTTATTGCATGTGGTGCATAGGGGCATTCCCTTCCCCTCGGGGCAGACTCGGACTATAAAGCCAGCTTTGTCCTCCTTCCTGTGCTGGAAATGGGGGTGCTGAGGCTTTTCCTGATGCTGAACACAGAGGCAACCAGGAGTGGGAGCTCACGCCTCGTTGCTGAGTCTTTGCTCAATATTGGCTTCACTGGACAGCTAGGCATCTTCAGTGGGTGTTTTTCCCCTGTGTTTAGTATGAACAGACCACCACAACCTCAGTTCTGGGCTGGTTTTATTTACTCCTAAAATCTTTGCACAATCTCGGTCGCTGTCTGTCATGGCGGGAGGGAACCTGGGCAAAGTGCCAGGCCTCCACACCCTTAAATAAGCTATATTCCTTCATACTTCTCGTCCGGATCTTGTCCCTCAGCCCCAAACCCATCCCGGCTGAGGCGGGAAGCAGCACCCGCTCCGCCCCTCACCTCCTCTGGCAATGACCCAAAAACGCTCCCCCCTCCCCTCAACAGGTACAACTGCCCTCGAAAGGGGGGCTTTTTTTTCAGCATTTTGTTTCTGTAGGGTGGCCTTATGATGGGATGAGCACTGTGAGGCTGCAGGATTCCTCCCCACCGCCCGCCACGTGGGTATGTAAAGCAATTTACCTCACGTTTTGGGCCAAAACGTTCTGTTTCAGGCGATCAGCAAGGACCGGCGGAGGGTTAAACTTGAGGCAGTCGTGCCTTTTCTATTTGCAACCGTGCCCCACGAGCAGGGCCAGGGCAGTAGGCAGCGATGCTGGAAAGAACAGCTGTATGCCATCAGACTAAAGATAGAAACACGAAGCATGCGGGCTAATTAAGTTCCCAAGTGGCGCTGTACAAAGTGTACAGACCAAACAGAACGGTGCCTTCTGCTTGTTTTTGATCAGCCCTGTTTCTGCCGCTTTGATGAAACTAAGCGCCTGATTTGTCGCAGGCCGCGGCTGCCGAGGGGTCCCTGACACCCCGAGCGCCGTGCGGGCGCCCCCGAGGTGGCCACTCCGCGAGCGGGCGGTGGCCGCGGCTGCGAGGGGGGCCCGGCGGCAGCACCGGCTCTCGGGGGAAAAGCGGGAAAAACGTTCAGAACTTTGGAATTTAGTTTCTTGCCCTTTTTTTTTTTTCCCCCTCCAGTCAGATATGACATTAGACACTTTCACCCTAAATAGGATGAAGCGGGCATGCTCTGACCAGCTTAGCACAACAGCGTGGACTTCAATTTTTTATTTTTTCCTCCTCTGATGTCTTTCAGTCATTTTTTTTCCTCCGGGGAGCCCAGCAGTCTCTTGGTTGGGTCTGTCAGCTTGCTTCCTAACTGGTTTGTAGCCCTGGTAACTTTTGATGTAGACTGCATATGAGCCAGAACACACCCCCACCACCCCATTTTTTATTTTTTTTTTCCTCAGAGTTCTGAGTAGAAAACTACCTTAAGGATAAATAGGAAGAACAAGTTAATCTGAAAATCATCTTCCATGTGGAAAATGAATTTGTGATCTTTCAGAGTCTCTTATGCTCCAACAGGAGGCAGAAGGGACACTTTGGGAGAGTAATCCCATGAGCTGCTCTAGCAAGCTGCAAGAGGGAAAGGCTTGGCTCGACTGTGGTTTTTGCAGGTTATAAATTGTAAAGCTTGAGGGGCTGGAATGGGTTTGAATTTTTTGCTTGTAATGATGCTCAGACTGAAAGATGAAAATGTTCAATGTGAAGAGATGCTCTTTCTTTCTTCCAACTGTAATAGTTCTAAGTTTGCATTGCTAAGCTACTTCAATTAGAAGCATAGGGCAGACTACAAATTTGCTTTTATTCCAGTACAGCATCCAGTGAACTCTGGAATTTAAGTTTAACTCTATTTTAATTCCAGACATAATCTCTCATCTAAAACCAGGAGTTTTCAGAAGGTAGTACTTTGATGGCTACTTCATTTGTCATCACCGGTACTGAAATTACGATGAAATACAAACACATTTTCTTTATTAGGACCTTTCTTTCCAAGTTGTTCTTGGTTTAATCCTTTTACAGTCCCATTTTTCATTCTCTGAGACCTAAGTGCTCAACCCGAACTTGTTTAACTGCAATGCACAATTAACCGACTCCCTGAGGGAATTATGGATCAACAAAGCTACATCTTCATGCACAGAAGACCTGATGTCCTGTAAGCTGCCAGTGCTCACTGGAACATACAGAACACATTGTCAAGGCTGCCGTGCTGTTGATGAATCAAGTAAAATGACTGCTATTCTCTACAGAAAGAGCCTAAATTGCTTATGTATTTTATCATGAGTGAGTTTCATAACTCTGCCAATAGAGGATTAGACCCAGTTAAGTCCTTAATCATTCTGTTTGATATTGTAGTACTTCAATTAGCAGTAAGAGTGTCAGCTCTAATTTCCTATAGTGGCCACTTACAGTAGATTTTTTTTTTTTCTCTTCCTTGTTCACTTACTGCTGAAGGAATTCAAACATCTAATTTCTACTTCTGAGCTTCTCAGGTAAGGAGAATAGTGTGTAGAGAATATTTTTAGATTGAGGGGTCTGATAGTTCAAAGTATGGTAGCGCTACTTAGGTCTTTAAAGATACGTGAATTGGTTTTCTCCCTTAATTACAAAAGGCCAGGTGGGGAAGGATAAATGAGAATCTGACCTTACAGTGTACTCTGTACTACAGTTGTAGTGCCAAGAAAAAATACAACTTACCCACTGTTTCCTGGAAGGTTTCAGAGATATTGGAAATATTTGACAGCAGTATTTGGATCACTGCTGTGTAAGGCTTGTTATCTGGCACTGTGGAGGAATCGGACCTTTTCCTTAACCAGGGTTTGCAGCCACACGAGACCAGTTAATTAGGCTGGTAATGAGTGAGGTTATTTATGAAATTCCCAGAGACGACTATGCCTCATAAAGGCCCCAATATTACCAAAATAGGTAATGCTAGCAGGTACTTCAGCTTAGCAGTACAGTTCTGACAGCAGCCAGTGCAGGTGTTTAAGGGATGGGATAAACTTCTGAATATTGAGAAGTTACTTCCCAAAGCTTCTCAGCAGTCAGAGACTGCTTTGATGTGTGCAGCAAACAGGTGGCCCTGTCCTTTCCACTTCCCCGTCCTTTGTGCTGGGTGATGGTCTCATTATTACAATTCTGGTGATTCTTTTTGTCCCTATTAACTGCACAGTATTTAGTTCTCCACTTTTGTTTGCATTTTAGTCTTCTAACAAGGGGTGGGATTTCAGGGAGGGAGAGGGACATTGCTCTTCCCCTTGGGGAGCTCCTGGGTGTGTTCAAGCAGCATAGTGGGGTGTCAGAAGGTCCTGGCAGGACCGCAAGGAGGCTGTGAGAAGTGCAGGAGCAGCAGAAGCTGCAGCCCAGGCTCAGTCCCTGCTGGCTGCAGGTCTGGAAGTCCTGGGGCTGGCTGAAACCGTGCCTAGAAATAAGGCTGATTCAGGCTGGGGGACTTCCCTAGCTTGAACACATCCAAAGTGGTAGAGAAGTGACTGCTGCTGCCACAGACAAGGGCATAGTTTGTGACGGGATGTAGGCATCTTAAACTGGCACAGCGCTGCTTGAGAATTTAATCTGCTTCCCTTACCTTCCCATCTCCAGTCTGCTGCTACACAGCTTTTACAAAACTAATAAGGGCTTCTTGCAGCTGAGTTAATACTGAGAACTATTTCCTTTAGAATAGGCTAATGCTTAATGAGAATATTTATGGTGATTTGACCAGGCCTTATTTTGGGATCAAGTGAAAAAGGGGATAAATATGGCTTATAGATGGTGTGCTTTTCAGTGTTTGGCTTGGGAAACAAAGGGATCACACAGGATTTCACCTGGCTAATCCTTATGCCTCCAAACACTTCTTTTCAAAAACATCTGATAGGCAGCCTGAAAACGGGGCTATAGAGTGGGACTTGAGCACTGGCAGCAAAGCTGGGGGGAGGAAGTGAACGTGATGTTGATAAACATTACTCAATGATGTTAACCTTCAAGCACAGCAAGGCATGGAAATTGTCATGACATTTCTCTTACTGTAAGTGATACAAATAATATTGGGAACACTTTTTTTCCTGTTAAACATTTTTATCCTGACACCCCTGGCCAGCTAAAAACAGTAGTGACACCAGACAGATTCACATGTGTCTTAGAGATCAACAGACAGTTCTCTGAGGTAGACTGAGTCAGTGCTTTGACAAGGAGGGAATCTCACTGGAATATTGTTGAAAGCAGAGAGCAGAATAACAATGAGTGTCAGGAGCACCGACTGCTCAGAGGAGTTGAATGCAGAGGGCAACAGTGACAGAGACTAAACTCCAAAAGACAGAAATAAAAAGGTTAAGTCACACACACAACTTTATACAGTCAGAAGGTGCTGCAAAAATCTGCGAAGTCTGTCAAAAAAGCCTGTACTAACAATGGTATTTTTAGGCAATATCATTCTCCTCAAAATCCACATTAATTCATGAGTACTTTTTTTCCCTGACACTCAAAATATCTGCAGGAAAACCTTTTCTGTTCTTCTGCAAGTGCCTGTCAGCCAAGGGGAAAGGACTGATGCTCTAAGGCTTCCATTTTCAAACCTGGCATGTTTCAGGAAGAAGCTCTGAAAACTCAGTGCTCTTTGGTCAGAGGAATACTTTTTATTTGGTTGGCTCTAGCAGCCCAGGTAAATTTTTTTTTTCATCCAATGTGTATTTTGATTGCATAGGCAGAAAGAACACAATATAATCATATACCAAACCATCTTTTACCCTTGGTACCTACAGACCTGCTCATTCTGCTGCTCAGTAGTGGTTGTGAAGACAGAAACTGTACCACGAAATGGGCTCAGGTGTTTGTTTTGTTTGAACCACTTAAGAGGCATAAACTATCTTTCAGATTCCTTCAATGTTTCAAGTTTCATTGAAGGTTTACAGGTCTGGATCTTTGCAAGAAATTGGAAGAGGTTTTTGGATTGACCTGTGTGAACTATTTGCTCTTTAATCTTGGTCCATTTTTAGCTTGGTTTCTGTGTCTTCCAAAGTAAGTTGCAAATCATACTTTCTCAAAATATAGGCTTAATAAAAGGTTTGTTTGGTGCAAACTTAACTAGATAATGATTTGGTGCTGTTTTGTGAAGATAGGCTAGCAAGGATTGCCTCTTTGCTCCCTGCATACTTTGAGCCAGAGGAGATAGTACCTTGTGAGCAAAGCTGCTTAGGTTTCATCCACACGCAAAGCGAGTGTTTGCAGAGCCATCTTCAAACCCCCACTTATTTACTTCTTTCAGAGACAGACATCAACATGGTTTATGCCAAACTTAGATTTTAGGTCGGTCAGAAACTCACAGGCTTGAATAAAATAAAAGCAAAGTAGACAAGGTTTAGCTATTAAACCTCTCTGTACCAATGCTTAGTTGTCTGACAGAATTAGGATCACCTGGGCTCCACCAAGCAATGAGAGCAGGCAGGCAGCTGCAGAGGTGCCACTGGGCAGCAGAGGAGCAGAGAGCCCTGGAGGAGCTTCTGTGGTAGTGGAGGGCAGTTACAGGATTAGGCACACAAAACCCCATCCAAACTCACAGTAAAATCAAATGGCATCTTTCCTTCTACTCTGACAGAAGCTGGATCAGGCCTCCCATGAAATGTAATGAATAGTTATATTAATCCACTGCTATGTAGCTGTGAAAATCCTGCATCCCCTTCGCTGGGATGACGGTGCAAGGCTAAATCACCATGGATATTCGATTGCATTCTGGCTCATGTAGCTGTAAGAGCATTACCAGGCAGCATTTTATCTAAGAAGAGTGCTCTCTACAGTACTCACAACAAATCTCAACTTATTGAAACTCCAGTGATTAAATGTTTTACAGACCCCTGCAACATCAGAAGACTCTGTGAAATAGGCATGGCTGCTTGCAATATGGTCTCAGAGGGATCTGATTACCATTTTGGCTCTCTTCTCACAGTCATTCAAGTGGACCTTCAAGGAAGTGTAACCCTTTCACTTTCAGATTTTCTTGGTATGCAAAACACTTGCTCAAGGGTAAAAGCCTTGAGTACAAACCCTGTAACACTGGAGCCAAATAGTCAAGCTGATCATGCCTGTGCTGGTCTTGAGCACACTACAGCAAGAAATGAGTTTAAAGTAGCTATATGTCTTGTTTCAGAAAAAAATCAGGTCCAAAACTGAAAATAAAAGGTCTCTCTCCAGCAGAAATCTGGACTAAACACTTTCCTTCTGAATTGGTTGTGGTTAAGTGTTTGACATAGGTTCTTTTGTTGGCACCGATTATGGATAGAATTCTGTTTGAAAGGAGTAGCCGACACTACAGTATGTGCAGAGCCTACTCACATCCAGTTGCTTAAAATGTAGTTCCTGCAGATTAACGGTGTGACCAAAGTTTTCATTCCCCTTTTTGGAGCAGGCACATTACAAATGCACATCAAAGAAAACGAGCTCTGTTCTGACTTAGAGTCTAGGCATGTTCCTGACAAACCACATCTGATGGAGAGCCTTAAAGAAATAGCACAAGCAACACTGCCAGCAGCAAAGCACCAGAAGGGCTGGCCCCTTCCACCAGTGAAGGGAGCCTGGTGAGTCAAAGGGTTTTGTACCAGGGAGAGCAACTGCGTGCTTTACGTTGAAGCAATGCGGTTGAATGATAATACGCAATGACCTAGCTCGGCAGCATTCGAACAAATCACATTTCATCACATATCTTTTCCTCTCATGATATTCTTCTCGGTTTCTCTGCAGTCTGGGAAATCAATAACAAATGTTCATTTTGAATGTCTCTGTTCTCTAGCCTTGGACTAATTATGCACATTCCTCCTGTCCTTATAAGGACAGGGCAGCTCTTCAAACAATGAAGGAAAACATGCAAAACGCCCTCCCTTCACAGTATTCAAAACATTAGGAAGATGAATTAAGAACCAAATCTGGTCTTTCCTATTTTGGTGTGCAGCACCTTCTGATAAGGTATGCCTGGCCTCCTCACAGGGTTATTGACACCTTTTGTGTCTTTATGGTGCTGAGGAAATCAACTTTCATTTCATGACCAGAGTGAGCTGCCGAGTCAAGGACCCACAAGGAATGGGGACAGCTCTCTTTTAGTGCTGGCTATTTGCTATCATGGCCAAACCAAACAGCATCTCTTATTCCACAATTCCTTTATCTACAGCGTAGGAATGACCATTCTTTTTTAGATCCCTCTCAGTGACTTGTGAATGAAAAACACAGCACATGCACAGTCATTATCAGCATTAGTGAGGTGACGCTGGGGGTCCTGGCACTCCTTGTGTGCAAGGTCACAGGTGTGAAACAAATAAGCTCTTTAAATAAAATATGTGTGTGCCTTCAAGACACTGTAGGTTAGGCACCGGGGCCCATATTTAACAGACTGCAATGACTTGAGGCTTGGTTCTTAACCAGGAACTAAATGTTTATACAAATTTGGTGAAATAGCTAAGATTTTCACATATTCATGGGGAAAGCAGTAGTATTTCTTTAAGGGAAAAAAAAGAGCAAACTACAAGTTCCCCTGGTCTTGGCAAATCATGAGGCGTTTTTCATTTTGTAACATCAAAGTCGGCTCCTCTTCTTTGATGTCTTCGCATGCTGTTTAAGGTAAAGCATGAATGAAGAAATGTCAATCTGCAAGGTGTCCATGTAGTTTATGCTGAACACTGAAGAGGACTTGTAGATAAAAGGCAAACACAAGGTTTGATAATGAATGTCCAACAAGGAGGTGTGCATATCTAAAAGGAAACACTCAGCTGGAGAACAGCTCTGCAAACCTCAAAACTCTGCTTAGCCCAAGTTTAAGAGATTAAGAAAAAGTGGATTTTTTTAAAAATGTGTAGAACCAAGACAGGAATTGTGCAAAAAATCCTTGTTGTTCTATAAGAAATGAATGTTCTTTCAGTGGCTTTACTTAACAATAATAAATGTGCCACCCACTGTGCTTAATTTGACAATGTGTAATTTTGAGAAGATACAGAGTTAATACTGGGAAAAGCATCAGAGAGGAAAGTATAAACCAGCAGAGTGCATTTTGGAAATTTATAGCCCTTGCTTTGTGGTCTCTAGTGTCTCAACACTGGCAAAAGCTGTGCGCTGAATCAAACAAAGGAAAGTGTCAATTATTTAACTCGGTTTGTACCTAGGATCTAGAGACTGTAATGGAGTGACAGTCACTTGGGGAGGCTAAGCCGTTTTGGAGCGCAGAGGAACGCACTTTCTGGATCCAAACCAGATACTTTTCATAAGCAGAACATCCCGTGATGTTAGTGGAAAATCAGCTGTGGGAGAGTGTGTTACTACTGTATCTTCCTGCTGCTGGCACTGAATTGGAGTTTCCTTTTCATTATTCCTGAAGCTGTAAAAGGTTGGTTTGATGAACTGTGTGTGCTTTGCTTGATTTACTCGCAGAGCAAGTGCACCGGGCGTGCTGCCCTGGAAAAGGGAGCACCCACGGGGGCTGCGCTGCGATGGGAGTCCGGGCTCTGTGCCAGTCAGTCTTTTTCTTTGCTGAGACAGCTCTGCAAGGTTGGAGTCTAAAATGTATCAATGTCTTAATATTACCATCTGTCTGCTGGAAACTAGACTGAGACTGCAAAATAGTTTTGATTAATGAACAGGGCATAAAAACGGGAAATAGGAGGTAAAACTCCATAGCTTCAGTCAAGGCACTTAAATTCTTATCAGGCTTTTCTTCTGTTAGTTGAGAGTAATCATAAGAAAACAATATTTACTAACACTTTGAATATGGGGAAGAGACAAACATAAGCACAGAGTGACTCTTTCTGTGTAAGAACACATATCACTCAGAGCTGCCCAAAATTCCCTAGAAACTTTACAGCCTTGGGATGATAACTTATAAAAGAAAAATGAGGGTTATAATGCATGGGAGCATTGACAACGTATCTGTTTTCATTCTTACATGAGGGACATCTTGTGAGAAGATAACAATATTAGTAGAGAGAACGCCTACATTTTCTCTGGAAAGCTGTCTATGACTCCCAAGAATCATCTCATGTATTTCTTGAATTTTATTTCCTCACTGTTCCACTTTAACAAAATAACATGCAGAGACAAAAAGTGAAATCTGGGTAAAAGGGGACCTTTTCTTTCATCCAGATCTCTGTGTCAGATTCAGATTATTTTGGCTGAAGAGGATTAGGTGGGGAAGAGAGCGGGGAATGTCCAAAGTCAACACCCAAATATATTTTTTCTCAATTAAGGTGGGACAAAAATGAACTGAGATTATCTGATTGTGAGTAGTGTGAGCTGGTTATAATACACACTGATTTACAGAGTACAGATGTATAAAAATGAGATCTGGCATAATTTTTAGTCTCAAGTGTTTAATAATTTCTCTAAACTTGATTTATTTTTCTAATGGTTTTATCTTCAACCTGGGGATTCTGTGTCCATTAGAGGAATGCCTTGGAAAGTTCAAGAGTGGGAAAGCTTCCCTGGGGATGGTGTGCAACTCCACTACATTTGGAGAACTCTTGGAAAAAATCCTCCTGAATGCTATTACACATGGATAGAGCCTCACCGAGTTATCCCCTGCCAAGGCTCCATGACCTTGTTTTGGGATTTGAAAAGAACACGGGAGCAAGAAAGATCTTTGTGTAACAGTGCCTACAGGAGCAGAACTAACACTGACCATTATATAGGAGCAGAAAAATAGAGCGTGGCATCTTCATTCTTGCATCAAGCTCTCCCAGAGATCTGTAATGAAATCTTTCAGGTGCAGGTGCTCAGCAGAAGAAATGTTTTTTAATAGTCTGACTGATTAGGCCAATGCCACAGCACTAGGAGCAGCTGAAATAATGTGTCTTGCCGTAAGCTCCTGTGCAACATCTGAGATCTTTCACCTTAAGGTCTAAGAGAAATGGCTGAGGTCTCTTGCTGCCATTCAAAACTTAGGCTTAATTTGAAGTGCAATTGAATGGGGTGGTTCTAAAAAAAAATAATAACAATACACAAGAAAAGAGATGACAAAACTATTCCCAAGACATTTTCAAGGATTTCAGACATGTTCCTAGGGCAGCGAGGGGATCCTGCATACCCTCAAGTTCACTGTAGCTGCCTCTGATGCAGGCAAGCTGTCACAGAATGAAATTCAGCTGAGCCGATAAAACCCACCTGGGCTGCTGAGCATACTCAAGTCTATTCTGTCACAAAACCACTGAGCTGTAGCCAGACTGTGTTAAGACGAGTTTGGCTGTCTGAATGCAACCATCACACCTCTCATGGCACTGTAGGTGTTTTCTTCACTGTGAGCCATGCTAATATGTTGAAGAATTGATTTTATCCACTATTCATAGAAACTCTCTTCCAGCAGACAACAGTGTCCACCTTAGTATTGCATTTACAGAAGGAAATTTTCAATTCAGATTTTTACTATTGTTTTTCTAAAGAATTGCAGTTACATAGAACTTTGGTCTGAAACTGACGCTATTTTGTCACAAGCATCTTTTTAGTCAAATTAAGTCCCATTCTTATACAGTCTTTATCTCTGTGGTTGAACTGTTATATGGAACACCCGCATTCACTTTATTTGTCTGGTATATATCCAAATTTTTGTTGGGAAATATAATTTTTGAGAAGAGAGATTAGCTTTCAAGCTCTGAGTCTTTTAAATGTCATCTCTGTGAAAACTACTGACAGTCAGTAGGTGGAGAGTTAGTATTGTCTGACAACGATATTCATGGGGAGCAACTTCAAAATGCAATGCAGAAGAGACGAATTTCAGGAGTCTCAAAACACCTTGGATGTAAGAAAGTTTTATGTCTTAGCACTTGTGTAGAAGGAACTGTATTTGTTCTGGGAAGCTTAATCACCTAATTTTGTTACGATCCTCTCTGAGTTCAATTTCTCCAGACAAAGGGATTGAAATAGGACTGGCAGGTAAGGGGTGATCTTGGCATTTGAATCTCTAAAAGAGAGAAGAGCCAGTGGATTAATTAGTTCAAAGTATATTCTCTCTCTCTTAGACAGCTGGACTGCAGTATTCCTCAATGGGGTGCCACATTGCTTCAGCTTACAGTGTTGATGGTGATGTTGATGATGACTTTTTTCATATTGTACGTACTTCTGTTGAGCCTTGAAGCCCTATTCAGCTTCAGTTGTGTGAGGCATTTCACGCAAATCTTATGCGAAGATAATCCCTGCTTAGCAGAACAGATCTGTTACAGAATCTGAGTCTGTCGTACTCCAGCTCTGAAATTCAGGGCCGTTGTCACAGGAAGGCAGATGTTCCTGTGCAATAGCAAAAATGCGGGGATCTTCTTACATTTTCTGACACTAGAATGTATGTGACAACCAAAGCTCCCCTCCTCCCCCATTTTGAAACTTTTCATCTCTTTAATCCCTTTTATATAAATTTTAATTTTTTAGCCTTAAGAGCTTTGATGTGTTTTGTCTCTCCCCAGAGAACAGCCGTGGTTTTGTTCCTTTTGCCTTTATATCCTTCTGTCTTTATAACTCCTTCCTCCTTCAGCACAGTGTCATGTGTTCTGCTTTCTGAACCTTCAACTTCCCTCCATGTTCAAAAGCGTGCCTGTTAATGCAGTGTTCAAACACTGTCCCCTTTGCCAGTTCCATTCCCGGGGAACGCTCGGACCAGGAAACAGCTCCTGGCTCATCCCCTGCACGCTGTGTCCAAACGTTTGCTGCTCTGCTTGGACTGTAAGGCTCCTTGGACCCAGCTCTCCCTCCTACAGTGCAGGAAACTGACAGCACTTAACAAGCAGTGACTGGTAACAATAGGAAGAGTCTTCAAAGAGTTATATTTACATGTAAAATACACAGGGACATTTATGTATACCAGATGGCCCAAAGCAGGTGGATATTATAATGTAGCTGTGGTTTACTGCAGTGCCAGAAGAGCAGAGTGGTGTTGTTACTAAAGCAGCACCTCAGGGTCCTAACCTGGGCTGTGCTATGACTCCTGTTTTACTGGCACTGTACAAATGTATCATGTCAATCGCTGACATGAAGAGCTCCCAATCTAAACAGACAAGATAATTACACAGCGCAGTGGATACAGAAAGACTTTCAAAGGTCCTGCAGCCTGCCAGAGGCAGAGCTGGAACTCCAGCTCAAGGCATCTTAGTACAAACTGAGCCTCTTAGTCGTTAGTCCTTGCTGCTGTTGTCTAAATTGACTGGCTTGTTCATTTGCTGTGGATCCTGTAGGCTGCAACCCCCAACCCCTTCTGTAAGCAAAGGGATCATTAGGAGCTGAGCACCTCAATCTTTTAAAGGCTCTGTGTATTAGTTCTGAAGAATCTTGTAATGGCAAAAAATGGGAAAAAAAGAAGTCTTCAGAAGGGACTGATTTGGGGCTGCAGTAAAGGTATGAGACTTTGGGTTAATATCATACCTCCAGATGCAGCTGCAGAGTTTTTGTCACCTTTTGCATGACAAAATGGACTGAGCCCACTGGACGCTGCAGGTTGTGCTAATTCAGAGACCTTTCTGACCTTAGCTGTGGTGTTTATGGAGTGTACCATGCCTGAAGCACATGAGCAATTTCCTGAGTGCTTCTGTCTGAGATTACTCATAATGTGTGTAAGTGAAATGCAAAATGAGCTTTAGAGGGGATCGTGCGGTAAATAGCATATTGAGGGCAGAGTTTGTCATACAGAAAAGGTTCAGTGAGTCCATAGAGAAAGGTGGTGTAGTGGGCAAGAGCTTCTGGAGAGGGCAATCCTGCCCCGATCTGCTGCAGTTCAATGAGGTATCAATAAATACATGCACATCTATACTTTGGTTTCCCAAAAAACTTTTTGAAGGTAACACACAAAAGGTTATTGAAGAAATTGCCTTCCAAAGATGTTGGTGGATAGGTTATTTTACTGAAAACTGGTTAAGAGACAGGAAATAAAGGTCTGGATAAAGGTCACTTCTCCATTGCTGGAGACAGAATGCTAGTCTAGTTCCACCACTGGCCTAGTCCCATATCTCTTATGCTCTTGAATCAGTCACAGTCTCTTTTCCAGAAACGTGAAGTGGCCATATGAATGTCTTCTGCATTACCTAGAAGCAACTGGAAGTATTCTGCCCTCTGTGTTTAGTTAGGCGGGATTTGCAGAGAAGTGGTATGCACATTATATAAAAGTACAAAGAGTCAACTTTGGACCATCCCTATTAGCTTAGCTTAGAAACTTCTGAAGTAAATCCTAGGTTCCAGATCTGCTGGATGTGGATGTTGCTGTCTTGATCTTGGAGCACCTGGCAGCTAATTTGCTTGTGGAGAGACAGTTAATTTTTACTGTTTCTGAATTTTGGTTTAAAACTGCATTAGACTGTGTAGCTTTTTACCACCATATTCATTATACGCTTTACTGAAGAAATAATGGGCAAATGAGCTGTCAGAAACCCAAAAGGGATGATTGTAATTTTCAGTTTATTATGAGGAGAAAATACATCTGGAGTGATCAAAGGTAAAAGCTTTGCCCTCCAGAGCAAAAGCAGCCCCTATGATGAGCAGGCATATTGTGGCACACCTGGAGGTGAGCCATGGGTCGGATGTCAGAGTCTTATACTTTAAAATTTCCATTTAGAGAAGGGGAGTGAAAATGAGAGCAAAGCCAAAGGAGGGGCAGGAGCTGAAAGGAAATAGAGCAGTGATTAAAACAGACCGAAGGATTCCACCCCCAGCCGGCGCGGCTTTGCTGCTGGGTCTCACGTGCTGCCACAAGTTTTCAGAACCAACAACAACCTTGTCTCAGTACAGAAGGAATAAAACAAACTTTAGCTCCTGCTCAGTTTCCCTCTTGGAACACGAATTTTCAGTATCAATCAAGCTGGAGGTTTTTTTGACGGAAGTAAGAATTTTCCAACACGTTATGGAAGAGAGGGGTAGCAGTGTGGAATCTGCTTCCTTGTCATCTGAGGCACTGGGAACTGTATTTGTAAGTATCTTAGCCTCCCCAAATGGGAGTGTGGAAAGCAAGCAGAGCACTAGCACATGGGTCTGTGACACCAAGGCAGCTGGAACTGTAAATATAATGTATTCCTTTAAAGAACCATGGGCCCCAAATAATCATCTGATATCACATCATATCATAAATAAAGAGAAGAATACACTAAATTACCTTAATAGAAGAATGGGACGTCAGAGCTCTAACAAGAGGTTTCTGAAATTAAAGGAGACAATTGAATTAAAGATTTGAAATTGCAGAAAGTATTTGCTACCACAGAATGCCAGTGAAAACAAAGACAAGAGTGTAGATTTAGTTGTGAGAATGAGAGGTCTTTGTGCTCTTGATGTATTTAACAGTTCCTCTGTAAATTCAAGCAGAGGAGGCATTCTGTGAGTGCTTAGTACAAAACTGGATAATACTACCTTCCTTGTAAAAGATGCATATGAATGTCATGTAAGCTCCTTCAGGTCAAGCAGAAAAAAAATTCACAATAGTGAGGAAGTGTGATGGAATTAGAAAATACCTGCTCAGGCTGATGAACCTCTAAGAGAATTGTCTTTTCCAATGGCTACATTCCTTAAGACGTGTACAAACCAGGCACCCGAGTTAGGTCCTGGGCTGTGGTGGGGTGAGAGTCCAGAGGGTGGGCAGCTTTCTATGGGCATCAGCTCTAATTAGAAAAGGTCCTGCCCAGGGAGTTTGGGGTTGGCAGGACACATAGACTCTGTGCTGTATCGGAGTCTGTGTAACTCCTATTTACCATGCTCTGTTCCGTGGAGGGTCAACAGCTGTGGATGGAGAGACCCCTGGAGCAACTGGGGTTTAAGAACACCTTGACTGGGGTGAAAGCGGTGGCCTGTTTTCAGCCTGACCACCACACACCCCAGGTAGTTCTGCAAGTGCTGAGAACTAAATATGTGACAATGACAATAACTGGGTTATTGCATACTGGACATACCACATCCCACGAAGCTGATACTCATGTCTCATCAGTGCTAACAGTTCTGGCTCCCTGCACACTTGCTGACTCCCAGTGCTTGAATGCAGATCGATGAGAGCTAAGCGGGTCTGTTCTGGTGCTTTTAATCCTCTGATTCTTTCTCTTTTCATTCTGCAAAAGCCATATGAAAGAAAAGGGAATATCTACCAACTTTAGGCTTGGAAACTAGGGGGCATTTGATTAAGGTGTCATAATATGAGTTCCAGTTTAAGTCACAGAGAAGCCTAAAATGAGGCTAGAGTGTTCAGAAAAAGCTTTGGGATATTTTTTTTTTACTTTAGATGTGTTGTAACTTGACATTAAAGATGCTCCTAATTCTTCAAGTACGGTCACTGTAGACTTCTAAATCATTTGGCACTATTCATGCTGAATTACTGCCACATGGAGTGGAAGCCAACAAATAACTCTCTTCCCTTACTCTCCTCTTGTTAAGCCCCATGTTCCCCCTTGCCTTGGTATAAGGAATACAGAACTAAAGTTTCATCAGGTCTAATGAAGTCTTGCCCTTTACAGATCCAAATTCACCTCTTTATTTCCCCTTCTCTCTGAAGCACTTCTTGGTAAAACAACTGAGCCGAATTAGGTTCTATTTTAAAATGGCCTGCTGCTGACAGCTTCAGTTCTACAAGCAGTTGAAAATGGCTGGCAAACCTTTATACAAACAGCATGCAAAACATCACACAAAGCCCAGGGAAGAAATGGCTTTAGATCTAGGGATTATAATAGAGTGAATACAATTTTAAGATAAAATGCAAGTGATTAAGTTAATGATGGATAATTTCACCAGTTTGAAAACTATAATTAATAGGAATTAATTGTATATTTAGACATTTAGCATAGCTCCACTAAAAACACTACATCAAACATAATGATATTGGAAGCCTATATAATGAAGAAATGATCCAGATGTTCATAAAAGCTTATAAAGCTTTAGAAAAAAAGGGACTGCATGAAGAATCTCTAATGATAAAAAGATGCCACTTGCTGTTCTGCTCTTCTTTTAAATACATCCTTTCTGAAATAATGATTATCATTTGCACTTTCATCTTAAGTGAAATAGCATATGGCTTTGGCTGATTAAAGCCCCCTCCTGGTATTAATCAGCATCTTAGTATCATGTTTCTAATGGAGGCAGCAGTTGCCCTGCTGATATTGTAAGCTTTTTAACAACATCTAAAGTCTGTGGATCACTGCTGCTGGCAAGAAATAGCTTTGAGCCTCCTATGTACAAGAGTATTGCAAAGATGTCACTTACAGGTGCAGTTTATATGAGCTTCTACAGCATATTGTATTTTAAACATTTGCTGAAACTTAAAGTTTAATAATTACCTTTAATAAGTAGTTGCCAATTTTTGAAAGAAAATCAGACCTTTTGGGCCTGGTAACATTTGATACATTGAGGCATCATGGAACCAGAAACCACATACTGCAGGGAAGTGTTTATGTGCTTTGATTGTCCGTAAATCGTGAAGTCTGTCTTCATGGCCACTGCCCTCGCCTGAGCCCAGGCCAGCAGCGACGCTCACAAGCTGTGGCATGGCCCCATGCAGAAATGGCCACGGCAAAGATTGGTTTAGCAGTGTTGTAGATTTGTCACATCATCAGGAAAATGCCAGGGGAGACCTGCAGGCAGAGCTGTGGTGGAGCATAGTAGCTCACGCAACCACCCAAGTGTGGTTGCTCATTGTTGGAAGGTGCCCACAATGCCAGGCTGGAGGGAGCTGAGGGAAGCCAGACCGTGGGATCTAAGAGAGACTGTATTGTTCTCTGACACAGAAATACATAGAGATGGGGGTGGGGGCTTTCTTGAGTCTGGCATTTCCCATGGGGACTCTGCCAGTCCCAGCTCAGCTGGAAGGCAGCAGTGGAGCCCTGGGCAAACCCCGGAGTGCAGAGTGTCGTGCTGCACTTCCTGAGCCTGCTGGGGCTTTCCTAGTTCCTCTTGAGACTTGTTCTCATTTACCACTGAGACTTCACAATGCCCTCCAACCTAGCTACCAAACACGTTATGTTGTTTTGAATGCTAAACTAAACAAACAAGCACAGAAGAGCAAGAAAACTGATGTTTACAAAAGAAGTTTAATGAGTGTTGTTACTTCAGAGATTTTCAAAGGGAGGAATGTCCTGGTAAGGCTGACAGGCCAGACAGATCTTCAGCACCACTTCTTTATGCATGAGGCAGTTCTCGAGACTTGTTAGTTTGTGTGTTGTAGCAATAATAGTTTACACGTATGGATACTTTCCCAGATCTGGTATTTCTGCCTCAGCACCTGGGAATCCTATTGGACACTGCTTCCATTTTCTGTTTGATGTAGCTACCCTAAGGCATTGTGGATGGACAAAATCCTACAACACTCCATTTCCCTCTGCATTGCTGTATTAAAAAAAGTATAGCATGTAATGCTTAATTCTGTCTTACAAATAAATTTTAGTGAAGCAATACTGTCATAGCTCTATCGCTGTCACCTACTCCATTAGCTTCCTTCTTTCTTTTCTTGTCATAGTAACATACCCATCTAACAGTTTCCTATATGCCAACTGGACAATTAGTCTCTGCTCTTCTGTAAGCAGCTGCTATTAACCTAATGTTCTGTCCTTGTCGTTTGAAGCTGCTGTGCTCACAGGCTATCGCCATCCACCACGTTCCTGCCCATTATCTACTGTGACGCACGAGGGAGTTGGATGCTTTGGCTGTTGGGTTTCATTTATCTTACACATTTTTCCTGTAACACATTCCAATGGCCATGCTTGTCTGTCCCACAGGTTTATTTGAATTTTGAATCTCTGGCAGGTGTGTTTTAACTTGAATTTTTTTCAATTCTGAAAGAATGTACAGTTGTTTTACTTGCATTCTTTATTTTTAAAGTAGTCTAATGCTCTGATTTTTAATTTACCATTTTCCGACTCTCCATTTTGTTTTAGAATCAGCTTCTGCTAGAAACTGGCCTCCCTGACTGCACTCTCTTGAATGATCATATCTTTACATATTTATAAATATTATTTTCCTTATTGATAACCATTAATCATTTAAATACTTCAAGCTATTTCTCGTTCAAATGGCAGAACAAATGAATCATACTCATACACTGAATACATAGGGTAAATTATGCAAACAATTTAGTCTCTTTTTCTTAGTCAGAATTGGTGGTATTATGGCCAGTTTAGTCCCCACAAGAGCTCCTCTTGGCAGCTTAATGTCTTTTTATTCAGTTATTTGCCATCTGTAACTTGTTCCTCTTCTATTTCTTTATTGGCTATTGATGAGGTCAAGATGGTGATCTGGCAGTGGCTGCTGAACACCTGTTTTTCAGTTCATTGGCCCAACCTCATGTAGCCAGTACAGAGCCTGCCTGTCCAGGGGTTTAGCCCTAAGCAATTTGCTTACAAGCCACAGGGAGTCCCTTCTGTCACTGCTCCTCACTACCAGCAGGCTGCCTGAGATCCCCCAAAGAGGGTGCTCCAAAACAACCATTCTCAAAGGCCGTGCAAACTTGCATCAGCCTTTCCACAAGTAACAGGACAATCTGCTTCCTCTTTTAAAAGAACCACTGATGTGTTTCATTAGCAGCCAACCGCACAGGCCTTTTTGCAGAATTTCCTTCTTGATCATTCCAGTGCCTTCATTTTTCTTCCCCACTAATTTGCCATCCCTGGGTTAAAAGAGGAGAACATGGAGTTGCCACTGCTGCACATCTCGGGACGCGAGCAGCAGCTACTGCCCCGTGGAGCGGGATCTGTATTTGAGAAATGGGAAACAGGGAACACATTTCTCCCAGCTTCCTAGAAGAGAAGTTTTGTGCTGGTATCACCACTGAGTTTCTAGCAGCTGTGTGCATTTTCTGACGGTGAGAATTACAGTTTGCAGACAGAAAACGTAATTGTCTTTTCATTTCTTTTCTCTTCCCCCTCTTAACAAGAAAGTACTATTCTTAGTGATTTTATAGTGACATCTACAAACTTACTCACGAAGCATTACCACACTGTGCTAAATGCTGTAAAATGAGCAGGGTGTGTTTCTTTCCATGTTGTATATTTCCTTACAAGTCTGCAATTCAGCTGCTGAATTCCACGCAGAGCTGCTCCTACAGAGGAAGCAGAGCTGAAACTCAAGCATCACACACATTGTTGTTCAGGTACTCAGTAGTTCCTTTCTTTCTGAATGCTTCACAATCCAGTCCCTATATTTCTGTCTAATACCAGGAATAACCTTGAGGAAGTGAATGTGCCTAATAGTAGAAGAATATGTGCTTGCAGAGAGTTTCAACTTGGGCCAGTGTTTGTTTACTTGGAGGCTGCTTCCCACCCAAACCTCTGAACGTATCAGCTGAAGCCTTCTAGGATCTCAAAGGGCAGAAAGACTGCAGAATTTCAGTGGTGAAGTGGAGTGGGTTTAGTTTAAACTGTGTTGTGCCTGTGGTAGTAAGACTCTGCTCATCACGTTTCTTTTGGATTCTTCATGATTTGTTCAGATTCACTGAAGTTTGACTGACAACATACACAATGGCCCTGTCAGTCTTAGTGCAGAGACTGCATAGCTATAAATTGCATGACATGACAATTATCATGCAATTTGGGGGTTGTGGGAGCTGTAAACATTATAATAATCTGATTTAAATACGCAGTGCTCCAACAAATTAGGCATGATTACAGCGAGTTGAGTTCTCCCTTGAATGCAAATGCAGTTCATCCAATTCCAATAGCAATTCCATAAAAGTACACAGAGAGAGCATGTGGCCCATAAAGTATTTTTAAGAAGGAAAATGTTGTATATATTAATGAACACAAAATAAAACCTAGAGGGAAATATAAATATACTTTGCGATGCTTATCTCAGGAATAATTGTTTAGATTTTTACATCTGGAACAGCTAGCATTTCAAAAGCTAAATATTTGATTTATATAGTTTATTTTATTTATATTAGGCATTCTCCACGTGTCTGAAATTTATTCCTTTGCTCTGGACCTGCAACACTTGCACCCTAATCTTGTACACTGAGGCCGCAGTGCTACATGGGGCTTGCCTGGGCCCTGTGCACAGCGGCAGAGCCCCTGCGCTAATAGGCAGATGTTCCATGTGTGTCCTTCTCTGTGCTTCTCTGGGCTGCTCTTTGTCACCTGGAGTCCTGTAGAGTGTAGGAGCTCTAATTGTGGGTTGGGAACCCCAGATCTAGTTCAAATTAAAAAAAAAAAAACAAACAAAAAGCCAGTCCGTTTGCCCAAAGGCGCCATTTCTAAGACAAGAAAAAGCAGATGGATGAAGAGAGGCAGGGAATAAAGAGAAGCAATGGCAGTACTGATCTGTGCAAGTGTGCACACCACTGCATGTTGTGTTTAGCTGTCTCCTTCGCAGCGTGTGAGGGCTATGGAGGGTGTATCTTTATGTAGTCTGGCTTAGTTTTGCACTGGGATAGTCAGCTCAAAGCTGACGGCATAAGAAGGATAAAATTGCCACTTGGGTTTCAAAGATAAAAGTGCCTGTGGGTAGCCAGGAGTGCCTGTCTAGAGATGAGGAAGTGCAGATGGAGGGTTTTAAACATCCAGATTCTACTCAGTCAGTTTTATCCAGTTGTTGTGAGTCGGAATTCTACAGATAAATACAGAGCACATCCCAAAGCAGAGTGATGCACCACGGGTTGTTTGCAAAATGCCAGGAAGAGCTCTGTTCTGTGGCTGCCAGATGAACCCCTGGAGCACAGACAGTGTCATCCTGATAGAGAAGGGACATCACAGTGAACACTGTAAAGGTAAAACTGAGAGCGGTGAAAGCTCAGGATACTACCACAGACAGCACAGAGCTGCCAATAGAAATCAGAACAGAACCTAAGATACCCATTTCCTTCCCACCGTGTGTGCATACCTAGTCTTGTGACTTTCCCCATCTCCTCTGAAATACGCTAGCTGTGATGGACAAGGCTGGGAGTGCAGCCGTCCGCAGCTCAAACAGCTGGATGTGTAGGTTGCTGTGCACTTCTGAAGTGACACCAATGGCATGTGCCGGATGGTCCGGAGTGTTTCAGAGCAGCACAGGCACCACTCCACCTCTGAGACGGTGCACCAGTTGTGCTGGGGCACAGCACAGCATTTGAGCTGTCATGCTAATAGACCAGCAGCAACAGAAGCTAAAACGAATGAAGTATCAGCCCATTGCGTATCTGCCATAAGCAGAAACATTTGCAGTGATCAGTCAGCAGTTTATTGGCTCAGATCAACAACTGAGATAACTACAAATAAGTGGCTTTGCAGCCTTTTCTTCTAGCATGTCTTTTGCAATCAGTATGAATTATTACAGTGGGTTTCAAGAGGTACAAAGAAAGTTCAGCTAACAAGCAAATAGATATAAAAGGAAAGGATAAAGGCAAAGCCAATGTTAATGGCTTTTCCTTACCAAAGACAGCTGGAGTTCATAACTATATCACTATTAGTCTGCACAGTGTCATTGTCAGTCTGAAGACAAAAAAATCAATGTGCTGTTTTCTTTTTTCTTTGAGAAGAGAAGAATGTGAGAACTAGATTAGGATAGATGAGTTCAAATATCTGCTCTGATGGCAAATAACATCGGGATCAGAGAAATGAAAATGTTGTATGAACTCTGGCCAGAAATTCCACATTTACTAGAAATCCAGTAGTGCTGTTGTTCTCTACTGGGATGCTGTGATCCTCAGTGCTGTCCTGACTGTTCACTTCTCTTTGGACATGGTTTCAAAAGTGAAATCCTGTGCAGAGATCACCCCTGTTTTAGCCAGAACATTTTGTACCATGACTGCAACTGCTTCAGTTTTTTAGAGTTAGTGCTCGGAGAATCTTTAAGAAAGAATCTGGTTCTAAACCAGTTCTTGCTCAGAGCCAACATCCCAGCGTGGCCCAAGGAGGAGCTCAGCTGGTGATAGTGCAGTGTGCTTTTGAGTATGACAAAAAAACCCAAATTCCCAAGGATGACCTACAAAAATAAGGAATTTTGCCTACAAGTAGGGGACTTTTTTAGACTTGACCTGCATGTTTTTAATTCTTTGTTTTGCATACTGAAAGTGTAGAAATTTAAAATTATTTTAAACAGTGCTATCATGATAGAGTGATGTTTAAATACACTTTCATATTTAAAGAATTTGATGAACTAGAATTCCAAAAAGATAAATTTTTTTTTATTACTTGTTAGATAAATGATGTGATGGAAATAGATCATATTCTTTTTCTGATAGCTAATTAAAAAAACCTGATTTTGTGCAATGTAGAAAGTGGATCTCTCAATTCATTATTAATGTACATACTTCTTGTCCTAAGATAACTTATCTCCAAAGGAGGAAAGAAAAAAAAAAGGTGAACTTTTAGTATTTTTCCCACATGTGAGAAAAGAGTGTTATCTGTTGATAATGTAGTGCCTGGCCCTAGAAGGGGAAGAAAAGACATGTTTAGTTCTGAGAAGGCCTTAGAAGAAACCTTCCCATGGCAGACTGTACGACTCCTTAGGCTTCTGTGGCCCTTTCCAAAGGTTTCTTCACAAGACCTTGGGACTGGCCATCACTATTTTGGATCCATCTTTTGTCTCAGTTCTCAAACTATACACTGCTGTCTGGTGTTGAGGCTCTGTAAGTTTCCCAACCTCATCCACTGGCAGTGGAATCAGCAGTGATTTTATTGTGTGTACTTTTTCACTTCTATTTACGGATTAAAATTAAAAGGGAAAAGGCTTCTAAAACAACTACTGCCACCTAGTGTCGTGCCAAACTCAGAAAATCCCACACAGACAGCTCAAGCTCTTCCCACTGGAAAAATTCTCGACAGCAAATCCAATTTCTATTGATTTCAATTGGCATAGACTTCCTCAGACATCAACGTTACAGCCTGTATAGCAAAACCTATGTATTTTCCATCACTGTATCCAGGGAAATAGTTTAACATAGGAGATCTGAGAATCTGTGTGTGTGCACTGACGCGATGACAGAGGATTTAATTCCATTCTGCAGCTTTACTCCAATGCAGAAGTGTGGCAGCCTGTGGCAGTGGTGGTGCAGGTGAACAGCTGTGTCTACCTGCTCATTTAGCAGTTTCAGAAAGCTGGCTCTCAGCAACATAAAGCCTTTACAAATGTGCTTGCCACACTGAGATAAATACCACCATTCAAGTGAGCATGTTTTAAAGCACTGTAATAAGTATTTTATACCTGATTTTCTTATGGTGGAAAATCCTTAAACTAAAGCTTAGCACAAGGAATTTGAGATGTAGCATTCTGTTCAGAATGATACAACTCCTCATGATCCTTCATGTCGAATAAAAACTATTATGAGACAAGGCACCCCAGAAAATATTAATTACACTTCTTGGTGCTTGTGGCAATAATTCTGATTGAAATGAATGTCATCATTTATTAATGTAGGCTTGATACACTGTATGCTGTTAAATATCCTTTCTACAAGACAAAAGCTCAGTCAGAACAGTGTTGTAACCACTCACCTCTGATGGCTGCATGCTGAAAGCCAGGTAAGATTATCTCTGTCTGGTCTGAGGTTTTACCAGCAATGGAATCCACAGAGATTCCTGCAAACACTTCGGGCTCAACTAGTGCTTGCTCTCTGAGGACCTCGGTGGTCTTAGAAATTAAGTAATCCTCCAAATATTTCTGTATTAATTTGGTGTACATTATAGAATACATTTTGTAGACTGTTAAAACAAGGTGGGAAAACTGCCACTGACAGCACTTACGTGTGTGTTCCCAGGAACAGCACTTCGAAGCAGGTACTGCATTGCTGTGTCAGCTGTAGAGCGAGGCCCGGAGTGCAAAAGTTTTCTCTGTGTTTCCTGTTCTTGGATCGGCACTCTTCTCAAATTACTGTAGAAGGATTTAGAAAATGAAAGGAAATGGAGCACTAATAGTCATGACTGTGAAAAGAGTAGGAATTGTCAAGAACTTGAGTGAACACTCCGTTTGCTCCTTAGGGGACTGTGAAGTAATAGCCAACGTGACACAGACACATTCTAGGGCAGCTTAGGCCTCCCCATTTATGAAAAGGTGAAGTGAATAAAGTAAATGAAGTTAAGAAGGAATGTTTGAACATCATCTCCTTGCATGTCTTAGTGATCATCAGCAGACCCGGCAAAGTTTAGAACTGCAACCCGAGAACAGTCTATGAACTGCAAAGGGCATAAAAACTGGCAGAGCTCCTGATGCAGGAAAATGCTCTGCAGCTGTTGGATTCTCAGCACGTGAATATTCCCTGCAGTTTAGTGGTACTCAGCCTTTGCTGGATTGGCACATTAGCACTGAGAAGGTAAAGGACTATTCTCAACCAACTCTTCATTCTCAGTGCTTTGAAGAAGTGAGACACATTTTCTCTTAATGCAGCATCTTGTCCACAGCCCATATCATGTCCTGCTGTTCTGCTGGTATTGCTCACAAGAATGGCATGATCTGACTCTCTACAAAAGTCTCTTTAACAAAGCTTTTTCAGTTGGAAGGGAAAGGTGTGGTTGAAGTTAATGCAGAATTTACTGCCTCATTGTCTTTCCAAGCCTACCAGTAGAGAAAGAGCAGAGAAGACATATCTATTCTGGTTTTCCTAAGTAAAAATAACTCAGATTTAAATGTCTTTTTTTCATCCTGAGGGTAGAGTTTGAGAGAGTCTTGAAACATTTCAGAACTTACGTAGATGAGTTTTGCTGGGCTCCCCATTAATTTTTTCTGGAGTTTATGTTCTGCCTTCCAAGCAGGAGGGATTTAAATGTACCTTTTTCCTTTTCTTGCATTGAAAGCTGAGAAAAGTAAGCAAGGAACTGAAGCTCTAAATTACTAAAGTATTATAGGACAAGTAATGCACTGTTTGGATGTGTCAGTGCTAAGTCAAACAAATTTCCTATTGTTCTGTGCAGACATCTGTCTATTTTTGAATTTTTTTAAAAAACTGAGCCTGGATTTCATTTTGCACATCCAAACTCATATTGAATAGTGGGGAAAGATCCATCAAATCACTTCCATTTTTTCCTGTGGTCAGTGATACAAAGGGAAACCAAACAATATTATACGAGTGTCAAGTTTTGCTTGATTTGCAATGTTGTAGTGATTGACAGTCCACTGTCAAAGAGTGGCACAGTGGAGCCCTTAGGGTATCTGTTGTGTTTCAGTCTTTCTCCCTGCTTTCAAAGTGCATTTTTACTTCAAAATGAGAATTTAATAGCCTCAAAACAGATCATAGGAGTGTCTAGCTTCTAGCTGGGACAGTAGTAGGTTTAGTGGGGAGGCAGAAGGAATCATGCCAGTACTTGGGAGAGCCCTACTTTGACAAGGTTTGGGGGTAGCAATTTCCCACTTTGATTTTGTTACAGTACTGTGAGTTTTGGTAATTAAACCCCTGCATTAGTATTAGTGATGATTTGGAAAACCCAGCTCTACACAGGAGTAATCTTCAAAAGCTGTTCTCTTTTTAGTGTGTATGTCCTCGTATTTTGACCTGACAAAAAGAAAATGCAGAATAAGCAGCATTTATTTTTTATTTTTTGGCACATGTGCTCAGAGTTTTGGCTTAAATCAGACTTGCAACATTCAGCTGCAGTATGGTTAGTAGGAGCTGAAGAACCAAAATTCTTACAGCTATGGTTTTATAGGCTCTGAACAGCCTCTTAAAAATAAACAGTGCCTCTTTAAAAGAACTTACAATCTATATAGGCTAACACAGAGCAGAGGAAGAATGTCACACATACAACTGTTTTAACCTTTACTTTGTGATTTAAAACATGAGCTTTGTCATAGCTACAGAGAGGCACGAGCAGAAGTCATAAATGATGACATCTCACTCTTCTATGTAGTGTGGCAGTGGAGAGAAGTAATGCTTCTCGGCTAGGTGGTTCAAATAAGCTGCCTCAGAAAATTTATCTCTCAAAAGTCCTGGGAAAGAAATGTGGATCTCCATGGCTGTGGATTTTTGCACACAAAGGAACCAGGCCCTTCACAGCCTGTGACACCATTTGTAATCTTGACTTGGACATGTATGCAACCACTGGAACCTGGTAAGGGGGTCTTCTGAGATGGTCCATGTCCAAGTGGTTTCCTGTGTTTGTGCTGCCTCCCTGTCCCTTGTATCTGCCTTCAAGCTGGTTAATTTCTCAAGTGCCTGTTCAGGCCTATTCATTTTTGTTGGTTTTTTTTTTTTTTACTTCTTGTAGCAATTGAATGATAAATTACCACACATAGGTTGCTTCTCTCATTATTTTTATTGATTTCTATCAATGTTATAGCAGAAGTTATTCATGGCAACAGCATTCTAGATTGATTCAGCAGAAAGCTATCACGTACAGCCTAATGAAAAGCTATACAGAAAGCACGAACCTGCCATTTCATCACAGCCTCGCATTTAACTTTTAACCATGAGTAGTCCCAGAGGCCACCCACTAGAGGTGCTTGTGTTATCTGAGCTGAAAGCACTGGAGGGTAAAATACTGTACAATTTAACCAGTACATTAAGGACAGAAACAGGGACAGAAGGCTACGGGATTCTTAATCCAGAGATGTTCACAATGTCATGTATTTGTTAATTAACAGAGAACAACTGTGTTCCTGGAAGGAAATTAAGGGATTGGCAGGGTGGGTTGAAACTAGATGATCCTTAAGGTCCCTTCCAACCCAAATCATTTTATGATTCACATTAATATGGAGAAATCCGGGGCCCATTGAAGTCTGTGGGAACTTTGCCATTTATTAAGAGGGCCAGGATTTCACACATGATCTAAATACAGATGCCTAGAAGACCATGGGAAGCAGCCATAAATTCAGCAATGACACTGAGGCCAGACACAATGATCTCTGTGATGTTGCCTTCCAATGAGCTGTCTGTCAGTAGTGAAACCCTAATGAAAAACATCTTTCAGAAAGTGCTTTCTGCAACATTTTTTCTGCGCTTGTGTATAAGTCAATATACCGGTAAGAAAGGAAGGTTAAAGAAAAGTGCCTTGGTCTCGCTATTGCAGCAATAGCGATTCATGACAATGTAGTAGAATTTAAAACTGAAATACATGAGTTTTTCTGGAGAATAATGGGATCCATGGAGACCCTTGTGCATTTCATAATCAGTGCTGACAAATTGTGGAAAAAGCCGTTTTGGCTAAATCACTGTCTATATTAAAACTGTACACTGGGATTAGTTACTTCTGCTTTTCTAAATTAAATGAAGTAAGGACAGGGGGACTAATGTAATTACCAAAGGGGAGGGAAACTGGCTTCATATTATTTTGGGAATCTTCTCCAAGTGTCATAGACATTTGGGTGAAAAATTTTATCTCTAAAGGCAGATTTTTCAGAACTCAAAAACTGACATCATATTTCTGTTTTTGTAGATAAACTGTGTGAAACACAAAGATCAGAAATGTATTTTCTATGATTTTGATGTGCACAAATATCTTCTAGTATCTCAAAAGGAATAATAATAATAATGGTAACAATAGATGTCTGATTCTGAAGGATTATGAAAAAAATCTATTCTTTCAGGTTTTAGATTTTATAGGCTTGTATTGATCTTTCCTCCTCTCAGTCATAGAATACTCTGCTTTTTTAATTAAACTATTAATTGATGTTTCAGGCTAGCAACTGTTGTTCCAGTGGCTCACCTGCACCTAATCAAATGTTTCCTTCATTCAGTGAGAGAAGAGCTGCAAACAATTTAATCAGTGGCTCTGTCAATGTGCAGCAGCTGAGGATTTGGCCTGGAAACAGCTCAACATCCTTATTTTCCCATTTGCTCTCTCTATCCTTAGAAAAGACTACCTTTTGGAAAGTCTCTTTGAGAGTCTTTGTCAGCAAAGGAAAATGGTGAGTGCCCCCTCTAAAGTAAAGATTATTTTGGTTTTATGGCACATAGCAGCCTGCTTTGTTGTATCACCTACAAATGTATTCGCTTGGGACCCAGGTGAAGAACAGGTCAATGAAGAAATAATACAAGTGCATTTCAGATCTTCTCTCTTTCTGTTTTTCAAAGACAGGGCTATTGTACAAGTTTTCAGTGTCAGCCTTACTCTTTTTCCTTCTCTTTTTATTCCTTACTAGTATGTTTTGTTCCTGAACTGCGCTTCCACACTGCCATGAGGTGCCAAGTGATGCCACGTTTGGGAATTGCCATGCACACCTTCTGGTAGGCATCTATGACAATAAATAGGCTTACCAGGTTTATCCAACCTCCAATGCTTCTGGAAACGTGAGAGTTCTGCTTCTCTCTGGAATGCAGAAGGCTTGCTTACAAGAGCACATTTTTAAGCCCACAAGTCTGAGTGGGTTTGAAATGTGTGCAGCCGACCTCTCTTGGTCCTTATGAAAACATGCATCTGGCAGCACTGGAATTCCTGCTTTAAAATAATCCTGCTCTTTGGGGGTTGTTGACTTAATGATACTGTGGACCTTTTCTTTCTCTCCTACTGTGCCTGATTTTTTTCTTCCTTTTTTGTCACCACGACAGCCAGTGATGGATATTGTATTCCACCTCTGGTTTACTTCTTGCTTTCTTTTTACATTACTTTGAATGCTTAAGTTTATGGTAGCTCATACGGCTCAGCAATTGACCTATTTTTAATCAGGCATTTTAGTTTTAGCACTCTCCTCTGTGCTAACAGATCCAATCACTGAGAATTGCCTATATCAGAACTTTGTCTTCTACAGGTGCTAACTTAGTGCAAAGTAAATGCAAATTATTTTTACAAAATTTTATATCACTGAAGATATCCTTCTACTGCATAGAAAAATATTCTGCTTCACCTGTAACTTATTAAGTTTCTCACTTTGCTTCTGGTGTGTTCATTTTTCATGGTTCAAAAAACTTGTCGTTCTGCTTGCAAGCTTGAAGCATTATCCCATTATCACTAGGGATCAATATGTAATTTTACCTCCAAAAGTACTTTTCAGAGGTCTGTTTTTCCCATGGCTACTCCTGTGTATGCTCTTAATTATAGTCATGACTAATTCTAACAAGTTGGACAATATCAATTCCGTATTGCTATGAAATATCTTTCCCAACTGAGTTAGAAAATTGGGGCACTTTAACTATAGCTGTTGAGGTGAATTGTTTCAAGAGCTGGCACACAGCTGCAGTTGTGCAACATTACACAGTCTCAAGTTTAAGCTGGCTTTGACTGAACTTCTGTGTACCTTACAAGTCATAGCTAGGAGCATCCCGACTAGCAGGAGCTGGCAAACATTTTGCAATCCTGCAGCCTGAATTAACTGGGGGGGAAAACCCAGTTGTTATTTAGCTTTTTATCTCTGTGTGTATTTTTTATTATTTGATTTACTCAGTTCATCTTTTGCTTATACTGTGTAGTGGCGTAACAAAGCCAGCTTTTTCTATCCTTAAACCCTTTAGGAAGAAAGTGTGAGGATATGATTGTTACAATAGATTTTTCAGGTTTCTCTTTCATGGGTGTGAGAAGAATTCTTTGTGACAGCAGATTTAGGGAAGTGGAAAGAGGCAGGAAAAAGGATAAATGCTGATGAGATTGATACCTAGTTACTGAAAAGTAAAAAACTTGTCTTAGGGAGGGGAGAGAGAAGCCTCGTTCTGGACAAATCTCTACTATTGCCCTGTCAATCAGAAAGCCTAAATTAATCCTGTGTTTGGTATTAAATTTGTGACTTATAAAATCTAAATGTACTATTTCATGTTTTCTCCTTTCCATGTATGACAAGCTGAAGTATTCCCCCTTAGGCCTTCCGATTTGTCTCTGAGGGGAATAGAGTAGATGTGCAAACGGTCCCTCCGCTCGCCACAGAGATGTTCTCCGGAGCACCGTGAGATGACACGGTGCAGATGCAGCGCCCAGGACCCTCCATCCTGCCAGAAGCACACGCTGTCTATCTGTAGCTCGCGGGAGTTTAAAGCAGGGGCTGCTGCTGCTCGAGCTCCGCTGCTGCCCTGGGAGCAGGGGAGCCCCTGGCCTGCCCTGGTGGCCACAGAGCAGGGCACCCAGGGGCACGTCCTGGCCTCTCTCCGCGTTGGGTCATTCACCGCGTGGCACTTAGTGCCTTTCGTCGGCTCCATCCATTGCGCCCCGAGGTTTTGATGACGTTTCCGCGTCTACTGCCCTCTTTGCTCTGTGCCCCATTTTTCATGAAAGCAAATTCCTCCCCTCCCTCTCTTGATCCTTTTTTTTGAAAGAGCATTCATTTTTGTATAATTTGCTTCTTACATTTTCTTTGCAGTACCCGCGGCAGCTGCTTTGCAGGTCCCCTGCTGTGCAAATCGCCCTTCACAGAGGAAGATCTTCCTGTCAGTGACTGACAAGAGGTGCCAGGAGCAGGCTACAAGACTTTTGAAACCTGTGAGTTGGCAAATCAGCAGGTACCTGTGTGCAGTTCTGGATACGCCCCTAGCATTAGTTCCTAACTTGTATCAAAGACTTTTTAGGATGATGTGGCCCACAGGCAGAGTTTCAGGTTAAAAGGAACACAGTGTCTGGCTGCATCTATCATCTAGGCTTTTTTGTTTTAAATATAACGACACAAGTGGTTTGTTCATAGGGAGGTTTTTGATTTGTGTTTTGTTGTTGGTTTTGTTGTTTGTTGTGGGTTTTTTATTTTTATTTTATAGTATCTATGCTTACAACAGCCTAAACAAGGAGAAAGTGTTCCTAGTACTAAACAGCTCCAGGTTTTTTTGCCAAAGAAATAAAAATGCCTTTCATATTTCCCAAGGCTGACTATGTTGAAGAGTCTAAAATACATTAAAAACCAGGGGAAGAGGAAGAGAACTGCTGTAACTACAGTTTTCTGTAGGGAGAGAGAGGAGATTTTTGGGTGGGGCTAGGAATGCCCTGGACAGTCCCTTCTCCTTGATGTGTAGTTGAAAGTAAAGGGTCTGGAGGGGTTTGGAAACTTGGTTTAGTATCTGAACCATCTGAAAGTGGAATCAGTCCTAAGTGAAAGCACTTTGCACAAGAAGGTGTAGCTTTCAGGCAAAACCACACTTGAATCAAATGCAGAATAAATAGCCTGAATAAAGGACACACAATTTGGTCCACTGTGATCATTTGATCTGAGTGGCTTAAGGCTTTGCATGCTTCATACTTGCAAACCAGCTGTGAAATGCAGGAAATACAAGTAGCCGTGATCTGACGTTTTCCCATCTGTTCCTAATATTTAATAATTTGCTCTCTTCTCTGAGCATATTAAGTTTATTTATATATTTAAAAAATATGGAGGCTTTTATATAATGAGCTTAAAGCTATAATGGCCTTTTTGCTCCAGAGTGCTCAAAGCACCCTCCTTTGCCAGATGGAGGGTACTAATTTTTCTGGAGGAATTTGTGTATAAGGTACAGATGGACAACACACAGTTTTAGCACACCAGGCTTTTGCATTGCTGTTTTCTGTGTGCTTCTATTCTCTAGAGCTCCTGTGCAGTGAGTGTTTTGAAAGGCCTAAATTCTTTTTTGCTTTGCTCTGAGGATGATGGAAATTGAGAAGTAAACCCTGGTTCTCTCAGCTGAGACCAGTGCTTTATCAATCAGAAAGAAAGCCCTTCCACTTGAAAAGTTTGCTAAGAATCATTCTCAGCATCGGTATGAATTTTGCTGTTGAGCTGAACAGCACTCAACACAGATAAACTGTGCCTCAGTCAAGAACAGCTTTAAAAACATTTTAAGCAAGTCTTGCTTTCACATATGACATTATAAATGATATGGTTGTGAAAAACATACTGGATCGAAATGTCCATGCACACAAAAAGTGGTAGCGTGCGATCTCCCAGATTTATGCTGATGGTGCCCTGTTTTAGCTAACGTTGTGTCTGTGCCCGTTCTGTGAGTGGGAGGTGGCAGCCTCAGACTGTGTGCCCCAGAACGTTGCACTGAGAAGAAACACTGACCTAAATCTAAATACCTTTCTGGTCTCTGTGCTCCAGAATGTTGATTTCTACAGCACAGTCTCAAATATTTTTATCCTGAATTTAAATATCTGAAATCACAATATACCACAAGCTGCCTCCTGTACCTGCTTATATTTATGTATCAGTCCAGTGAAGTGCAAGAAAATGCCTGCTTACATAAAGATTGAAGCTGTTTAGGCTTCTGTAAATTTTGTGACTATGACATAAAGAATATTACAGTTAATCTATATGGAAAACATTCAGTAATTAAGAACTTACCCAGACTTACCTTGTAATAGCTGTCAAAACAGATTTTCACCAAATAGCAGTGTTTCCAGGAATGGTATACATCACTGTGGAGCCTGGCATTAGTTAATGTTTTCCACTGCATCATCACTGCTATGCCACTGTTGATGGCAGAATGCCAGCCAGGGGCACCTGTCCTTCCAGGTGACTTGGATCGCAAAGTAGAACTGCAACCAGAAAAACAAAATCTTTTGTTCTGTAGCCAGAAGCAAAGTAATAAATCAAGCAACAGGGGTTATGAACTGGGCCTGGTGATTGTGGCACTGTGAAACGTAGAGTACCACAGTGGAGAAGCAACTGAACCCACGACACAAGAAGTGCAGTGGGCAATGCCACTAGAGAGGGCCCTGACCCCTGTGCACAGCACTTCTGAGGTGGCACAGCACTGCAGCACGCAGTTCCATCATTAGATTTCTGAAGTCATCCTAAAAATTGGTAAGATGTAGGAACTGAATAGCAAGGAAGACCATATATAGGTTCAGTGCAGCTCTCCCCACAGGATCTAAACTGATCCTGAGTCCTTTTAGAGCTTTTGTCCGTGAAAGTATATGTGTCTGTCCATGCAGCTGTAAGACAGAAGAAACATTCACTGCTCTGCATTCTGGGGAGAGCCTTAAGGGACAAGGATTCTATCTTCCAGCTTTTGCATTGCTGGGTTTTGTGGTAATTGAGTCTTATTTCTCATTTCCATGCAGTACTAGGCAAAACCATTTCTCCACTTCATTACCTTGGGTCTCTCAAGGATAAAAACAAGCACAGCTTAAGTGAAACTGAAGTGTTGAAGATACTAAAAGCAGTATGAGTCTTCCAGTTTGAATTATGTTGTTAAAAAATAATTACTGCTGAGGTTGTGGTGTCTCCCAGCTATATCCTAGACATCTCCAAACTCTACACTGTGGTCTGTTAAACCCTTAAGTGCATGTCTGTGTAAAGGCACTCAGGAATGTTAATTCACAGCTACAGTTCGTTCAAATGAATTTTTCTGAGGTTTCCTGTTTAGGAAAGGCTAAATTTATTACAAGAGCTCTGGCTAACAGCCCTGAAATGGAACTGATCACAAGAATAAGCATTTCTATGACATTCCTGTTACAAGCTCTCACCACTAATATTTTTCCTTGAACTCCCTGCCTCTATATCCTGAAAATAACATGGGTAAATCCCCAGTCTTTTACACATATTGAAAAGCCTACTAAGGGAAAGAAACACCCTATAAATGATCAGGTGTAAAAAGTTGCTTTGGCTAAGATGTTTCCCAGAAGTGATACAACAAAATTAAAATTGAATGATTCCCCTGGAAAAACTCTAATATTTGTCACTGCAGAAATTCTTCAGCATGTTTAAGTTTATTATAATTTCAGGAAGAGTTTTTCAGAATGGTTTTCACTGAAATTACTGGAGGAAGGAGATGTTACCTGAATGAATAATAAGAAAAATAAGCTGGGCAGGTGGTACAGAGATCTAGGATCTAATTTCTACCAGACTTCAGCTGTGGTCATTCAGCTGCCTTTATGTTTTCTGTGTGAGTATCAAAATGCAGTTTAGCCCTACACAAAGCTAAACAGCTCTCTCAGCCAACAGATACTGAGGGTTTGGTTCCTTGTTTTTGTAGAAATGATTTAATTGTGCATTTCTGAGTACTGCAGACTGTAGCTAGCAGAACTGGGGAGACTGGAGGGGCTGGAATTCAGGGGACAAACCAACCTGTGTCCGCTCAGCTGTCTGAGTGCTGGGCAGGGTTAAGATGCAGAGCTGGATGTCTCAATAGCATCTCTTCATTCTCCAAAGAGCACTATTCGTACTGCCAGTTTCTTTCCTAATTTGCAGATTCCCTTTCCTCCCTGAAGCAGCTCTGACACTCAGTTTTGCTGAGTAGGTGTAGAAATCACCAGTACATTTTCATCAAACAGCATCAGCGCTCTCTTGAAATGCTCTGGAAAGTCTTGACAAATAGAGCTAAATATCAGGTGAAAAACCTGTATCTTTGAGGTGGCCCTAAAACAGATTCAGTATTGTTCCCACAGTCAGAGAGATTGAAGAGCAGCCTATTTTTTTCAACAGTCTAGAGCTTCCAGTTTCAGGCTTTTGAGGCTCCAAACCTTAAAGTCATCTCTAACTCCTGTACGGGCAGACACCTGTGGAATCTCTGTGAAATAACTCTGTTTTGGAGCAGCACTGGATGTTACAATCACCTTGTGTTGCTGAAATTCCTGTGAGTTTCAAGCTCTACCAGCAAGTTGCTGCTAAATGCCCTTTTCAATACTTAACTTTGAGATTTGTAAAAATAGGCCAAAAATGTGTCCTGTTTTCTTTTTAATAAAATGCATGAAATGGACAGTTCACGTGACAAAAACCACAAAAGAGCTCTTGTTTTGAATACAAGAGGCACTGTTTCTCTGCAGGTGCTTGCGTGAGGGGAAAGCTGCAAGGCGAGTATTTGTGAGCTTGAATAATAAGCAGAGAACTGTGTATCTTCCCCACCAAAGATTCTTCCAGGCAATATGATCACGAAGGAAATTGAATTCAAACACCGGTTTATTCCCCTGCTAATTAGTGCGCTCGCTGACCGTCTCACAAGTTAACAGTAATCCAAAAGGAATCAAAAGCAACCGCTGCTGTTTTTTGGTGGTTAACATTGTAATTGTGCTATTTTAGAGGAATGCAGCCCTAAGAGTACGTGTGATTCTGGCTTTGGAGGTACCGACCCGACTCAGGGCTGGTGTTAATTGGGGGTTCAATCCAGTGAAGTTAATGGTGATAGAAGGTGCCTCAGGGTGTCTATCTGTTTCTGTAGCTCCACTCTCCCCTAGGCTACTTCCCTGACTTAATCCCTCCCCTATCCAGCTTAGAAATGCAGTTCTTTTCCTTATTTAAGATTCCACAGACCCTTCATATTTAGTAGTAGTATAAAGGGGAAACAGAGCCCCAGGAGAAAGATCAGAGTTTCTGTTCTGTTGAGGCATCAGAGTCATTCTTTCCTTAATGAAGAGAAACAGCAGGATGGATAAAAATCAATGACTTAAAAATAAATTGGACTTTTAATTTAAGTTTAAAAAAGTCTTTCTTGAGTAAAACTTTAAAATTAAGTTTTAAAACCACATTGAGTCCAATTTATTCTGATGTATTAAATCATTCAAAGTTTAAAAAAAAACCCCATGAAAATGTGTTGCTGGCAAGGTGTTCACATTAGGTCAGTGAGTCACTACTCATTAGCAGAGAAGAGAACGTAGTTCTGCTAGGTTCCATTTACTCAATTTCATTCAGTGATCAAAGTCAACATGTAGAAAATTGAGATATTTGTTTTCACTGTGTACTCTTCAGTTATCTGTCTAAAAAAAGAGATAACAATATTAAAATTTTGTCTTGGAATTAAATATATCCATTTTGCCATGTCTAGCACCAAGTCTCTGAAAAAGCAAGATAAGACCTACTAGTTTTAAAATCTTGACTGCTATGATAGTTGGAAACAACCACGGCAAGTCACTTTATAAGCCTTCCTTTTCTGATCAAAATAATTAATTTGAAAAGAAAAATATATAACTGCACATTTTCTCCTTGCATTATTTTGTATTTAGAAATATTTATTTACAATCCAAATATTTGTGGACTATTACCTTCTACAGTTGCTTTAATAAATGTGTATAGTTAGGAGGCTACATATGCAGACATAATGAAATGGCTATACTTAGTCACAAATCAAAATATTTTAAAAGTTACCAGCTTGAGACAGTCAGCCTTACTCGAAGAAAATAACAGAAGTATTGATGCAAAACAAGTCAAAACCAAAACAGTTTTCTGCTTGCTGGCTTTAAGGTAGTGATTCTCTATTGGGCTGTTCTGTTCTCAGCCTTCAGATAACTTGCTAAGGAGCCCACGGGACTGACTCATCAGGCTCTAATGTGCAATCCACCAAGCACATGTTATAGCACAGCTTATTCACAGGAAAAATTACAGTGCCCCCACCCTTTGGCACGTCTGTGTCAGTCTTGAAAAGCAAGAACCCATTCTGCAGACATCTGCCATGGAGGAGGATGGTGTATGGGCAATCAGCCTGCTGTTTGATTTGCATGGGTTTCTGCCTTCTCTTTAATTCAAAGAAATGAGACTACCTGTCCTACCTTAGCAAGAGACCTATCTATTTGCATTTTACTGGGATCTAGGCTTAGAGAAAACACAACAGCAGCCCCTGAAGATAAGATGTTGGTCAGCAAATCTGCAGGAAACAGGAGTGGGAGGAGGAATTTGTGCAGAAGGTTGAGCAATTCTTTACAGCACTAATTAAAATCTTGCCACTTATTCAGGACTGGTCTCGTTGCACACACACTTCATTTGTTCCATGGAGTTTATCTGAGTTGTTTTCCATGTCAGTAAATGGAAACATGTCCGTGGTTTTAGGGGCTGAAGATGTGCCAGCTGCTTTCAGCCATCACTGGAATGAGGGTCTTGGCACTAGTGGGCAAAATGCACTTTGAAACTGAAAAGAGTTTTGTTCCAGCAGGTTCTGAAGAAAGTAAAGTGAACTGTCATTCAGCACTGAAGGGTAAAGGCCTAATCTGGATTTGAGTTCTGATTTTTAACATTGGTGTATCATGGGGTGGGGGGGAAAGCTGTACGTGACCTTTCCAGTATGTGCAGTGCGTGTGTGTGTGTGTGAAAAAGCAAATACAATTACACACAGAAATGAAGTTTTGCATTTGCATGTGCAGTTGTTTCAGGCTTCACCCCAATACAGACTGTGTTGATGGGAGTAATACTTCTGCTTACACATCAATATCTTCGTTTCTTTTGTAGAAGCTTTTTCCCCGCTTCCTCCCCTGCTCCTCTCCCCCTGTTGTCTTTGTGCCTAGTATTTTTCCACACTTTATTTCCTAAAAGACTAGCAGGTTTGACGATGCATTGTGATTTCTTTTCTACAGGGCTTTATGAAGGAAGCTGGAGGCAGTTCTCATTAGTCTCACTGACATCTTTTATCACTTATCAGAGGAACAAGCAAACGGAGAGCAATTCCTTTGATCATGGCAAAAGTAGAAAGAGTATTAAAAACCCTATGAAGATTCACTAAGTAGAAAGTGGAAAAGACAGTCTGTGGCATGTTTCAAAGTAGTAACATGATTTAAAGTTGCCAGATTTGCTTGTATATATTAAAGAATTGTTAATGATGCTACATTTTACATGCATCCTTAGGTCTTTGTTTTTTTGTTTTGTGTTGATTTTTTTTTTTGAACAGGCAAAGGAGTTCTTAGGTAGAATGGATGCATTAGATCAATTGAAAAATATCTCTAAAAGGTGAGCTGTGTCAGAGAGAAATTCTGTGATTCAATGAAGATTCTTGAAAATAAAAATCAGGTTGTAACAGTGGCACAATGGATTGAAAAAGAAACTTGCTCTCATGGGAGAATGTTAAGAAATCTTAAGAATTCCTTTTCTTTAGGAGGCATTCTCTGGTGAATCAATGCATGTTTGTGAAGACTGCAATGCTTGCAATTATCCATGTATACCTGACTGCCTAACTCTGACCTCAGAGTGCCACTGCTTCTTCATTCTGTGGAAGAAATAAGATTTTTCTCAGTGGTTCTGAGTATTGATTCTCCTACCATGATGTCCCTGTCATGTGCCTTGCATCATTACCAAGAGAGCAGGGATAAAGACAAGTGAATCTATCCTCCTACCCACAGCTATTGAGCGTTATGTAGTTTAGATCCACTGGTGTTTTTCTGCGTGGCTGCAACTCAGCGTTCCACTGTTATAAATCCCTTTTCAATTTCTGCATGGTGATCAGCTCATATCTCAAAGCTTCAGGTTCAAATTGCCCTTGAAGGTCCATGTCTTAAACTGTGAATATACAAAGATCACAACTATTTAGGCATTTTATCCAGCATGGACTCTGTGCCAGCTTCGTCCCTGCCTTTTTTACTACCATAGCTAATTTTTAACTATGTTGAATTTGATTTGGATAGAATGCAATGTAGTACATTTCTATAGCACCTTTTATGGAGGTGTCCCCAGAGTGCTTTCTGATCAAGCTCAAATTAGGTCTGAACTACATACAAATTCCAAAAAGATTCATTTATAAAGAAAAAAACAACAACAACAACAACTACAAAACAACTAGTAAAGAGAAAGTAGAAATTTATACAGCCAGTTCAAACAGGCAGAGGGGCAAGTTCTCTCTTACACCAGAGTAGGAGGAGGAACTAATTCAGTGTATTGCTTTATCCAGGGCTTGGGGGGCGGTTCTCCAAGCAGTGCAATACCCTGCACTAACACTGCTGACCAGAGTGAATTGCAGGAGTGCTGTGAATCACCTGGAGGTGGCAGGTGAAGCAATACCTGGGTGGGTTATCAGATCTCCCTTTATGTATGCATTATTGTAACATTTGCTGCTTCTGATAAGAAATGGAAAAGCCACACAATTCTTTCTGATACATGGCCTCAGTCATCCACAAGGAAGGCAGTGGGAGAAATAAATAAATAGCTTTGGGGGACATGACTCATGGACCCGAAATGATACAAATGTCTTTGCAGAGCAAGGGGCTTGGAGATAAAGCAAACTTCAATTGGTTTCTCTGGATTAAAAAAAGCAGATTGTTGCCAGAAGCTGCCAGGAGGGAGAGGGTGACATGCTGAGGAAGGAGGCTAAGAGTTAAAAAACTAACTAGACGTAGAGATTTTAATGAAAATCAGGCTAGCATATGGCCTCTTTCATTGTTGCAAGAGTTTCCTTTGATCCTTTTCTTTTAAATAAGTAGAATGTTTCTTTAAGGCAGTCATCATTATTGTGTCTTCATGGAAGAGAACTGTAGGCTGTGATAAATTGGAGGAGAGATGGTACCTGAAATAGATGCTGCTGGTCTGAAGCAACAAGAAGGGAACTGAATGTCGTTAGTTCAGTGCTCTTACTAAGAATGGTTCTGCGTATTTGTTAACAGCTCAGCCTGTACTGAAGGTCAGACTGGTGGAAGTCCTCCTCCGTGGCTTGTGCCTGCTGTTTTCAGAGCAGTGAGTCAAAGGGTGTCAGTGGCAACCTCAAATCATTGCAACTGTGGGATCAGCACAGATGCTTCAGGGTCATCTGCAGCAGGTAGGAAAGCCTTAAGTGGAACTGCACTGTTTTCAGTTTAGAGACCTTTCTGTAGCTAGTAAATCTAACTATTTTTCTCCAAATATAATTACAGTGTCTGAGGCAGAGAGAATGGGATGGGATGGGAGGAAGGAGCAGAGCAGATCGACCCAGTGACATTGTGAAACAGATGCAAAATAGTAGCTATAAATATATCCAGTGGAATGACTGCACCCCTGGACTGACACACAGGAAATCTGCCTGTGATCAGCTGGGTAATTGTCCTTTGTCTCAACTTTTCACTTGTTGCTCTTTGTTGTGTTTCCGGCTCCCTCATTCCGTCCATTGCGAACATCAGTGGGATGGTACGGTGTGGCCAAAGCAGGGGAAACATGCTGAGTTCAGGTGAAGAGTGTTGCTTGCACTGCCTTCCTTCTCTGCCTCTTACCTGAGGTATTGAAGGGGTTTGGGGAGGCAGCAGCAAACAAAGGCTGTTTCAGAGTGCTGTGCCTTCCCAAAGGAAAATGAATTCCTTTCCTATACAAGAGATTTGTATGGCAAATTAGGTCAGTTATCATTAAGCTGCTGCACAGCAGGACAAATCATAATTTTAAATACATTTCAAATCTAAGTATGTGCAAAATACGTTCTGATGCAGTACAAATCAAGCCTCTTATAGTTGCTATGTGGACCAGTCAGATGAATATGGAGCATAATAATCAGGGAATAAGTTAGTTGGGTTTACTGCTGCTTGTGAAGACCATATAATTTATGCCATTGTTTATATTTACTTGTAACCAAGTATCCTCACTGCTGTCTCCTCAGGATGAGAAAAATATAAATGCATAAACCAAAAATAGTTTTTCCCTGTCAATCCCTCTTAAGTACTGTTTTATTGTAAAAATCTGCATGACCCTTTATTCTCCAGAGGACAGGAAATGAATGAAAACTTATACCTGTGTCCTTTCCCAAAATTTTCCAAAGTCAGCCCTAAAAATGCAACTGACCAACCACTTGTTTGTCTCTTCACAGATTTTTTTCTGTCTTCATGTTTCAAAAATAACAAACTTTTCTTTCTGGCTGTGCCTTTTTTGAGTCTCCTTTTTTGATCATCAGAATTTAGTTTCATGGCAGACTTCATAATCTCATGGGCACCAGAGCCCTCTGCCCAGGTTTATGCAGATTTAAAGCCTGGATTAATCTGGCCCAGTATTTATAAAATGTTCTGAGCATGTGAAATACTATAAAGGCACTGTATATTATTATTGAGTCCATGGAAGTGCCCCCCCACCCCGTAACTCAGCACACATCTGAGCTGCGGTTCCTGGAGGTGAGGTGCAGTGACAGAAACAACCAAATCCATGTCTTGTCTTCTGAGATTGTCTCTCTCGCTCTTTTCTTTCTTCTTGTCTCTTTTCTGTTTTGTTGGGGTTTTTTGTTGGTTTGTTTTTTAGTTTTCTGTCCATGGTTTCTGTAAGAAACTGAATGGGAAGGATGGAGACACCTCTTCAAAGATTTCACCTCCCGAGACTGTTCTTTCAAAGACTTTGGCATAATCTTCCTGCTTTTTACTGCCACTGGCCTGCCCAGTTCCCTCACCCTGTTTCTAAAAGCTGGCAGATTGTGCGGAAACCTTTTGGATAAAAAAAAATAAACTTTTGATGCAGGGGGAGGCTGCTTTCCAGCTCTGGTCTGCAACTGGCCCTCGGTGAGGGGAGAAGGCAGTCTCCAAACCCAGGCCAGCCCAGAAACTTGACAGAAATCGCTAGCACAACTCAGAGAACTGCAGGCCTGTGCTGGCTGGATGTGCTGTGTTTCCCAGGGCTGCTGCCAACAACATTTCTGTATTTTTTCTGCTTAAAACACAGGTGAGGGAGATGACTGGCAGCTACGGTCCAGGAGTAGCCGTCACGTCTTCCCCTTCTATGCTAACAAGAGGACGAATCTCAAAGTCGAAACGCGTGCATGTAAGCTATTTGCAGTATATGTATACCTACCTGTACATAAATAGATATATTTTGTAGTAGTTGGACTCAGAATTAGGTCTTGTTTTCATACTTGGGAGCGTGGCTATCTAAAAATGGAGTCAGTGAACTTTCCCCAGCACTATTCAGAAGGCATTATGGTCCATTTATTTTTACTTCCCTCCTCCCATTATTTGATAGTTCTTTTAAGGCTTGTGAGTTTTACTTGGTTCCTTTTGATCAGAAGGAGAAGGTACTGTAGGAACTGAGCCGCTGCAGTGACTCTGCCTTTGAACTCACCAGGTCTAAAAGCCTGCAAGAACATTTTCTCTTTCAGCTTTCTAGCGGGCTCCTAGAGCTGCCTGATAAAGGGCTGTGGTAAATTGTCCTGAAGGACAGCTGGAAAGCCAGGCACTACACTCTGAACTCACAATGGAATTGACAGATATATATTTAGTTTAATCATATTAAAATTTAAATGTTAGACTTTGGAGTAGATTTATTTTTTAAATGAAATTCAAGTCATTAAAAAAAAAAGTTTTCTGTTCCATTCCCTTGAGCTTGCGGGGTCCTGAGCTCCTGAAAATGCTGCGGCTCCATCTAGTGGCACTGCGGCCCCGTGTCAGGGGAAGGCAAATCCTTTAGACACACGCATAAGGAAAATTATTAGGATTTCAATTCTGCATTTTCAGTAAAGTTCTATAAGATTTTCTATAGGTTATCACAATTAGAGTCTCACACCGTCTGCAATGAAACAGTACTTAAATTACTAGATTAGAGAGATTAGTATATAAAAGTTCATCCATCTATTTCTCATCAGCATTTTTCTGAATAATCACAGACTTACATATATATTACTATTTCTAATACAAGAAAATTGTAAGTTTAAAACTATGCCTATATATATATAAACAATGTGGTACTTGTAAAAGTAGCTTTGATCTGAATTTCTTTAACATTTGACAAACATTTATTAAGCATCAAAACATTCAAATTTGTTTGCTCTCTCCACTTGCCAGCCATCTGTCCATCCACACATCCACTGTGTACAGAGATTTTGCACATGTTTATATAGACAGTAGAGCTTATTCTGCTCTCAATTACCTCATAACTTAATCTATTTCAGTGTAGCTACTTGCAGCTTTTACTGGTCTGACATGAAAATTTGTGTCTTGTGTATCTGTATGTAGAGCATATATATACTCACAAAGTGTGATGAACATATGTGGTAATGTGATCTTAATGTAAATAGGTTGGTTCTTTGGGGTTCTCACCTCATCCAGATGGGAATTGACATCCAGTATTTTACACTGTTACGACCCTGTTTAGTTTTTCAACACATCTTGCTCCTGCCTTTGATCTAACAAAAAAAATAAACATTCTTGATTTGATTTGCTCAGCTGCCGTCTGAGCCACAAAAACTAGATTTCATCTTGTGTCCTGGACTCGACTCCCATGCTGATTGTACAAATCTGTTGAATTCAATAAATGTATTTAGCCTTATTAAGATTCAGGAAAGCAAATATTATCCTCCAGTGATGCAGCAGATAACAGGAGTTAATAACAATCCTGTGATAAAGATCACAGGATTCCCTGTAAACAAGATGCTGCATTGCACAGAGAGCATCTTGTCTGCATATGTTTCATAAGTAACTAGGCATCCTCATGGGCTTCTTTAGTTATTTTAGAAAGTTGTGTAAACAGTATTATCTACTTAATGCCCCAAATGATATAATAATTGATATGGAAATGGGGCAAAGCTCAATAGATCGTAATGCAACTCTCCCTGGACTCTTGGAGATGATCTGCCCAGATTTTATTTAAATTTTCTTCTAGCTTGTCTGCAGCCTGTGGTTTGTTAGACATGCTAGACAAATGTTGGTTGGACAGTATTTTTTTTAACCTTTTTTCCTGGAAAAAGTTACTCATGTTTTTATACTTAGGCTGTTATCTGTAGTAGGTATACTTCAGAGGTGTCAATGACAATTGGAGAAGAACGATCGTACTGCAAAGCTCTGATATATATTGTGTGCTGTTGTTGAAGAAAGTGGATAATAACAGATTGCTAATGTATATGGCACTCTGTAGTGGTTGTGTGATTCTTCTTGTTTAAAGTACAAGAACACTGGAAAGAAATTCCAGAGTTCTAAGAAATTCTTAAACTGGAAAAATGTATTTGAAAATATTTTTCTGTTCCTTCTTGTGAAAAATGATACTGAAATCTTGAAATTTTTTTATATCTCCTAAAATCTCTTAGGCAAGACTTTTTGCTTTGCTATTTTTGTAAAGTAGTGGTTAAAATATTTATGCTATTCAACCATTTATTAGCTGTTCAAATCTATCAATTAGACTTACTTTTTTTCTCTTCCATGGACATCTCCCAGTTCTCTCAGGTGTATGACACCAGGCAGAAATGCAGCTGTGCTGTGGTTGTTCATGCAAGATGCCCTTGAGAACACACGACTGTGACACGTCTCTGTTTCACAACACTGCGGTGCAAGTTGTGCTTCAGCCTTTCTCCAGGCAGTCAGTGTGGTCTCCAGACCACTGCAGCAGACTTTGGGAAAAATCATTTCCCTTATTTGTACCACAATTCCCCCGGCTGTAAAATGGGGAAAATGATACATTGGAATGCACTGCTCAAATGTAAGTAAAGCATAGCTGTATAGAAGAGGACAAAGCAATATTGGTATTCAAAAGAAACCTGAGATTTGATTAGACTTGATTGAGGTCACTCGGTGGGCTTGTGACACTGCCAAGAGCAGAGCCTGGGTCTCCAGACATTCTGTCTGTTGACTCCAGCTGCCTTCCAGGTACGGGGAATGGCTGATGAATCTTAATAATGCAAACAGGAGAAATGCCAGAAACTGCTCATTTCCATTTATTTTATTAAACCGAAGAAATATTTTGTAATGAGTACACATTGTTTTGGGAGATAGGAAATGGCTGAAGTGGATTTATTTATAAAACAGGTTTTTATCACTGAAATATTGTACAGCAGTGAAGAGGGGAAGTAAAATGGCAGTCTGGAAGCAGGAACTACCTGCTTAGTTAATTGCAGAAGAATTTCAGTCATTGTTTCTCCAATTGTTTCTCAACAAGAGTTAGGGAAGGGCAATAGATAAGCAAGACAGGTAGACATAGATGAAAATGTTAGCTTTTTCTTTTTTGAGTCATTCTTAAAACATTATTCAGAGGAAAACTAAGGTGTGGTGGCAGGTGTAGAGCACCTCTTTCATTGTTATACATCTTATGAAAAAGCCAGGACAATACAGCAGTGCTACTGTATTGCTGCTCTGAGCAAAGGTAATGGGGAAAGACACTAATCTTCTTTGACTCCCTGCAGGGAATCTGTCCTACCAGGCTGCACCTTTTTCACTGTGGAAGATAAAGTCGCGTGTCCGGGCAGAGGGAACCTGGTCCTCACAGGCTGCCCTTACCAGCAGGAGATAACTGGGTCAGTGTGGGAGCAGCAATGCCATTACCCTTTAGTTTAGTAACACATAACAGCTGAATATTCACTTTGCTGTAAAAATGAAGTCCAAAAGAATACAGAGAAGTTGACTTTTGAAATGTGAGTAAAAGGAAGCAGAATTCATTTGGCAGGTCCAACCACAATCGGAATTGGCCGATTGCCTGTGGAGCTGATCAGCGTGGTCTCACTACAGCACAATGGAATGTATAGGTAATTTTGTAACTTCTCTAGTTTCTAAGGAAAGTAGCACCTGATTCTAAAACAAGACTGCACTGGTAAGAAACTGTGCAATCCACAATAAGCACACAGGTGTGGCAACTTAGTACGTCTAAGTTCTCTTTCAGTTGAAGATATCCTTGAGAAATGGAATAGGCTTGTATAAATCAAAATTTAATTTTTTTTCCTATTAATACAATGCTATGTTTGCCGAACAGGTAACTTCCAGTTCTTACTCTTTTAAGAGTTTGCTCTTTCGTGAAATTGTTTCTCGTGTTCATTGTACGTACTCCCGAACTGCAAGTTCTTTCAGGGTAAAAACCCGTACGGGATCTTTCTTTGTCTTCCATTCTTCCAGTTTTTCTTGTAAAGACAGAAAATCTTTGCCGAGTTCGTAAGCCAGAGTGATCATTGTTTCCAACAATGGGATATAATACCTGTGGCTGGTATGCACATGAAGGCGTGATAGAGCTTTTTCTCCGTATTCAAAGGCACTTGCTGGGTTTTCCAAGTCCTTGTGGCACACGACGATAGCACAGAGAGTAGGGACAATGGAGACAGGGTTGCCTCTCGTCAGCCTTTCCTGCAGCCCAATGACTTCTAACAGGATTTCCAAAGCTTTGGTGTACTGGCCACCCCGCAAGCAACCATACGCTTCCTGAAGCTCTGGCCTTGTTAGAAAGTCAATAAATTTCTTTGACCTTCGGATATATTTCATAGAATATAGAAGTCTCAGGTAATCCTTGAAGGCTAATTTTCTCTCATTGATTATTTCTTCTGTGAAGTTCCCTGTTAAAGTTTTTTTGGGAAAGGTCACATCTTCCATTTCTTCACTGAATTCCTCCAGCAGATTTCTGTGCAGTTTCTCAAAATCTGAATAACGCCGCTCAATTACAGACTTGTTGCTGTCAAAACTCCCTGTTTGCAAAATGATGATTTTATACATCTAAACACAATCAAACAGAAAAACAAGCATGAGAAGGACTGCTCTAGCCCCAGTGCAGTCAGATGTTTCCTGTTACTTCTTTGAAAAGACTTCGGGCTTGTATATTCCTCCAGCTGAAACATTCCTGCACCAATGTTATGTGTGTAATCTTGTGTACTCCTATGGTTTATGGCAGTGCTGCTAAATCAGTTGCTGTCTGGGATTATGGTGCTTGCTCAGCACAGGCCTGAAAAGTCTGCAGCCATCAAATTAATAATTCCCACCTCCTGCTGTTCTGTACTTTTGTCCCCAGACTTTGCCTTAGCACATAAATAGCTTGTAGATAGACTGCACTAACAGACCCCATCCTGCAAGGTGCTGGGAAAGGCAAACTGGCAGCAGACTGGAGCACATAAAAACACTTACAAAGCATTTCTGTGGCTGTGCTTCGTTTACAGCAGCCATGGCTGCTGCAATCAATCATCTTCAGCGAGCTGAATGGATTTCCCAGACTTAATATTGAATGTAATCTATTTTACATTGGTCACAATATTCAGAAATGTTGTTTCTATGAGACACTACTACAGATTTGGGGATGTTATTGATACTGTGAAAGAAGAGGGAGCATTTGGCAATATATTTGGTGTGTGCAAAAATAAGATGGAGCAACTCTAAAGCCTTTCCCCCCCCCTAAATCATTGCCCTGTATTCAGACTTACTGGGCATGTAAATGATACCAAAAAATTTTTACATGTCTGCAACAATCTGTTTGCTATCTAAATTCCTTCACTAACAGCTAACAGCAATGCTGCCCCACATTAACTCAAGCATGTCTTCCTCAGCTCCTCACTAGCCTCAAAATGGTTATAATTAATGTGATGTTAGGAAAAGCGCTGCAAAACAAAACTGTGCCTTATGTGTTGTACAAATAGATTCTCTTCTGAGTCTGACCCAAGCACAGCGATGCTGAGGAAGGGCCAAACCCCTAATGTGTGTCAACCAGTGAGCTCCACTGAGGCCAGCTTAACTGTGTCACCACACACCAGCTAAGGACTCAGACTGTGGACTTTTTAGATGATGACCATGCTCACATTCAACTTCACCCTGTTCCCGCTGGTTTATGCAGGAGCTGGACAGGTTTTACTCGTGGCAGTTGTTTCCTGTGCTGCTGTTGAAGGGTGCAAACTAGTACTCGCTCTAGTGTCTGTCTGATTCTCTTCCTTGTTTTCCCTTAAAGAGAAGTTCTCTCTTTTAATCTTCATAAATGATCTTTACAGGCATTTCTTGAAAGGTTTCTAAATTTGAGCTGACTTCTCTGATCTCTTTTCATTTGTAAGCACTGTGACATTTTCCTACACTTTGTCCTGCTCCCTGCTGAAAAGTGCATATATGCCTGATGCATTCTAAAACAATCCTAAGAGCAATTTTTTTAAGTTATCATTTTATCAAGGGCAGCCAAGTGAATAATTTACAAGTACTTGTTGTTTTTTCTTTCTTTGTGGAGTGTGCATGATAAAGGTAATAGCATTTAATTTGACTGTCATTCAAATTGGCTCAATTTTGCTGTAATGTAAATATTTTTGCACAGGCCTGTAACTTATAACTAATCTTAAATAATTGCACATATGCTGAATGACACTCTTGTTCTCACGCAGTTATACTAAAATAATTTTTAACTATTCAGGAAGCTGGACACCACTGAGTGTATGCAATAACAGCAGCAACTTAGTAGGTACGTATAGCGTGAGCTAATGTAGGTGTATCTAGAACGCAAGATCTTAGGACAGTCTCCAAAACAGTTACCTGCTTCAAATTCTACCAAGTTGGATGACCCAGTGTCAGCAATGCTAGTAGGAGTCTTGGCATTTTTCATCTCAGAGGTTGTAGCAAACAAGGAAATCATCCCTATCTGAATTTCACAGGAGTAGTGAAAGAGACTCACTCTGATTCAGTCCTTTTGAAGGCCAGGAGCAGAATCAGAAATAAAAACCCAGTGTCAGTTCTGTGAGTGAAGATACAAAAATCCAACCTACTCTCTTGTCCCTACCCCTCATACTCATGTTTCATCTTAAAAATATGACAGAAATATGCCACCTAAGGGAGCTCTAGGTAGGGAAGGGGAATGATCCCAAGTGATCTAGCTGGAGGATGTCTTAGACTTCTTCAACATCAAAGAATTTTGCACTTGTGCTAACAGAAACCTCTGATGTGGGAGTTATAAAATGCACAGCAGCTGCTACAGCAGGCTAGCGCAGCGCAAGTGTAACTATATTGATATTTTTATGCTTGTGTGAATTTCCTTAATGTTGACAAAACTCTGGTGTTAAGGATACTCAAGCTACTAATTTACTTTATGCCACTTCTCCACTGACGCCGACTTTGTGACCTGACTGTCAGAGGGCTCTTTTAGAGGCAGATTCCACCAGCTATGCCCATACAACCAGTGAGAACAGTTTCTACACAGTATGATCATGGCTTGCAAAACTTGGCCCTCGGTAAGGCTTTCATGTAGCGAGGCACGCTGTGTGCTGTGCAGACCCCTGTAGAGAGAAGGAAAAGTAATGATCTGCTTACATATTCATTTCTTAGCTTACCACATATTTAGATAAGTGGTGCTCTACAATTCTGGTTGATGGGATTTCAAAAAGGAGTTTGACTTGTCTGCACTGGCTTTTTTCATTCCTCCAATATTCCTGAAGCTCCTTAGTGGTCATCGAAGAGTTGGGACTTAGGGTTGCATTGGAATCTAAAACAAATACAGTTAATATTTCAGATTATACCCTTTGCATTTAGAAAGACAATACCCATTTATTGTGAAAGGACAGCCTAGATTTTCTGTTGCTGTAACAGAAAGACCTAAAGACCGATACAATCAGTGATTTCACTGCTGATAAAGACAGGTCCAGATGCTTTGGGGAAAGCTACTTGGGTCTAAAATTTTGAAAGACACCAAATCATCTGCAGAAGACAAGGTTGTAGTAAAAGTGGTGCCAAAAAATTATTGTATGTCAAGGTTGTAACCTGGGCAGTCTGAGCAGGAGGTTTCGTTCACCATCCCAGAAGCAGCCTGAAGAAACATCAACTGAGTCTTTTGAGTCAGATGTTTCTCCAGGCTTCTTTGTTGCTAAAAGGAGGAGTTAATACAATGCAGCTGCAAATTCAGACATATTTTCAAATACTGACCCTATTCAAATATGGGATTTGTGAAGTAATAGGCGAAAGCTGAGAAAACATGAATATCCTACCCTCAAAGCTGGAAAACCAGCTCAGCTGAAGGAGGAATTTTCACATCCTTTTGTAGCTGAACTGATGACACAGTTTGGCTGCAAATATTTTATATACCTCCCTCCTTTCCCCTCTCTCTCCTCCCACAGTCATATACACACATACACGTACATATACATATGCTTATATAAAAATATAGGGCAGCTGGTTGAAGAGTTTGCTTACAGGAGAATTTGATGTAGTGTTTCAAAAGGGTGATTTCCCTGTCTTTGAAATCTGCTGACAACAGTTTCATCAGTGGCATATAGGCTAGCAAAGTGGATAAAAGAAATGGAATGTTTGTATTTCAGTGGGCACACCAGCCCCAATTTCTAATCAGGGGTGCCTCTGTCAAGGCAGTCAGCCAAGTCAGTCTGCAATGCATCTCGCATTCTGACAACGGAGGTGAATGAGCACAAATGAAGGGAAAGAGATCAGCTTGATGCAGAAATAGACTTGTAAAGGCACCGTAGTACTCCTTCAGTGGCCCCACTTTTACATGTTCTTAATCAATTGGCCATACAGTTTCAATTATCAAGGCTTTTGGGGTTTGGCTCAATCTCTGTAAAGCATATATTTCCTAAGAGAAGTGGTTTATATGACATCCTTGCAGGCTGAAAATCTTGAAGAGATTCTATATATTTCGGATTATACACAGCATTTTATTTAATAACAGGTGACAGCATCTTAGGTACAGTAAACGTTCAATGCTGCCTTTTTCAAAGGCACGTGAGAACCGCCTGCTTGAGATGAGGTTCAATCTTGGTGTCTTTGCTGATACTGTCCAGAAGTTCAGATTTTGTGATGCACAGAAGGTACAGTTCCAAGACAGACCATCTGATGATCACTGGTGTCATCCCTGGTGTATAAATTAAATCTCCAATACATCGTAGGTATACGCAATTGAAAAGGAAAGCTGCGTGTGTATATACACACGGGGATGTGCGTCTGTTTCACCCTTGCTACATTATTACTACAAGTGTAATCAAGGCTTCTTTTCAGTGCAGTGTAGCTGTATAGCAGCAGTATAACTGTTGCAATGAGGAAGTTTTTTACATAAAAGATTAATGACATAAATAGCTAGAAAAAATAAAATTAAAGGATAGCATCAACCTTTCAAGTCATCTTTTTCTGGGTTTTCTTTTCTCAGTTGATGTGACATTTCAACTTTGGGTTGATTTTCTTCTTCATCAGATGGACTTGTGGTAGGAAATGTGGTAATTCTGCTTACACCTTCCATCAGTTCCTTTTCTGCTGTGCAGTGTGAATCCTGGTCCATTGCAAGCTATCACTGGAAGATTACAAAACCCACAACATTTCTCAGTACCACACCTTCAGAGAATCCAGTTTGCTGATATTTTTTATTACTTACTCTTTGTTCTCTGTGAACTTCTATCAGTGCAACTGTAGTTTCACAAAAACTAAAGTAATAGATAGAAATAACTACATAGATACCAGGGCAGAACCATTCCTATTACTATCACTGCTGAAAGTGTCTGGATGTTTTTTTCTGGCAGATTAAAATCAAACACGGAAACCACAAGAAGTTGTTATTATTAGTAAGTGGAGAACTCAGTTCTTAGCTAGGAGAATTTGGTCATGAACTTCAGTGTGGGCAAATTTTTTCCTCTTTGTATTTTGCCCTCAAGTTTGCAAGTATGCATTCAGAAGGACTAAAGTCTTGGAGATAATTAGTATAACTAGCAGCCTGGCTCTCTTACACTGCTAGAATGTACTGGTCTCAAGACTCAAAAACTTGCCATCTGTTCTTAATCACAACCTGTAGGGCAAAATAGGGGGATATCTAAAATAGTATAATGTTTTTATCATATTTCAAAGTTTCAGGTTGCCTCCAGAGACTTGTCACTGTACTGTGAGAACAAAACAACTGAATTTGACAATGGCTCAGTGGAAGGATAACTGAATTTTCTAATTATTATACAAAAGCATTCTCCCTTTACTTGCCCTCTTACCCTACATACTGTGCTGTAGTAGATCTCTATGCCTGTTCTGCTGGAATTACTATTTTACCATGTGCTGGTAAAATGCCTAACACAATATACTCCTACTCCATTGACCAGATTGGCCATTCTGCCTCGTAAATGTCTTCCCAGGATGTTGTGTTTAAAAAAACCAAACTAAAATAAAAGCAAACAAAACAACAAACCCCACCTGTTACACCACTGTAATATACTAGCAGCTGAAATAGTTCTCAGAACACAGTAACAGCTTTGCCAGGGTGCTGCGTTCAGTTAGTTATCATGAGCAAAGTGTTGCTCACAATTCAGCCATCAGGTGAAAATCAAAGAACAGGACAATGTACTTCAATGAAACCTTGTTAAAACAATGCTCAAGCAGTGGTTATTAGGTGATGGGAGGGTTCAGCACAGGGATGTTACTACATATCATCTTGCCTGCCACACAGTTATGCAATGCCGTGCAATGCACAGAGGTGAGGAAATTCCTTCAGCAGACCTATTGATTTCTGGCAAGCTGCAAGGCTGTAAAAGGACAAGAAATTAATTACTTTCCCCACTAGAAATAATGAAAGTGCAAACCACTTTCCTTTAACAGAAACCTGTCCTTTGCCTGGCTTGGATAAGCAAGTACATAAATGTGGTCATCCTCCTTATTAAAAGCATCATGGCAGCCCTTATTGTTGGACTTCAGACTTGGAATCAAAGTTCTCACTGCTCTTTAAGTCCTCTTTAAGATCTGCTTTTTGAACATGAAAAGTACCCACTTATTGTCTAATTGTTCAGTCTTTTGAAAATCACAACAGTTTATCCAAGAGCATTTATAGGAGATTAAATGAGGAATCTGAAAATGGCTGAACAAATGTAAATTACAACTTTTCTTTTGGTTGCAAGTTGGGAGAACTTTATGAGCAAAATTGTGTTTACATTTTAAAAACCCTCTTGATATATGTATAGCTTTGTATACATAGCATATGCATATATTTATATGAAAATAAAAAGTACTTTAAAACATGATCTACCAGAGAAATACAACTCACTTGTGAACAGAAGAATGCAGAACTGGACGATACACAAGTCTTCTGCCTCAAAATATACGTGCCTTGAAAACTTAGTGCACTTCATGTAAACAGTTTCATTTTCACAGCTAAAAGTCACTGCTGCTATTTATTTTTACATACGAAAAAGAATCCCAAACAATACGAAATCCCTGCAACAGATTACACAATTTTATCTTGAACAGACGCTCATCCTGTTCCGTTTTCGGGGTAGATGCTGCTCCGGCTACTTCACTGAGTTTTAAATGAGCACAAACCGAAGCGCAGAGAACACTCACCTGGAAGCTGCTGAATTTCTTCTACTCGTGGCACATGGCTGGGCTGTAGGAAGCCACGCCACGCCTGCTTCGCGTTTTCAGGACGCAGAAGAATACGCCTGTGCTCGCCTGGAGCAGGCACATTCTGTGTCTCACAAAAAGGAAGGAAGAAGCCTTGATTAAATCAGACTTCCTCGTCCCATTGGCTCGGTGGTTCAGTGCCGAGCGATTACGCATGAAGCTTCTCGTGTGCCTCGAGCAGGGCCCGGCGGCGGGCAGCTCCGGGAACCCCGGGGGCAGGATGGCACGGGCAGGCACAGCGCCCGGCACGGCAAAGGCTTCTGCAGGGAACGCAGTCAACTAACTCAATGGGAACCGCTCTGCGCGGACTTCTGAAGCCACTTAGCGAAAGGGAGATCAGGCAAAAGGAGAGCCAAATATGTAAGAGCATTTTTGTGGAAAAATAATGCCCCTTGAGATGTCTTTAACGTACGGACTTAACATCCAGTTTGGGAGAGAAAAGGCAGGTGGTGCCGCAACAAATCGCCTCGCTCTGCGGAAACGTGCACTTCTGACAGAAATCCCAATTCCACGCAGTGCTCAAACATACGATTAATTTCAAATATCTGCTTAATTAAAGTTCAAATAGGAGCGTTATCATATCTGACGTGTCTGCTAAACTTGAAATGAGCTTATGAGTGGGCCTTAAATTAATCCTAAGCTTAATATATGCTTAAATTCGTTGTTGAACTGGGGACAAAGTGAAAGAGAATGATGTATTAATCCACATGCCTTTGGCCCAGATGCTTCCTTTTGCAGTTCACTTCACTTTGGAAATTCACTTTAAACCCTCAGGATAGCTATTTCTGGGGTAAATAATATGGACATTATCTTTTTTTAGTAATGTAAGTTTCCCCCTTGCCAAAGCTCAGTCACTGACAAACCAAGCAATTTTAATGCAGCACAAATGTGGGAGGCAAACATCCAAAGGACCACATGGATCCTGCCCCACACATTCCTTTAGAACAAACAATTTACAATAATGTAAAACCAGGGCCATAAACTGGTAATGCTTCTCTTCTGCTTTACGTGCCATATAAAATAATGCCAACTCCAACTTGGACTTGGTCGAAATGTAGAACTTCTGCCAAAATAGCTGTCAGAATGATGAAAAATCTCTCCCATGCAGCTACAGCCACCCTGGCAAAAGCCCTAGTGTAGATGCCGTTATATTGGCAGAGTCCTTCAGCCACTTTAGCATGTTCCATGCAGAAAGCGGTTTAAGTTACACCAGAAAAGAAAACTGTGCTTGCCAATTTAGCTCTAAGGTGTAGCTGTACAAGCCAACCCTTTTAAGTGTAGAAAAGGCATGTGTTTCTGGCTCTATTCTCATTCCTTTAAAGTTAGATTTATGGGTTTGGTTACAATTGTGAGCAAAAAAACAAGAGGGATTTCAGTGCATTTCACTCACGCTGACAGGTCACAGACGTATCTAAACTTTGAATTCTGAATTGGTTAATTTATGTGTTGCCAAAAAGCGATGTATTATTTTATGATGCTTAGTGCTATTGTTCTGCTCTTGATAAAGCTAAAAGAAAACAGTACATTTTTCAGTATATTAAGTATGACCTCTACTTTCAATTATTTCAGAATAATTAAGTCTTAGTCCAATTAACCTGGATTTAAAAAAAGAATTATTTTTTTTAAAAAAAGTAAAATCTGTTATTATGAGTGCAGCTGACAGATATGAAATAACATACAAATCGAAGGTGTTCTGCAAGAATTCTGCCTGCCCTGGTAGAGCCAGCTGTTAATGGTCACAGCTGGTTCCTGAGTGTGCTCCTCATGCCCAGGAGCCGTGACATCCACAGCAGGTTTTAGCAGCTGCTACTCCTCATCCTGCTCCCAGGAGCTTGGGTTTGGTTCGAATAGTGCCTCGCCCTTCACTGGGACCCACTGCCCTTAGTCTGGCAGCATTTTGCTTTCCTAAATGTCTGCTTGATTAGCACATGCAAAACCCACTACTGTATATATGCAGTGCTGTTTGGTAGCAGAATGCATAACTAATAGGTTTCTTTTTAGATTCTCAGCTTCACTTCCCACAGTCAAATAGAGTGTGAAGGGTTAAGCAGTAGAAAATTTTCACAACAGCAGCGTAGCATTCTGAGAGATGGGCAAGTGCACTTACACCGTTCGTTTACCTGCCTACTCTGCAGTAAATTCTGATGGAAAAGTATGTTCTGCCATAGGGATGGAAAAGGGAAAACTGGCTCATTCAGAGTTGGTATTCTGTGAATGCACTGACTTCGTCAGACATAAAGAACACTGTTAAAATGTATCTACCAAGGGATATGGAAAAAGAGTGCCCTGCAATAATGTTAGGAGTGAGGCAAGGTTAAAATCATAACACTGCGGTGCATAAAAGGTGGTTGTCATAGGAGGTAGGTCTTCCATACCCATTTAAGATTAAATTACTCACTTGAGGAAGAATAACCTGAAAGTTTATGTCCAAAACTTGGTAACTAGCCATCAGGTGAGTGGGTGTTGAGAGGCCACATTAAGGATGCCTGCCATCACTGAAAGACTGTGCTTCTGATCGCTAAAGAACCAGGAGAGACTGCAGCAATAGTGTCAAACATTCTGCCTTGATTTATACTGCATTTTGGGCAGTTCCCATTTCCCCAGGCACACAGATTACACAAACCCAGACAGATGCAATATTTACCATAGACTACAAAGCTGGTATCAGCTTGAAAAATTGGGAGATAAACCAATGTCACCTATCAACTGCAGTTTTCTGGCAGATTTTATTGGCATTTTATTATAGGCACAGTGAGGTTTTATTCTTGTTAAAGAATGTGGCTGTAATAGCCCTATTACAAAATACTCTTTAGCTTCTGTCCTAAGAAGGACAGCTTCAGGCAACCTCATAGTCTGTGCTGCTTTTCCATCTCAGGCCCCAAACTATGTAACTAAGCCTTACTTATTTTACTAAACCATTCATTAGAACTGTAGATAGTGAGAGAAACAAACAAAAAAACCCCAACCAACAAACCAACCAACCAAAACAAAACCAAACAGCAAAAAACAAAGGGAGGCAGAAATACCTAATATATTTATCCAAGTCCCTTTTTACCACATAACTAACACTTAGAAAGTGTAGTAATATTATCTTTGATGCTTCTACAAGAATCTTTCCTCTCTTTTTTTTAAATGTAGCTGGATAAATGCCAACTATTTCCATGTTTGAATTAGCAGAAAAAAATCAGCTGTTTTGCATGAATATTCTGCACTTTTGGGGTGATGATGCTGTGATAAATGAACACCATACTCCTATCCTGGCGCAGCACAAAATTTTGTTCCATGGTATGTTATAATATTTAATTGCATAGTGTTGTGTCATTTGAAAGTGGAATTTGTTTACCATACTTCATTATTACAAAACATGTCTCTCTTAACAAGAGTGTGGTTTAAAGAAACCATTGCTGTTTAATGAAAAATACCTCATGCTGGTGTTACTGACAGGGTTTTCAACATGAAAGAGACATGTTTTACACTGCCAAAGTCCTGTTATCGCTTTGCAACTCCTTTATACTTCTGAAGGAGTTTGAGGGAGCTTTCGAGTAAACACTAGGCTTGGCCTGACTTTCCTCTGTGGTCTGTCAGTGACGCAGAGCTGTGTGCAAGCCAGCGGGCCCATAGAATATTAACATGGGTTAAATGTCACAAGCCCTGTTCTGTCTGGAGAATGACAGACTTTCTAAATGGGTTATGTTCGTCATTCTGCCTGTTGAATTCATAGAGGGTTAAGTACATAATTACATGGAATACAGAAGATTTTTAATTATCTGCCTGTGAGTTATTAGGAACACTACATGTAGTCACTCCTGTCAAGTATTTTGATATTTTATGCTCATAATGTGTCTGTCCCCTTTTCTTCTCACATGTAATTGTGGTGAACTTTGGCTAATACTTATATTCCCCATGTGATTTATTTATACCCAAAATGTAAACATAAGGCAATTTGGGATAACGGGATTTCTAGCAGACATGCCAGTGCATTCCGCAGTAGCACAGAAGGCAGCCCTGCAGCTCGGTAGCCACCCTGAGGATGAGCAGGGCATGACTTGGGGTTACTGCGTGCTCTTCTGCAAGAGGAGAGAGGTAAGGCAGAAACCTCAGTACATGTTCAATATTATTTATTCTTTGAAAATTAAGCCAGACTTTGAAATGCAATTTCTCTTGCAAGTGACTGTGTGGAATGAGTGGTGTCAGCACTCGTCCCACGGTAGATGGCATCTCGTCTTTCCTCAGCGGTTGCCAATGAACTCCAGCTGCTGTGTGCGCCCTCTCCGTCTGGCACATACCCACACCCGTAACACCCTGTGTCCTGCCCTCCCATGTTCCTCGCGAAAGCCGTGGCAGTGACACGCAGTGTCCCTCTGTGCTCGGCGCTCAGCTCGGGCACCGCAGCCCGGCCCCGGCCCCGCATCCCGCGCACCGCCCGCCCCGGGACCGCCCCCCCGAGGGGGCGCGCGCGCCCTATCCAATCAGAGCCGCCATAGCCCGCATCGCCNGCGGGGCCGCCGCGCTGGGGCCCGGCCGGGCCTTCCCCGCAGGTGGGCGTCAGTCCCCGCGCAGCGCAAGGAGCGAGCGCCTCGGGACCGCCCGGCCCGGCCCGGCCGGGAGCGGGGAAGGTGCGCAGGAGTGGGGGCAGCGGCTCTGCACGGGCGTGTGGAGGAGCTGTCCGTGGGGCTCCCCGGGAGGGCGCGCCCGCCGTCCCTCCGTGTGCCCCGCGCACCCCGCCGCTCCGCTCTCCGCGCTGGAAACTTCCCGGCTCCGGGTTTTAACCTTCACCCCCGGAGTTATTTTTGGACTGCTGCAAAGGATAACTTCGCATCTCGGCTGTTTAAATTATTTTTAGTATAGAAGTGAAAGTTCTCTTAGAATCTGTACAATTTATTTTAGCCTCCTCGCTCCGTGGTCTGGCTCAGAGCCACAGACGTGTGCTCATGCTGAAACCTGAGAGCCGGGTCAGACATCTCTATATAGTTCATCTCAGGCTCCTGCGGGGTAGAAACAGAGCTCTTGTATTTCAGAGCAAACTGGTTCTGTGCTGATAGGTCTCTGTAGTGGCAACAGTGACTCACGACAGAAGAATAAAAAAGGAAGTTAGGGAAGCTTTGAAGTTAGGTGTTTTATTATGGCCTACCTCTGACAATTTTTGAAATGTTTTTTTCTTCCAAAGTATATAGTGTTGCAGTGATAACTGTATTTTGCCCGTTTCTCCCCAAAATCCTTTGAGCCCAAAGACAATTCGGGGAGTCGGTGGAGTAGAAGGGTGCAGCTGAACAGGCTCTGACGCTCAGAACGTCCGTGGTGCTGGGCAGGTACTCTTTGCTTTGCACAGTTTTGTAGTTGCTGGGATGTTGTGCGGTCACTTGGTGGTCAGTGTGATTTGTTTGGTTCCCAAATCAGTCCTGAGCTCTCCGAGTTTATTCTGGCCATAGCCTGAGTGTGTGGGCTGTTTGCTCAGCAAGGCTTTTACATTACTTGCAGAATAATCGGCTCTGTGGAAAATGGCTGTAAAAGAGAATCTTAGAGTCAGGGGTTTACGTAAGTAGGTTTTTGATACGTTGCCAAAGCTTAACATCCTTTTAACAAGCTTCTCTGTGCTGCTAAAATACTAATTTATCACTTCTTTATTCTAAAAGAAGGGAATTTAGTTTTTAGAGCTGTATGTTTCCTTTGGCAGGCGACAGTGGTGGCAGATAAGTTTTTAAAGAAGGGATTATTATATAGTGATAATGAACTTTTTAATAAGGGAAAGCCTTTTGGTATTGTATCCAGTGGGCTTAATAACATCTCTGTGGATGACTGGGACTTTGAAAGACTGACCACACACCATATAAAGTTCTTGTAATATAATCTAAATGCAGCTATTAACATGTTTTTACATTGAATGCTTTACTACTAAACATGTGAAGGTTGTATGATGTTGCAGCAATGGACTTGCAAGCAGGGTATACTTATTAAAAATAGAAATAGGTATGATAAATGATATTCTAAGTAAAATTTTAAAAGTAATATTTTTAAGCTCTTGAATGGACTTCTCTTTTAATATATAATTTCCGTGCATAGTTACTAAAATTAAAATGAATTATTTCTATAAATAAAATAGGAAAGCTCAGGTTCCCTGTAATGTCAGAAATATTTTTTGCAGCATATCAGCCTGAGTAAGTTTGTGAAATGGCTCACAAAAAAGAAAGTGAAGTGCATCAGCTTTTGAAAACTGGGAACATAAAATGGAACTACAAAGAACAAGACAGGATCTATTTTTTTCCCACTGTCTGGAAAAAGTAAGAGGATAGAACTAGACAGAACTTGGATGAAACTGTTTTAACATCTGAGGAGACTTCTGAAAACTAGCAGTCTTTTAACCATGTTTCCATGTGGTGGTAGGGGGAGATCCTGTTGTGTTCTTCCATCAGTTCCCATGTAAAGGGTTGCTATTTCAATCCAATAGTGACACCACTTCTTTGGTAAATATAACGAACATTAAAGCCCATTTATGTGTATCAAATGAAAATGAAGAAAAATATTTTTTAACTTGAGAATACACGGACAGGCTACCAGTTTCCCTCAGTGAAGTCTGAAACGGTCCAGATTCTGGCCCTCAGATGGGAATTACTTTGCAGAGAGCAGATGAACTCCTGTGAGCTGCTGCAGCAGCAGTGCCCCAGTGTGAGGATGACACCGACACCCACGTGTCACATCTGTGCAGAGGAGAGGCAGGCTGGACGGGCTGCATGGCACCAGAGCCTCACCAGGGCAGCACACGAATGTGTGAATTCCTAGCGGCTGAAAGATTTTTTGCATAAATTTCGGGTTATCTCTGGTTGTTGCTACTTTTCTTCAGGGGAAAGAGTTTTGTTAAAAAGGAGATAAATGATGAAAATAATTACAGTAGTATTGGATTCCATTGCTTCCCAATAGCTTCTGAAACTGGGATCAAACTGAGTAAGAGAAATAGCTCTAGGTTTTGTGGTGTTTGAATGTTATCAGAGAAAAGGTATGGAGAGATAGGGTACCTAGGCATAGAGACAAAGATTATTCACTTTTAATTTATGGAAGTTAAATCTGTAAATAATCATTGACATTCTCCTTTAACTGGATGCAAACTGGCATCACAGATTACAAACAGAAAAATTTATGTGACAATATATTTTTAATTTGCATACTGCCCTTTGCTGCCATCTTTGAAGAACAGAGATCCTGTTAAGGAACTGTGGATCCCGTGTGCATTTCACTTTTGTATCTGCTACCATTCTCAGTGAAATATTTTCAGATTGTTCTTTTTTAGTTTATTGGTTGTGAACTATAATTCTTAGGATGATGTTTAACTAGGATGTTTACTTCTAGGGTATTTTAGTAACTGAAAGTGATGTGTTTCTTCATTTTTTCTCAGAATTGCACGTTGCAATGCAGTTGCAATTTGGTTTTCATACCTTGTATATTACTGACTGAAACTGTCCATTTCTTTATTTAGAGAAGTGGCTGTTATGAGTTACTAAAGTTTCCATTTTATGCTGCTCTATTTTGTCAACACAATTTTCTGCTTCACTAAATCAGAATGTTATTCGGGATGACAGATGCAGTGCACTTTGTCAGAAATAAGTAGTCACTAAGCACAGGCAAAGGTCTTTGTAGTGGCAAGTTTCCATAAAATATTGTTTGTAAATTTGAGAAGGATGTTTATTCCTGTTCATCTGAACTTAAGTTTTCTTTTTCCTTTCACTTGTGTGTTTTCAGTGTTTTCTGCATTTTGTTGCACTTTGCCCACAAGTCCTCCATTCAAGGAACTAGAGAAGCAAAGGAAATAGGCAGTAAGTAGTAGAAATGAATAAATGGGTCTGTCCGTGATCAGCAATACTGTGGCTGTTCTGGGACTGTGGTCACTGTCTTGCATTTTGCTGAACTGTTACTATGTAGGAGGAGTGAGTGTGGTCACAGGTTTAAATTATTTTATGTTTTGCTTAAGACTAGCTATGCTTTCCCAATTTAATTTTGTCTTTTTTATTATTTTTTTTTAATTCTAGGCCTCCTGCTCTGAATTTGGTTCTTTGCAAAATGAATATTGAGTTGACAAAAATTGGACCTTCGAGTTGAATTTGGAAAGATCACTGCGTGTAAATCAAGAGCTTATTTTTCTTGAAGACTTCTGTGCAGCTTTTAGTTTTAATCACAATGAATTCAGGCGTATGGGGTCAAGAAAAAGCAAGTTCATCCTATTGGGAAGAGCGGATCTTTTACTTGCTTCTCCAGGAATGCAGTGTCATAGACAAGCAGACCCAGAAGCTCCTGAAGGTGCCCAAAGGTAGCATCGGGCAGTTTTTTCAAGACCGTTCTTCTGTGGGACACTCCAGAAATATTCCTTGTAAAGGCAAGAAACTGCAGATTGGATTAAAGATTCTGGAACAACCTCATGCCATCCTGTTTGTGGATGAGAAGGATGTTATAGAAATAAATGAAAAACTGGCTGAGTTGCTCCTGGCTATTACTAACTGTGAGGAAAGATACAGTCTGTTTAAAAGCAAAAGCAGGTTAGCTAAAGGCATCCAAATAGATATTGGCTCGCCTGTCAGAGTACAGCTGAGATCAGGAGATGACAAATTTCCTGGAGTTGTTCGCTTCAGAGGGCCCTTAATGCAAGAAAGGTCCCTCACGGGGATATACTTTGGAGTAGAGTTGCTGGTAAGTTTATTGTAAAGGGGTGGCATCATATATAAGATGAGCTAAAAATCTATGTGAAAAGAAAGTAATGATAATTTCTTTTCTGGAAGCGTAGTTATCCCTAAAAATTGTTACCTTCACTCCATTCACGAGTGTCGTTTATTAAATACCCATGAACACACCATATCACGTCAGCCTTGTGTTCTACATGTTAAGTGAAGCTTGATGAGCTGCCTGGGGTGGCAGAATGTTTTTCAAAGTACTCTTTAAACTTTTCCCAAACTTTTGCAATTCCCACTGAGAACCTCAACGACGATCAGGCCCAAGTGCTTCTGAAAATCATCTCTCTTTAATTGGCATATAAGTGAAATTTTTGAATGTGTAGCATTATGTCTAGTGTGAAGTAGTCTTGTCTTGATATGGCAAAAATTCGATGATGGAAGCAAGATTTGCACCTGAAGAAAACATGCTTCCCTGAGTAAAAAGGCTTCTGCCTGCAGCTACTCTCTAATCTAATGACATCTTTATTCCCCTAAGGTAGGCAGTGCGTGTGTTTGCCACAAATTCTGACAATAGAATTCTCTCAATGTAAAGATAGTTCATCAGAAAAATTCTTAGCATGATTTGTCCAAAACACTGGATCATGTTACTGCTTTTTTAGTAGTCTGCTTTTGCATAAAATTCATGGGTTTTTCTCTTCTTCCCCCCCCTCCTCTTCCTCCTGCAACATTTAGGAAGAAGGTCGTGGTCAGGGCTTTACTGATGGACAGTACCAAGGCAAGCAGCTTTTCAGATGTGATGAGGATTGTGGGGTTTTTGTTGCTTTGGACAAACTGGAGCTGGTGGAAGATGATGACAATGAACTGGAAAGTGACTATGCAGCTCCAGTTGACGCAATGCAGGTAGAACTTCCTCCTCTGGAGATCAACTCCAGGGTTTCTCTGAAGATAGGAGAGAGTATAGAGTATGGGACAGTTATATTCTGTGATGTCTTACCAGGAAACGAAAGTTTAGGATACGTTGTTGGAGTGGACATGGTAAGAAAATAATCTGACTTTAATTTAAACTTGTGCATGTGTGTTAGCTAGTAAATGACATGCAATTAGAAGAAGAAACATTATCCACAAGCTACTTCAGCGGAGGCTGACCTAAAATGGGAAATAAACACTTGTGTTCAAAGATGCCCCTTGGTGGTAATTGTTTCTTGGCATCAGGTAAATGATATCCTATTTGATGCTAAACAGTTCAGGAGAAATACTCTGGTTATTCTGAGGAGCCTCCACTGAGCTACTTGCCATGTTAGGTGTCAGTCTTGAAGTCATAGAGTTGAGTGTTTGTCTTGTGAGACTGGCTTTGTTCTGCCTGTTAAAAAAGTAGGCTGGATGTCTTTTGTTAGCTGTTTTTGAAAGCTTTTTTTTTCATGTTACTGTTTTTGTATGACTTTGTTTTACCTTAAAAGTACTGAATTTTAAGTGCAAAAGTTGATCTCTCAAGAAAATGTGAAGCCTGTCATTAAAAATTATTTCTAGCAACTTGAATTTTTTAAAATGAACAGCTTTCAAATTGTTGGTAGTTCAAGGTTATGTTTTGGTTTTGTAGATCAGGTGCTTCCATTTTCTTGGTTGCAGTAGCTGTTCCCTAACAATGCACTAAAGTTGTTCTAACTTGTTTATCCATAAATAATTCTTGTTAAAGTAGGAAATATTTCTCCAAAAAGCGGGTTTTAAGTTTGCTTTTGTCTTCGAAGACTAATGTTTGACTGTTTTAAATAGAAAATTTGTAACAGGAAAAAGTAGATGTCAAACCTTTAATTTTTCTACTTTTTATGTTTCTAAAGACATATGTGTGTATTCTGCATGATGTAAAGCTTCTCTTGGGATATATGTAACATGGTTTTCTATTTTTAGGATAATCCGATTGGAAACTGGGATGGAAGATATAACGGAATACAGCTGTGCAGTTTTGCAAGTGTTGAAAGTACACTTCTTTTGCATATCAATGATGTTATTCCAGGTATGCCCAGCTTTCTTAACCGGAAGGCAGACTTTGATAGCATCTCCACCGAGGCACAGTTATGTCATTAAAACAACACTGCAGAATTAGTATCCTAAATTCACTTGAATTAGTTTAACCTTCTGTGTTACAATTCTCTTCAGTTTTCCCCTCCTTTTTGTTATAGTCTCACTAGTAGCAAAGCTTTATTATTGAACAGAATTCCTGCCAAATACTACAGTATTTACAACACTGTGGAATTGTGTAATATTCATGAATATGTGAGTGTCTGTAGCAGGAATCTTTTGTATGGACCATTGTTCAGTTTACTCCAGGAGCTTAAATATCTTGGATCAGAAAGCTGTTCTTTCTGTGCGTGAAAGGTGTTGGTAGCATTATGTGTGCAGTCTGGGGGTAAATACTTGAAAATGCATAGCAAGACTGTGGAAAAAATCACAGCAGTAATTCACTGAATAGTGTTAACTTGTAACAACTACTGTCCCCTGATTCCTTTTGTGAAGAAAGAAAAGTTTGTAAGAAGCTTTTGTTTGGGCTCTTAACAGTAGACAGGTGCTGATGAATGTGTAGTCTGTAACTGTGGCTTTTTGGGAAAAGAGCATTTGTTGTAGGTGTGTTGGCAGGAAATAAAGGTTGGAATTTCATGCATCCATTTCCCCTAATGGAAATACACACTTACATTTAAGGATGTGTTGAAGAAGTAATGGTAGACTTCAGTGCAAAGTGATTGCTGCTGTGATAGAACCAAACCCTATACACATAAAATGTTGGTTATGTACCAGACAAGGTCTTGCTCCACTCAGTTGTAAAGGTTATGATGTTACCTTTGGAGTTGAACTTCTCTGTAACATAGTGAAAATACAGAAGAGGGAAGCTAATGCTCTCTTTGTATACCATGTCTTAGAGACTGTGTCACAGGACAGGAGACCTCCCAAGCTTGCCTATACCTCAAGAGGTGGTGACAAAAGCTTGTTCAATCACAGTAAGCCAAAGGCTACAGGTATGTATGGGAAGTGATTTTCTTTACTTACGTAAGAATTACAAATTTTTACTGCTTAGGAAAAAGTACTGTCTTTTCTATCATTTATTCATGTATTATTTCAGTTACGTATCAAGTTAATTTTTTCTGGAGTATTAGTATGAATTCATTTTATCATAATGAGGATGATAGACATTTTAAGTCAAGATTGCTCAAAATCCCTTCACTTTCATGAAAAAGAGTTTCAAGTTTAGCAAAATTCAAGACCATGTTACATAGTTGTCTAGTATCACCACTTCAGGGCTGCATTCTGTTTTTCTGGAAGTGTGGTGCGTGTTTATTGTTTTTTTAACAAATAGTTTTCTGTTGTCTTTTTTTTGCAGAACTAGAAACTTCAAAATTTTTAGCCTAGGAGCAGATCTACTTAATAGTGAATATGTTGATTTTGCTGAGATTCAAAACCGAAATTGAATTCTCAAAATATAAAATTCTTTGGTTTTGGCCAGCTCTGAAAATCCACACAGGGCAAAAGAAATCTGGAGGGGAAACAAATTTATTTTTTTTATAGGCAGAAATCAAAATTCAGTGTCTTTTGAGTTTATTGGTGGCAGCTTTGGGTAGTAGAGTACTAATGACAGCATATTCTGCAAGCTCTCATTCTGCCTGGCATTGGATGCTGGCAGAGATGATCTTCATTAAAGTAACTGTGGTCATATGTTGGCACAAGCTATAGCTGTGTGGAATTGGATCAGTATTCTGTTTGCCTGCCTGCTGTGAAATTTTAGTGCTTTAAAAACAAAAAGACGTGCTGTAAGTGGTATCACTAATATTTTCTCATATCCATAATTATAACCATGAAAAATTTACACTGGAGAGGTATTTTCTGCCTTCTTTTCAGGTTGGTGACTGGAATTTCAGCTTGGAGGATTATGTTGGTTTGGTATAGACTCCTACCTTGTTGTAAGCTTAGAACTGTGTTAGCCTTGATGGGAGAGTTTGCTGCTTTGTGGAAAGTTAGTTGGGTCTTTTTGAAAGTATAATAACACATTTATGCTATGAAATAAGAGCATAGGTAACCTTTTCTAAATAGAGATTAATCTCTTCACTGAAGTATGTTGTTTTGCAGGATCTACCTCTGAACCTGGAAATAGAAGCAGATCTGAAGTCTTCTACACATTAAATGGCTCATCAGTTGACTCTCAGCCTCAAACAAAATCAAAACCCCCATGGTATATTGATGAAGGTAAAGAGAGATGATGGTTTTTCATGTAGGCATATACTTTATGTTAAAAAAACCACAAAACAAAACTACAGTATATTATGTTCTTCAAATAAAACAAATACAAGATTAAATGTAAACCAGTTGGAGTATGTTGTCTTAGTGGAAGACATACTATACCATGAAAAGCATCTTGAAACCCCTATAAAAGTGTACTCTGTCTTAATGTGCCCTGTGGTTTTGTCCTGCATGTAGGAGATTACGTTCTTGGCAATGCATGTGCAGCTCTGTGGGAATGCATATGTCTTGCAGGCAAAATAAAAGCTGAGGCTTGGATGGAAGACATGAAGCTATTCCTTGTAGCCAAGTATACAGAGTAATTGTATTTTGCCTGTCTTTGTAGCTAGTGTTACAGGGACCTATTCTGCCATGCCAGCTAATCAGTCTGGAAGTGAGGAGGGCGAAAATAATCTAAGTATACATGTTTTTTCAGTAATTTTTAAAAGTTACTTCTGTAAAATCTCTCTATGAGTTTTTACAAGTATGAGTGCACATACCTAAAGGATCAGTATATCTTGATTTGCTTCCAGACTTAATTTTTTTTTTTTCTGGTAAAGTTTAGAAAAGTGTAGCTGGCTGGCATAGTTACTGAAAGCGTAAAGACTGAGCTAATTATGTTAATTTAAAATGGAAACCTATAGCAGCAGTAGCCCCTGAATTCCTTTAACTGTAAAAGAAAATGGTTTAAAATTGCTCTTGGTTGTGGAACAGATTTCATGGGGGTTTTTTAACATTTTTTTAGACATTCATTTCAGTTCATAAAACAGCATGGGGAGAATAGTTGATGAAGAAGAGACTTTTGTTCAGCGAATACCAGTTGCGTATTAGAGATCTTTCCACATCAGGATATTCCATGATTCTGCGTAGAGACAGGAGAGAAGATACAAAACACTTGTGCTGTTACATCTAGTGGGGATCTCTTTAATCGGGCACTGCATTAGTTGTGACATATTTAAGTCCTTTATAGACACCGGTAGATTTCTTGCCTTAGAACCAAAGTATATTGTGATAGTTCTTTTGCAGATCATATCTGCAAGCAATTACTTATGTGTCTGTAAGCTGTGAACCAAGTCCTTTGCTCAGTCACAATGACTAAGGAGCTCTTCCTAGTTTTGCCATTACAGTCCTTTTGCCTGTTAATTCATGTTCGAAGAAAAGGTCTCATGTGAGGATGAAAAAAAGTTTTCAGTCTAAACCTTCCTGTAGTTTCTCTCTAACATCTTTCTGTGTGCTCTTTGTTTCTGTTGGTTGTGGTCAAAGTGGTGGGGCTGCAGCAGTGTCTCCTCAGTCAGTTCTGTCTCTGTTGCCAAGTGACAATGTCTTCCTAAATGTCCCTTTCCAGTTGGTAGTGCTTCCCATACAGTCACCTGTTAAATCAGAAGTGGTTGCAGATGCACTTCATTGGTTTGATAGCCAAGTCTTTTCTCTTTTAAGACTGGGAAAAAAAACCCCAACACTTACTAACATCTTGGTTTTGATTTTAACAGCTACTGAAGACCCGACAAAATCACTTACTGATTCATCTTCTGGTTTTGGGCATTCTTCACCACCACTACAGCCACCTTTAACAAACTCTGTGTCTACAGAAAACAGATTTCACTCCCTCCCTTTTAGTTTGACAAAAGCAACAAGTACAAATGGTACTATTGGACATAGTCCTCTCTCTTTATCTGTTCAGTCAGTCATGGGTGATGTGAATACTGCAGCTAACCAGGACAGTCCATCAGCAGCAAACCCAGTTGGGAACTCACATGGTCTTGAAGCAGGTTCCTTGGCTGAAGTTAAAGAAAATCCTCCTTTCTATGGAGTAATCCGCTGGATTGGCCAGCCCCCTGGAGTAAATGAAGTATTGGCAGGACTGGAACTGGTAAATATAAATTGTAGTTCGTGTTAATGTTAATTAGTAGTTTTGTTTCTCAGAGCTGATCCCTGTATATGTCTCTGGACCCTGCAAGAGCAGCCAGTTTAGGGGGATTTGCCCAAACAGGTTGCCATGTGATGTCTTCAGAGCTGAATTCTTTGATGAGCTCTGACTTTTGTGGCTGTCCTAGACCTTACCCTGTTAATAGGCTCTGAGATGTCTTCCTGTTACAATGAGTAATTTAATTTGTGGGACGGATCACTTCCTTTCTTTAAAGGAGTGTCCTTTGCTTACATTATGGAGATTGTAATTGAAAAAAGCTGACCATATTTAAAGGTCCTTTGAAATGGAAATTTATATAAAATGCTCTGGCTGTGGTAGTCTTTATTGAGTATCACTTATTTTGTTTGTTTTTTGCATGCCAGCAAACAGGCAGAGTCAGAGTTATGACTGTCAGAGCCATAAGACTGTTTTGATAATTGACAGTAGTGATACTGTTGATTTGACAGCCATGTGCTTTGTGTTCCTCTGGGCCCTGTGTGAAAGCACGGTTGATGCAAACATGAGTTGCTGTTCTGCACTGACATTTCCTCTGTGGCAGACGCTGCCAAGGTTGTGATTGGCTATCAGCTAAATTAATGTGTACTCAATTAGGGAGATGGGGTTCTTTATTTTGGGATAATGTTCAGTAACATTTCACATAACACAGTGTACAGTTATGTAAAACACAAGCAAAGTAGGCGAGAATGTGACAGGAATTCCAGCTGTTACAAAAAAATCCTCATCCTTGTGGGTGTTTTGGGTGAAGTTGGAAGCCACAGGTGTTCTGAGACTGCACCTTAGGGTGTTGTGTGTAAACCTGGGTGCCACTCGTGCATTTCTCCATTAAAGGCCAGCAGTTGTTAGTAAGCAGACAATATACCTTAAATCATGTTCTCAAAGATAATAACCTAGTGTTGTTCATACCTACTTTGTGTGTCTGTCCTTGGTGTACATTTTGTGTGTTCCAAAGCAGACATTTTTCTTGTGCGGCCACAGTCACACTGAACGTATTCACACTACCCACTGGTTAGTGATTTTAATTGAGTTTTAACAGGTGCTCAGTAGTTCATGTTTGCTCTTTCTAACTGCAGAAGGAATCTGGTCTAGGCTTAATTCCCACCCTCCCCTCCCACCTCCCCCAAGCTTAATTTCCTCAGTAAATCCAGTTAAAGAACACTTCGTTAAAGCTTTGTATACTAAAATGCAGAAACGTTGTATATCGTGCTTCAGAGTACCTGAAGGGTGACCTGTGGGTAGACATTTTATCAAATGTCTTACTGCGGAAGTTTGGAAATAAAAACACTGAATTCTCCCTTGAATTTTCAGGAAGATGAATGTGCAGGCTGCACCGATGGAACATTTAAAGGAACTCGATACTTCACTTGTGCTCCGAAGAAAGCTCTGTTTGTTAAACTCAAAAGCTGCAGGCCAGACTCCAGGTTTGCCTCACTACAGCCTGTTTCCAACCAGATTGAACGCTGCAACTCCCTAGGTACTGACCTTCTGCTCATTCCTTGTTTATCAGCTGGGAACTGACCAGGGCTTTGGTTTCATTTATTCCTGCAATAAGTTCTTTCTGTTGAACACTTGAAATCTGTACAGGTATTACTTAAATAAGACTAATGAATAGAAGATCAGCCTGTACAGAATGAAGTGATTCTGTGGATTACTTTTTATGCTTTAAACCAAGAAAGTGTTCATATATTTAAAGAAATTTCATTAAATTAAGGAATTTTTTATGCTGTGTGTTTTTGACTTTAGAAGTTGTAAAGCCATCTTGCTGAAAATGGTATTTGCAACTCCAGCGATGTTTGATTGCATTATCGGAAATAAAGGCAGTTGTTATTCTATAATCTATAGCATCAAATTAATTTATTTTCTAAATATTAACATAGAAAAGCATGTATTTTTATGGTGGAAGTTAGTGGTGAAAAACTTTTCTTTCTTGGGTCATATTGTATTGCTTGGGACACCAGCAAAGAAAAGTGTCTGATACCTGTAAGGTAGTGTGGACAGGACGTTGATAATGAAGAGAGACCTTCATTCCTACTGGATAAAATTAATTCAGTGCTGCAGGCTTTCTGAAGCACTCTAATATGCATTGCCAGTGGAATGTAAGGCCTTGTTCACTCTCTGGAACGCTGAGTCTCAGCTATAAAAAAATGCTATTCTAGTCTGGAGAAGGAATGCTTGCAGTAAGGCAGCAACTTAGCTATAAAACATTAACAGGGGAATCTCAAGGGGAATAAAATTTTAGGCTTTAAAGTGTCTTTTGAAAAAAAATTTCAGCTTTTGGAGGTTACTTAAGTGAAGTGGTAGAAGAAAACACTCCTCCAAAAATGGAAAAAGAAGGTTTAGAGACAATGATTGGAAAGAAGAAAGGTATCCAGGGTCATTACAACTCCTGTTACTTAGACTCCACCTTATTCTGGTAAGTTTATAATTTGTGTAGTGGCATCCTATGGTAGAAGTGCAGAACTTGTGCTCTTTGGTGGGATGGCTGTCTGTGTGTGTTACTGTGCAGCTCCCAACGTCACGTGCTGCAGTCTGGCACCTTGCTGTGCTCTTCCCGTGGGAGCAAGTTCTGCAGCATTCGCTGTGTAACCAGGGGCTAATCATGTCCCAGCTCTTCTGGCCCTTGTGTAGCTGCTTGTTTTGATGAGGGAGTCCCTGGCCTGTAAATGGTTGAAGGGTGAAAGAGAACACGGGCCAGGGGGTGGAGGGAGGGAAATGCCTCCTACAGCTGATTTGCAGAATCCTGCCTGAGCAACTGTTCTGCACTTTGCTGCAGAAAGGATACTGTGCTAGAATGGGCTTTTTCTGTTTAGTACAGCTGTGTTTTCCCTGTCCATAATCACCACTTTTTCAGTTTGCTTAGTTCTTCAATTCTTCTGTACCTTTGCTTGCTTTGTCTTACATTGCTCAGGCATCTGAATGGTCAAATCTTCCAGGGTCAAAACAACCTTCTTTTTCCTTTTTTCTTTGTAGCCTCTTTTCCTTCAGCTCTGTTTTGGACACTGTGTTACTCAGACCTAAAGAAATGAATGATGTAGAGTATTACAGTGAGACTCAAGAGCTGTTGCGGACAGAAATTGTGAATCCTCTGAGAATGTAAGTAAACTGGTCTCTAGTCTAATATGAATTAGATAGATCCTGCTGTGCATATCTTCCTATTGCACATCTGAGAAGTTTGGCTGCCTGCTGCTGTCACTCTATGCAACTTTTTTTGCTATTTTTGCTCATTCTTTGTGTTAAATTTAATCAGTGATAACTAGAAATAGTTATTCATTGTTTGGTGGTAAAATATTTTCACTAGTCTCTTTGGAAATGGGATCAGCATAAAGCTATTGTAAAATTTGTACAGGTACGAATACAAAAGCATTGATAAATGTAAGTTACGTTCATTCACAGCATTTCTGTTTACATCTTTTTAATGCTGTTGTACTTGACAAGAAAAGTATTTGGGTTATCTTACATGGTGTTTCAAAATTTAATAGAGTTCGCTGGGCTTTGGCAGTTTCATTACTTTTTATGTGTGGTCTGCAAGTGGTCAAAACACCTGTTAAAGAACTTAATATGCGCTCTGTAATTTCTAAGGTACAATGAGCAAAGGAGATGCAACAAAAATCTGCATGAAAAGTTACTTCTATTAAGCTTAATTTTTTTTTAAACATGACTAATACAGTTGTAATTCTGAAATTCTGTGGGTTGTCACTGAAAAATTTATCACAAAGTTTTTATTTTGATTCCTGGACTAAAATGTTGGCCTCTGAACCCTTGTTCCTGTAAGACCATGTGTGCTTTTCCTACGTGTGTGCCAGGGTTCTGTGGTATAGGTGGGTTAGCAGGACACTGCGAGTAGCAGAAGTCTCAAGTGGCTGAGGTGACTGAAGGTCTTACTAGCTTTCTACCATGCTTAAAAATTTAGAGGAAAAGACTGAATGCTCAAAACCTCAGCTTCTTAGGTCAGCAATACAACTCGGTATCTTTTTCTCAAATATTGAAATTTTTTTGTGTTAACAACTCCCACAGTGCTGTTATTATGTGACATTCTGAAAGTGATGTATTAAGCGGTACAAATTAGAAAACAAATCAAAAGTAATTGACTGACAAATCAGAAAACAGTTATCCTGGTAAGCTGATGATTAAAAATGCCCTTAAAGGCTATAAAAAGAACTTTGAACACTGCACTAAATTTATACTGCATTAAGAACACTGGACTCAGATTGAATATGAGAAGTCAGTATGTAATTTTGAAGGAATACTGCACACAGGCAGAGGAGGACTTGAGAACCTGTATTTCAGTACTTAAGAGGGCTTTTTCTTTTTGTGCTTCTCTGACTTGATCCCAAACTAGCTAATAGCTTATTAAACCTGTTTATCTTAGATACGGATATGTATGTGCTACAAAAATAATGAAACTGAGGAAAATACTTGAGAAAGTTGAGGCTGCATCAGGATTCACTTCAGAGGAAAAAGGTAACTGGGGAGGTTTTCCTTTCTTGGAGACTTACAAGAATTGTAACATCAAAGAACTGAGATGTCTCGCTACATAATTATACCAGAACAAAACACCCAAATAGTTTTTTGTAGCAGTAGAGTCTCTGCCAGAGATAGATGAGTGACTGTTGGCCAGTAGAAAGGTCTTCTCTGCTTCCTTGGATGTGTAAGGAACCCCAGCTGAACAATTTCTGTACAAGACTTTCACTGCCTGAATTTCTTTTATTGCCTTCCTGTGCCCCTGTAACGCCATTCTAGCAGTTAGAAGACTGTGATAAGGCTGAGGTCTTTGTCCTCTTTCAAAATGTCAGTTTGGTCCCTGAGGAATAAACTTTTTCACTACAGCATTTCATTGATAATAGTTATGTGGTATTTTAAAAAATAAAATGTGTAAATCATGTTAGAAAAAATCAGTTCCCAACTTTCTGATCTTCTGCTGCATATAATGATTAATAGCATTGTATTATGTGGCTGTTTCCTCTGCTTTCTTCATAAATACTGAATGCTGGAAACCAGTGTTTGCTGCAGTTAATATGAACTGTGTTGGGAAGAATGGTCCTCTGGGAAGCTGCTGTTGGTTGCATTCTTGATTGGAGCACTCAGTCTCGAGTTTAGATGAACTCTGTGGTATCGAGTGGGTTTTATGTGTTACCGTCACTATTCCTCACTGCTTCTCTGCAGTTTTCTTTCGAAAGCTTTTATTTCTCCTGGAATAGTTGTGTGGTGCCAAATGATTCCTCTGAAAGACAGAGCATCTTTTTGATCTTTACTGGGAAGCTTTGTTACCCTGTTGAGTCTGTACCTTTTATTAGGTCCCTTTGACATCAAAAGAATAAATAGAAGCTTGCTATGAAAATGTTTGTAGTTTGTCATAATCCTACTGTGTTGATAAAGCTATAAAAATTAACTGGTTTTTCCTATGAAAATTTTGAAAATCTTCATTATAAATGAGTCTTGAATAATGTATCTGGTTTTGCACACTAACAAAACTTTTTTTTTTTTTTCTCTCCCCCATCCAGATCCGGAAGAATTTTTGAATATTTTATTTCACCATATTCTGAGAGTTGAGCCACTGTTGAAAATAAGGTGAATCTTTTTTCTTTGCTGACCTCATGCATTTGTAGAGGCTGATGAGGGGAAAGTGTCTGCTGCCTTTCAGATTGAGACAATTCGTAGAGCACTTCTGACTCGTGATTAAAATTGCAAATAGAATTCAGTCTAGTACAGTAAGATGGTAAGATCCTGTGTCCTAGTGCTGTCTGCTCGAGATCCTTACTGTCTGCCTGTTAGTTCTGCTGGAGAAGGGCTGCTGTAAGAGGACCTACAGCCATTCTCAATGTGGCCTGCAGCTTACAGCTCCTCGTTTCTGGGACAAGCTGCACAGATTGCTGAGTCGCTCTGGAAGCTGATTTGCATTTCTTCTGTTAGGCTAATGAAAATATTTCAATTGTCTGCCTTGATCAAGTTTGGTTCTCTTACTTCATCAAAATAACAGCTGCTGGCATTTATGGATGTATTCACTCTCAGCTGTAGCACTGCAAGGGTTCAGCTGTGGTAACTGGGTTTAACTGAGAGGGGCTGTTGCCTGCTGCTGTCATACTGTTAGCTGGCCCCTGATGTTCTCGGGTTCCTTGCTGCTCTCTCTGGCAGCACCACTGTTACAAAGCGTTTGCTATAATTTTTCAGTCCTTTCCTCGTTGCAGGAAGTGGAGTTGCTCATGCTGGAGTTTGTGATGCATATACTTGGGAAGTGTTTCTCAGTTGGTAGTTCAGTCGTGCAGAGGCATATGTTTATAAAACATACTCTGAGACTTACACTGCTTTTGTTGAAGTTTTCCTAAGATCAGTTCACTCTTAATACTTGACTGCCTCTCACCTAAGGCACTTTGTTGTTGGGGTGGGGGGGCGTGTTTGGTTTGGTTTTTTTTCCTAAAGCACAATATATTTCAATGCAGAGAGAATGTTTTATAAATTACTTTATCATAAATGTTGTTTTTCTAGTAAAATACAGTCATTATAACAGTAGAGCTTCAGAGTTTGGTTTTTTTTTCCTTTAAATCTGTTTTTAGATCAGCAGGTCAGAAAGTACAAGACTGTTACTTCTATCAAATTTTTATGGACAAAAATGAGAAAGTTGGAGTCCCAACAATTCAGCAGTTACTAGAGTGGTCATTCATCAACAGCAACTTGAAGTTTGCAGAGGTTGGTGACAGCTGTTGCCTTGTGAGAAGTGATTATACCTAGATATTTGCCCATTCAGCAGAGGGACATGTGGGCATGTTGGAAATGGGAATGCTGTGTCAGTGGTCCAAGTTAACAGGAATATTTTAAGGCTGACTTAATGACATGTATCCTTTGGCTGAATAGACCAAAGTGATTTAGGTAAAGAAAACTTCTCAGTCACTGCCAGTAAGTTGTTTTAAGGATTAATACTTTGAGATACCTCTGACAATGGGCTGCAAGCTCAAATAACATGACTACTTTTATAACATTAGAAGTATTTCTCTAAATTTAGTTAATTGTTTATCTCAAACTCATTACATTATATTCTGGCATTTTTCCTAGGCACCCTCTTGCCTGATTATCCAGATGCCTCGGTTTGGAAAAGACTTCAAAATGTTCAATAAAATTTTTCCATCTTTGGAATTAAATATAACAGACTTACTTGAAGACAGTAAGTATATACCATTGCATTGTGTAATGAAAGAGGGTTGTTGGAAGTGACTAACACAGGGAAAGTAACTACTCCTGGTAGTTCTGGTGGTTTGTTTTGTTGGGGGTTTTTTCAATTAAATATTTACTAAGGTGGTGTGAGATGCTCAGGCAGAGAAGAAATGAAAGTTTTGTCATCTTCTGTCATGCAACCTAGCAGTTTAAATGTTTTTCTCTTATTCCACATTGTGTCAAAGGGAAGAACTTAAATGCAGTGGTACATTTCTGCTTTGATTGACAAACAATCTGGTTTTAACTTTTTTTAATGTATTGGGTTTCTGTATTTAAAGTAATATTTCTCTTTCCTTTGCGTATTCCTTGTCTTAAAAAAACCCCATGAAAACAAAAACACAAAAAGCCTCCCCAAATTGGAGACTAATATCTTTTCTAAACATGCAGCTCCCAGGCAGTGCCGTATATGTGGAGGGCTTGCTATGTATGAGTGCAGAGAATGTTATGAAGACACTGATATTTCTGCTGGGAAAATCAAGCAGTTCTGCAAAACGTGCAATACACAGGTAAGTGGCTGTGTTTGTTAGTTCTGTGGGGGTTTAACTGCTGTAATAATTGAAAGGAAGGCATGAGTCAGACTTCCTCACCAACACTACTGTAAATGCCACCCACCCAGTAAGGTGTCTCCTTTGGTGACAAATTAGGAACTCCTGCAATGTGTTTATCAACGTGGCAACTGCCAAATCCAGGGCTGGACACAGTGGAGAAGTAGTAACTGTCTGCTTTAAATCCTAGGTTTATGTACATACCACCTTGTTAGGGTTGATAAATTCATGACATAGAACTGCTTAGTTTTGAGAACTGTTTGGTAATTGCATAAAGATGTCAATCACGGCTTGGTTTCAAGTCTGAGCATAGTAGAGAACTGTTGCATTAAAGCTGACCTGCCTTCTAACCTCAGGTTTGAATTTTCTGGGCAGTATTGAACTACACTGGTGGAGAAAAATAGGAGAAAAGTTTAGTCAGCTACTGTTACTGCAGTTCCTTCTCTAATGCCATTAGTCTTCTGTTCAGCAGTAATGTTCTTTTTAGCTTTGTCTGCCACTGAAACAAATAATCTTAAGAGGTGTTTTTCCTTTTCTGAAATATCACCTCAATTGCAGGTTCATCTTCATCCCAAGAGACAGAGTCATAAATTCAATCCACTGTCCCTTCCTAAGGATCTGCCCGACTGGGACTGGCGGCACGGCTGCATCCCCTCCCAGAAGATGGAGCTGTTTGCAGTCCTGTGCATAGAAACCAGCCACTACGTAGCGTTTGTGAAGTACGGCAGGGATGACTCCGCCTGGCTTTTCTTCGACAGCATGGCAGATCGGGATGGTAGATCTTCTCCTTAGTCTGTTAATTTGCTCTTATTTTTTTCAAGTATTTTCCATTTCAGTGACTATTTCTTAAAGTAGTGGGGATATTAGTAGCATTTAACTTGGTGTACTGGATGCTGGGATACTAATCTCGGCCCAGCCTTAGCTCGGCACATTGAATTCATGGCAGCTACTGATTTCCATAATCTGAATTTCACCTGAATTGGATACCTGACTAAGTAGATGGTACAGAAGCAACTGCAGGAATTTTCTAGCGGCTCTCCTCATACATTTTCCTATGCTTTGCAAATTTGGCAGAAAGAATTAATTTTAAATAATCAAATGCAGAAATGTGTTTTCAGTCAATATTTAACTGGATGTACATGATTATCAGACAGTATGCAAATATTTTTATTGCTTTTTCTTAAATTACTTACTTTAGATGTCTTTAGAATAAAAGAAGTAGTCACACATTACAACATCTATGCCATTCCTTTGAATCTCTTTAGAGTTATCCGTGGAAAATTGTTACCCTGTAATAATACAAATGTCAGTAAAACAAGTGTTCTCTTAGATACTGCTATTTAAACAGTATCTGTTTAAATAAGGACTCTGTTCAATTCTGGTGCCTGAGAAAAACAGTAATAGATGAAGTGTCAGACTCATAGTAACAATTTTTGCATGCAGAATTCTTGAACCCCTCTGTTGCAGTGTGATTTGGCAGGGAGAGAAGAGTCTTTCCTCCTGTTGAAAAAGAAACTGCTACAGGATTAAAGTCACTTTCTTATACCAACCAGAAAACAATCAAGCTTTGTTTCAGAGTGTTTGAAATGTGTATGACTGAGGTCTGTAAAGAACCACTTTAATTCAGGAATTTAGATCACATGAGATGCTGGATGTATCTCCTGCTGATCTTAGGGGGTGTTTTTTGTTTCACAAATATTTTTCTTTAGCTTTTCTTCATAAATTAAAAATGTCTGCTGGGAACTGTGAGATGGATGTCTATTCTTGTGTTGTTTGAATTTGCTCAATTTTATGTGGAAAATGAGCAGGAGAAAACTCTGCCTTAGTCTTGCAAGTCAGGTACAGACATGGCTCGTAAATTCATCAGCTGTTGCCATTTGTCATGTTATAACAAACTCAGTAGCATTTGAGGTTGATCGAGTATTCAGGGCACTCTCCCAAAGTCATACAGAATTTTTAGTGTTAATGAAAACCTAAAGTTCTCCTTGGATTTTGTGATGTTTGTGTGGGTGTGGTTTGCTAGTAAACACTGCAAGATATTCTGACACTAATTGTGGTTTCTTGAACAATACACTTTTTATAGAAGTTTACCCTGCAGTAGTCCAGAGAGGCATCTTTAGGTGTTTTTAGAAGGTGTTTTCAAGAATTGGTGATGCTGTCATAATTAAAGTACATTGTAAATAGTAAATATGTATGGATGCTATCCTAACCTATTTCTCCTTTTTCCTTCTGGTTTAAAAGGAGGTCAGAATGGCTTTAACATTCCACAAGTTACCCCGTGTCCAGAAGTTGGTGAATACCTGAAGATGTCTCTAGAAGAATTACACTCACTGGATTCCAGAAAAATCCAAGGCTGTGCACGAAGACTGCTGTGTGATGCTTACATGTGCATGTATCAAAGTCCAACAATGAGTTTATACAAATGAACAAGGATCTCTGCAAAACTGGAGAAACAGTCCGGGGTCGCCAACTGTTGTTTGCTGCATTCTGGGTTAGTTTCAATGCAACCGTTGCTGGCAATGGAAGAAGTTGACTGACAGCAGGATTTACTGTTCCAAAAACTACACATGGAGTTCTGTAACTGAAGTATTTAAGCATTTTGCACTCTAGGAAGTGTGCTTGTGTGTGTTTGTTTTATAAACAAAGTTAAGTTACTAAAACTTAAAGCTTTAAGTGCATTGATTATATACAAGCTTTTTTAAAATGTAAAGGTGAAATTATATCAGGAGAAACCTCCTTAGGCCATTGGGAATGTAAGGATACACAGTGTGCTTGCTCAGTGCGTGTCTGTGGACAGGGATGATGATTCTCATGTGTTTCTTTAACCCCACCCTGTGTCCCCACCATTGATCTTTTTAGTACCACAGATTCTTTTCTCACAGAGATAATAACTTCAGTTTTAGTAAGACAAATTTTAGACTCTTCATGGCATATTAATTTTGTTCTGTTATCTACTGCATTCTTTTCAGTTCCAAAAATCAACATTCATTTAAAGATCTGAATTCCTGTCTTGTGAAAATCAAGCACACAGACTTGCTGTGTTGTTAACTTTCAATTTTTGCAGGGGAAAAACAGGAGGAAAAGAGGTTATTAAGGGGAAGTATAATTGCTGAAATATAAAATTAGCAATGAAAGTTAACAGATGTCTTTTTCTAAGTGTCTATTTTTAAAGAAACAAAGCAGTCTGGAACAGAACAGCAACTATACACAAATGATTTCAGGACAAAACAATAAAATAGTGGATTGCCTCAGGGAATGTTACTGAAGTGGATTCTAGTCCTTGGTAAACAGAACTGACTTTTCTACAGTACATTAAGCTACTGCCTGGGAATATGTTATGCATTTGACTCTTCATTTCAGGATTACTAATATTAAAAAAGACTATTAAGAATCTCCGCCTGGAAAGATGAAACTATAAATAAAGGTAGATCAGAGTACTACTGTGTACCAAGTACCCAATGAAAACTAACTTGAAAAGCTGCAAAACCTGTGTTAATGTAAAATACTGTACTTTGAAGTCTCTTGGTTCCTGTTTGCAATGAAATACTGTTGTATTAGTTGCCTTTTAGCTACTTCTGTCTACACTGACTAGCAAACATGCAACTATATATATACACAGTACCATCTGGTTGTACAAATTGCATATATATGAAATGTACATTTTCAACTCTTAAGATGTTTTATATGGAAACTTCCTTTTGGGGATCAAGTCTATAGAAGGGGAGATAAAATATAACAGAGGAAAAGCCACTTTGAAAAAGCCACCGTTTTAAAGACAATGGAGACTGATCCCTTATTGTAGAAAATGTGGTTACTTTGTTTTTCTTGGAAAACCTATACTCTTTCTTTGGGACACACTACCACAGAACAGTACTAGAGAGAGATTTGAAAACTGCTTGAAGGACTAATTGTGAAAAGAAAGGGATGCTGAGGGGGTTGATCTGTTCTATTAGCTGTTGCATGAAGTGTGCTCTTCACTTTTCACTTTCAAGAGCAACAAAGTTATCAGAAGTGTCACTGTTGCTTTTGCCTCTAAGAGTCTCCTGGCTTTCTTGTTCCCTTGCCTTATTTATCTGGGCTGTGCTCCTTGGCAAAACTCTTTCCTTTCAGTACTACCCTGAGCTTTTGACCTCTTTGTCTCCTGGAAAAATTCAGTGAAGCTTTAGATGATGGATTCTATAACCATCTGGTAATGGATTGGTTATTGTCCTTGGGCACTTCCTCTCTTCCATCCCGTCCTGTTCTGGGACAGCAGCTTGGATGTGTTGGCAAATATGCCACAGGAGCATCTTGTAGGTAAAGAGAGCAGGCCTTGGCTCAGCAGCTTGTGTTCATTAATGTGAACCAGAGACCACTTGTGTCATTCAAGCCCACCCTTAGCTATGCATTGAAGAGAAGGATTTGCCACAGCCTCTGGGGTTCCCCCAGTAATGTTTTTAGAGCTGTTTGCAAAGCAAAGGCTGAGGGATCTTGCAACAAGAAAAAAAAGGCAATGGTAATACAACAGACTCAACTCGCTTTCTGTGAGGTTTGAGCCCCTGTTTGATCCCTTCCCTTCCCCAGCCCCACCGTGTCTCAACCTGAAGGGAGGTGCAAGTGTCCCCTTTGAACAAGGAGCAAGCAAAGGCACAAGCACAAACCTGTGTACCAATGAGACCAGTTTGAATGTCTGGATTCTTTTCCTAGCCCTAGATTTATTTTTTACTTTTTCCAGTGCAGTAATGTCATGTCTTCCACTGGTGTCATCTTTCCCACCCCCCCATCCCCATTACATAGTCACCTCTTGCTGCCTGAACTTGGAGAAGAGCCTTGGACTTGCTATGGCCAGAGGAGAGAAGTGGAATTGGCAGCCATATTAAAGTTTTTTAGATGAATAATCTTGTAGCAAAATACCCACTCTTCTTTACAACTGCAAATACCCAAGAATCCCAGTTTTTCAGGATACATACTCTATTAGCAGAAGTTTGGCTTCTTGCCTCCAATTTTCTGGACTTTCACTGGCAAGGAAAAAAAGTTTGTGTGAACTCTTCCTGTGGGACATGGAGGGAACATTCATTACTGTGGACTTGGTGACCAATACTGCATTTGGAAAGGCAGGCAGTGCTTTGCAGCCTGCATTTTGTACTATAGATTATTGCAAAGCAGTAAATAGTTTTGTAAACAGCATATGATTATATGGTTAGCTTACTGCTCACCAGTTAAGAGGGCAGAGATGTCTTTATAGTGTTAAAAGTTTTGACAATTGAGTCTTCTTTTCTTCCTTTAATCTAAAAAGTATTGCTCTATGATGTGCTGCACTGAATTGGAGGTGATCTGGCAGTGTAAATGAAATGTTATAGAAACTAACCCCAATTTTATTTCCTTTCTCAGGAACTAGTATTCAGACACAAAAATGATTTCGCTGTGAAAGGAAACTTGTAAAATAATTTCTATACAAGGGTAAGAAAGTTTGGCTTTTTTAGCCTTCAGCATGTATTTATCGGGGAATTGAATAGGCTATTTTAAAGCCTGCATTTTAAGTATCTGCTGCTTGTAAATGTAATGCCCAAAGATTCAAGTGACTAAGCACCCAACATTTATGTTGTTTGGTGCTTTTGGAAAACTCTCAATCAGTTTTTCTCTCTCTCTTTGTTTTTATGTAGTGAATGTCCCCAAAAATTGATAGCACTTAAGTCATTGATTCATGGTTTGGCTCGTAAGTACTGCTAACAGTGGCCTTAACCTGTGAGTAGGAAAACACATAGACAAAATGGTTCCTGACAACCTGTAAAAATGTAAAGTTTCATAGTACATAATCTTTGATAACTGGGGAGAAAACCTGCACCCCTATACAACTTGCCTGCTCTGCTAAAGATTTTTAGAACTAGAGGTTCAAGATGGAACAAATCACTGTGCCACTAAATGCTTGCTTATTTTGAACATAGAGGGTAAAGAGAAAAGGTGTTAGTTAAAGGTGATGCCTTACACATTACTAAAGCAAACAAACGAAAACCATGAAAACCACACCCACCATAAGTTACATCAGAACGCTTCTCTTTGGGTGGGGGAGATAACTGGAAGAAAAAAATACAAAATATCTATGTTCAGCAAAGATCTTTCTAATATCTGTGATACTGGCTCCGTGCTCTTGAGAACTGTGGTACTGTGTTGTACTAAACAGCCTGTGAGATTCTCATTTTAAGCAAGTACTGTGTGTAACAAGAATTAATCATAAATGGTTCATTTCAATGCACTTATTTTTCTCGTGCACTTTATACTCCACTGACTCGCTGAACGTGCTCACCACGCTCCCTGAGGATGGCCTGTTCCACACCATACCGGGGCACACTGCTGCGCTCTGGGGTGCTGTGGTTGTGAACTGAACTGGTGTAAAAAGCAGCTTGAAAGCTTTGTGTATTTCTACCACTGTTACAAAGCATGTTTTTATCTGTTCTTGATGTTTTGCTAAATAAACATCCCATGTTTTGTGCACAAATAGTCTCTTAAACTTACAAAGGCTGTGTCCAAGAAGGCATTAGGGAAACAAACCCTTGGATCAGGTTGCCCTCAACTAGCCTTAACTTTTTTTTCTTTTTTTCTCCAATGGTAGAGCTAAATGAGCTGCTGCTGGAAAGGAATGTACCTTGTGCTTTTTCTGTATTAATATTAATTAAAAATATTGTTCCTATGGCTGTAGTCATTTCTTTGGGACTTGGAGTTTTGGGTGTTTCACGAAAAAGAATGAGTACAGTGGTGAACTAACTTGGTTTGCATACTTACAGAAGGGTTTATGTTTATACATTTCTGTTAGTCCCTCTTTGGTGTTTCTAGGAAACTTGGGAATTGTGCTGTGTCAAATCAGGTCTTAGAATACCACTTGTGTTGTACCAATTAGTACCTGATGCTGTAAGGAAAACCTACTGAAAAGTGGCTATAGCTTCCCATAGTTTGCCTGGGGGGGGAAAATTGCTTTATTTTTAAATGCTTACGCCACCTTACCAACCCCAGTGAGCAGCTCCTCCTGGGACAATGCTGTAGCTCCATCAGTGCTGAACCCACAGCTCCCAGTTTACATACATTTCCCATATAGAAAAGTACTGCTATCCAGTATTTCTAGGTTTCTTCTTTTCTATTATTTTTATTTTCCTGAGTATAATAATAACAATGAAAAAAAGTTCTACTTGGGCCTGTAAAAGGAACGCATTTTTAAAATCTCCTATTGGATATACTTAAACACTTGTAAAAGTAGCTGCAAAAGATGTTTTTAGGGAACGCCTACTCCTGCAGAGTGAAGGGCCGAGCTGTTTCTCGCAGTGTTTGATTTGCAGTGAGGTGGTTGTTCGCTTGCGGCGCTCGGCCACTCGAGGGCAGTGCGGGCAGCGGCTGCGGGCGGGGGCGGCCGTGTCAGCGCTGCCGCGGCCCCGCTCAGCGCCTGCCGGCACCAGGGGGTGTCACGGCAGGCGGGGCGGGGATTCCGCCGTGCGGGGCCGGAGCTGCCCGAGCATCCCGCGGCTACGCAGGCTGATTCCATCCATCGGCGCTGCCCGTGGCTCTGGGCGCGGGGCAGAGCTCCCACCGGGGCGCCTCCCAGAGTGCCCACGCAAAAGGCACCTCTGTCTGAGCGACTAAAGCAGATACTCGTGGGAGAGAAGCAAAATGCCAAGGAAGTCTTGGGGCGATCGCAGCCCTTAGTGGAAGATGATGAAAACCGTAAACAGTGTGATTGCAGCAGTGGGTATTCACACCCAAAACTTTCACGGAAAACAAATGTCACAGAGAAAAGCCCAGCCCTTCAGGTGCTTCACGAGGACAGCGGTCCAGACGTGGGCACTGACCCCGGTGGTGTGGCACTGCGCGGTTTGAAGGACGAAACCAAAACCATCACCAAAAAACATGCTGCATTTTGTGGCCCTAACAGTCAAGTTTGGCAGCCGATTGACCTGTGTATACGGAAAATTGATAGTGGTTATTGTTATTCATTGATCAATGTTATCGATTAATTAACTGAAGAAAAAAACTGGAGTTTTTCTGAGTCTAGCTTATCCCCCACATGTGTTAATAACGGAGAACTGCAACAGTTCCACGCGTGTTTCCCTCTCTGGATATGCCTGGCTCCCCGTGGCCTCGCTTGGTTGGTGCTGTGCTACCTGTCAGCTGTGAAGCCACAGGTTGCCCCTGGCCCGGTTTGGTGCCGCGGTGGGTGAGCCACAACCGCAGTGGGGCTGGGCTGGCCCCCTGCCCACCCCATGGTGCCAGCCTGTACCTGCAGGAGGAGCTGCCACCTACTCACATCAGCAAGGCAGCTCCGGCTTCACCACAGGCCCTGCAACAACTTGCCTTTAGGTTTGTAATTTTTGGGGAGCCTTCTTTTTCCATCCCTTCCGTTTTTCAGCCCCGTTCCATGAAGACACATGTTCCAAGACACATGTGGGAATGTAAGGATAATTGTATATATGTTACATAGTAATTTCTTTTTAAACAGCATATAAATTGGCTGGATTTACCTTCACTTTCTAATAAGACACGTTTGTCTATGGTAGTGCTCATGTGTGAAGATGTTGTTCACTAGGTAGCATCTCATGTTCCACACTGCATGTTGGTGTTTGGTTTTTTTTAATCATGCATATTTACCACCCATCAAAGTAATTTGCAAAGGTAATTTTGTTTCTACTCATCTATTACAATAAATCAATGAATAAATAAATTATAATGCAGCAATTAAATGTATAATGAGATGGGCAACAAGTATTAATAAATGCAGAGCTAGTTGCCCAAAGGTGAACAGACTTCCCCTCTCTTCTTACAAGTCAGGTAATGATCTTTCTATGATCGAGAAACAAGCAGCTGCTAAACATGTAAATGCAACCAAGGGATATATGAGTTCACACTATAATGCTGTTCTTCAGCCTCATTATTATTGTTACATTATCGGTTCTTCTGTGACTTTTCCTCTGAATATTTAAAGACAGGGAGGGGATACACAATTATTTTTAAACATCCTTCTGCCAAATGAGGAGTTGGCTCCATTCAGTGACCTACCCATACAGCATGGCTAAGTTTTAACCAGCAGAGCTATTACAAAATCAGTGTTGATCTTCAGGATAATTCAAAAGAAAATTTTGAAATTTCTTGAGGGATAGAAGTTCCTTTAAAAAAAAAATCAGCATTATTAAATATCTAATCTGAAAAAAATTATACTAGCAGGGTATAAACTAGTGTATTTCTAATTTTAAATATAGCTCTGAATTGTAATATCACTGCTGCTCTCAGTAGTTGATACTGCCATAAGGAAAAAGCCAAATACCTTTTTGCCCCCGAATTCTTCCTGCTGTAGTAGGTATGCTTGAAGATGCTTCATATTTCTTCAGTTTCCATCTATCCTCAATACTTTTTTCCTGTTCAAAATTAATTGTCAGAAAGTTACCATTTCATTGGAAAACCTTTTATTTCTTTCTTCAATAGCCTCAGCAGTGGATCCCTTGTCCTTTTACTCTCTTTCCCAGAAGTGTGCTCATGCTCTCCATCTCTCTGTGTCACCTCTCCATGCAGCCTTTACCACCTGAGATCACATTATTCAAAATTATTTTTAAAGGAATGTTTGATACATTTGGTTTTGCCCCAGTCTGAGCTGCCTCTGGCACACCATTAACATGACGCTGAGGAGATACAGCATTGCCCAGAATATCAAGTTGTTTATCTAAAACTTTCTCACATTTAGAAGAGTACGGGTTTCCCTCCCCACCCCTCATACGGCTTGAGAATCTCAAGGGCAGCAGTTGGCAGAGAATTCACTGAAGCTACAGTGGTTGATTTATTGTAATAGATGGCAGGAAACAGAATTATCTTAGCAAATTAGTTTGGCTGATAGGAAAGCCGGCCAGCAGATAAGAGGCAGTGCTGATGTCTGGCCTGACCTGCGCCTGCTTCTGGCGGAGTTTCACCAATTCACAGCTGAGGATGAGTCTCTACACGGAACACTTGACAGAGAGTGCTCAGGAAGAACAAACAAGCCCCGCCGCGGGCAGGAGCTGCACGCAGTACGCTCCCTGGAAGCACCGTCCTTGAGGTTGTCCAGCTGCCCTGGAGTGTCTGAGTAAGGTGAGAAATATTAGCTGATCCATTAATCATTTCTATACATTTCAGCACTCAGCAGGAGGCTGTTTCACAGAAGAAGCTGGACAAGTTTTTCAGCTTGTGTACTCAGAAGTTCAACTGTGTTATCAACCCTAATGAAGTGATTTCTTTGGCTTTACACTGCTGCACCTCCCTGGCTCTTTAAAGCCCAGCAGCAGCATGAGGGGACCTATGGCAGCCAGGTGACCTATGAAGGTTTCGCTAAAGGTGCATAGTCTTATAAGGGTCTTTCATGTAGACAAAAACAAAAGCAGCCAACTCTCCCCCAACACTGTCTACTCCCACTTCTGTTTATGCTGGAGAAAACAGAACTCTCACAGTAAGTTCACAGTATATGCTGTTTAGCACTGAATGCAGCTGTTTCTGCAGTACTGCACAGAAGCTATTTAAAACCAGTCAGAAAAAAAGATACATGCAGATTTTAAAAACTCATATCTGAGAGGAATTTAGTTTGAGGATTGTCATTAACTGCAGGCACATGTGTGTGTGCATGTGTGCAGGTGTGCTCATGTGGTTGAGAAGAGGGGACAGTGGAAGCAAGAACTTGCCTGCCATACCTCATCCATACTTCCTCTTGCTGTAGCTCTCTGGTGCACGATAGCACGGGCAGGAACTGCAGGACAAAAGCCTTCAGGTGACATTATTGGTGCATTGCTGTACAAGGTGCTCAGATGATATTTTTTAAGGGGGCATGAGATGTGCCTTTGACTTTATGTTGGGCTGCTGAGGAAGGCATGAACAATTTTTCAGTGCAAACTGTAACTTTTCCAGCAGAACCCAGAGGATCCCCCTCGGGAAACTGACAGTTTTAATATCTTTTCATCCTTTAGAAGCAATTGCCTCCCATGCCCTGGGACACTCATAGCTTAGTCAGAAATGCTGACTGACCTCACAGACAAAAATTTTGGAATTTAGTGGTGCCGTTGATTTTATGTGCCAAGTCCCCCCTAATCTCAAAAGTGCAGAGTTGTAGAAGAGAAGCATACATGGGAGTCCTGATCCCTGCAGACATTGGTGTCAGTGGGTGGTCAAAGCCTTGACACATGTGGGCCACCTGGATTAGCATATTTGTCAGCAGTGTGTTGGAATGAGTTTTGCACTCGTTTGGTTAGTAGCATTCATCCTGTCTTTGCAGAGGCCAGGAATCCTGCTAAGCTCCTACAGCCAGAACCAACAACCACCTCTTAGTTCTTATGACAAGTGTGGGGAAATTAAATTATAAACATGGAGAGAAATAGAATGATAAACATTGAGGGGAGGGGAATGAACCCTTCCTGCAAGGTAAGAACTCAGTGATAAATAGATCTGTGCATATTTCCCAGCCTCATTCCTCACTTGCCAAGTCTGATGCTATTTTCATTAGGCCATGTTACCATACATGTCATTTTATACAAAGGTGCAGTATATCACAACTGGAGGTTGAGGTGCTTGTAGTGAACACAAATGAGCTTGTAATGGTCCATCTGCTTTGATTTTATTTAGTGATCCCTCAAGGGCTGGGAGCTAGAGTGAGAATAACAATGCTTCAACCCATCTGCTATTGTAGTACCAGCTCCAGTTGAATTATCACATGTTCTGAGTGGCTGGCATATGCTGTGACATAAAGCCACAAGAAAGTGTTGCTCTCCAGCTGTTGTGTTGACAAATACTTTTCAGCCAGTCATTAAGTTCAGCTCAATAACCAGGGGGAAACTGTAGCTAAAAGTTGATTATTATTTTATTTTATTTTAAGCATTAGAAATCACTAGGATAATATATTTTATTTAAAACTGTGTCACTAAGGGCACATGTTGTATATGAGCTCTAACAATAAAAAATTCTCTGTGATGCCCATAAATTTTTGTGTTATAGGATTGGATGGGCATCTCTGTAGCTGACAGTGTAAATCTTAGTAATGAGACTATGGCTAACCTTGTTTAAGCAGCAGTACCTCTGAAACCGTGTATGTATAAACTTGCTGGCTTAGTGGTGTTATGGACCATGAATTGCCTCAGAAAGAGATTGCGATCTGAGGCCCCATGCAGTGATGGATAACTAGATTGTCTTTAAATTGAGGAGAAAAGCAAGGAGAGATCCACGCAGAGACACGTATCGTGTGGATGCAACAGGCTCAGATGCCTCATCTGGCATTGCACCTCATCTGGGCTGCAAAGTGTGATTGCTAAAAGTAGCCAGCTTCTCTGGCCTTTACTCCTCTTCCATTGTTGGTGGTCTGCTGAAGAGCTCAGGACACTCTGGAGACACCCTAATTCGTGCCCACACAGAACACTTGTCTCAGAGCAGTCTTAGAAAGGTGTTTGTGGCTTTCTGCTGACAACACTCAGATTGTTCCCTTCTCCTTCCTGTCTCTACCCTGTCCTCTCAGGGCTGCTCTGGATATGGGATCCACCACTGTGTCTGGGAACAAATAAAAGGCAAATCCCACAGACTCAAAGGCTGATATACACACAGATGCATGTAGGAGGGCTGAGGTCCCCTGCACATGCCGATGTCCTCTCTTTCTGCACATAATGCACCGAGGGATGGCACGCTCCTTTTGGGCACTGTCCACCATCCAGGAGACACATGTTCAAAGAGAACAGAGTAAATTAACTCTGATCTTGATATTCGAAAAGACTCTTCGTAATTCTCATCCCTACTCTGAGCCATCCCTGCTGCCGGTGGGGAAGGGCTTGGAGAGGGGTTACAAGCAGAAGACCAAAGGAGGTGCCGAGCCCCGAGCGCTGCCACACCCCGGCATGGCCTGGCGGGCTCTCTGGAGCATGGATGGCTCTTGTGCACTTCTGTTACCCATTGCATTAGGGATTCAGTTCTTAAATACGACCTACGCTTGTATTTTGCCTCAGAAAAACAATAGGCACTGTTCATACTGAAGCATTTCAGTTCTAGAGGTTTATATTTCCTATTGTACCCGAAGACCTGTGGGTGCCAGCTGTCACTGGTGCTGCCATTGTATTATGATCCCCTGGCTAGTGCAGGAATTGTTGATTACGTTGCCTTTTGAATCAGTTGATTACCATGAATAATAGGCCAAAAAGGCTGTCAGCATTTTGACTTTAACTATAACTGTTACAATTAATTACGGGTTTAATTAGCATACATGTCTAGCAGTAGGGAATATAATGCTTCGTGGGTAACAGATGATCCTGCAGCTGTAACATAAAGTGTGATACAGGTTGGGGTACAGATAGTTATTAATAAATGGCTTCCATTGTTTGAGGTCCTTATTTATACAAATTAGTGGGCACGACATAATCAACCCAAACTGTATAATTTATAATAATTGATTTCATTTTGACTGACCACCAGTCGGCCTACTACATGCCCTCAGAAGAAAAATAGCCCTATTAGGATAAGTTTAATCCTAAACATAGCTAATGAATCCTATTACTTTAAGGTCATATTTGAAGCTTTTGCTAATTGTCAGAACCATTTTAAATTGATTAGAGTTAAATTAAATCAATGTAATGTTTAGAAAAACAATATTTCTAATGGATGAGGCCAAGCTGACCTCAAATAAACATATTTATCAACCGATTTCAGTGAATGAGAAGGCTAGCAGCTGGGCTCATAATTCATGATTGTCTATAATATGGGAAATGTCACTATCTAGGCCATTAATTATGTCAGGTAATAAATCTGTTGCTCACAGTTGAGCATTTGCCAGTTGGGGTAACAATCCCCTCAGCAAGGTTATGATGTTTAGAGACTCTCTCCTCACGTAAACCCACAGTTTACAGTAGCAGAACAACTGCATGAAACTTTACTGGGAATGAATGTGGTGTTTTCATAACTGTCTATTACCTGGCAACATGTCAGACCGTGATAACTTAGTATGGAAGTATCATTTGAAGTAACAAGGGTGTTCGGTGAGGAAAAACTTTGGCTTCACTGTGTAACAACATTTCCCAAGCTGGAGACGCGAGCACTTATTAATAGTTCTTTACAAACCACTACTAAGCAAGTGGTTTCAGTAAACATATCGTGTGGCAAAATGTATAATGATAATAGAAATAATTGTTTTGCAAAAGCTTGAGAGTGTGAGTGTGTGAGAATGAGTTGACATGAACTAGGCTACATAATGTTTCACAGGTAATGACTGGTACAGTTTAATACAACAGGATATAGGAAAAATGATGCACAGAAGTAGGATCAGTTTAAGGTTAATCATGCATTCAGCAGCTCAGGAAAATGTCTGGCATTATTGCAGACAAATGACAAAAAACATCTGTTCCCTCTTCAATATTTTGTCAAAGAAAAACAACAAAGATAAACTCAATTTTCATAAAGAAAGGGTGAGAAGGTAGTATAAAAATGGCATCACAGTAAGTAGAGAGAAAAAGGTTCTCTTTTGTATAGTACTCCCACAGAAGAAAAGACAGTATAAGTAATGTAATACAATATTTCTATTGAAAAAGAGCATCATAGGTGATGAAAAGTTCACTAAATTAAAAAGAATCTGGAGCAGATCAAAAAGATTCCTACCATTTTTTTGGGGTGCTTTACTTATCCCCTAGGCCTAGCCTTTCCATGCTGTGTTCTGGTCTGCATGCTGAAGTGACACTGTGTGTCTTAGAAAGGCTAAAGCCAAGCCTCAGTCCCACATTTGCTCTCCCCTGATGGGAAATACTTTAGTTCACACCGCTCAGCTTCCCTCGTGCTTTGGGGGCTGCCCTGCCTGTGTGTCTGCTGTGCAAGAGCTGCTCAGCCACCACTGCTGATGCAGTCGAGCACAATTCATCACAGTGGGTAAAATCCAGCTTTGCCTTCTGTTCGGGCTAGACTCTTACATTAAGCTATTTGTGTTACTGAGAATAAGACAAGCACAGTGAAAGAGAAATTCACCCTAACACACACAAACTTCATTTACAGTGGGCTGACGCTGCCACTTGACTTCAAATCTCTGGCAGACACTTTGCAGATACTACTTGCAATTAAGCATTTAAATAGAAATGGGTTCCATTTGTATATAACTTATCAGCAGGTTTGGAAGAATATGAGAAAATCAAATCCTCAGCTGTGAAACACTGCACTGGAGAACAGCTTTAGGATATTAAGACAATCTGTGTGCATGAGAAAAAATAAGAGACTGTTTGTATGGGTGTATATAATTACTATTTTATTTCTTGGGTAAAAGCTCTGTGTGTGTGTGTGTGTGTGTGTGTGTGTGTGTGTATGTCCTTTTCTTTATGGCAAGGAAAATTGCTCTTCTAACCTGTCTTCAAAATGTAATAACTTTACTTGCAACCAACCACTGTAGACCTGGCCTGGACTCTGAATTATTACTGTGAGTTGAAACATTTCTTTAACAAAACTGAGTCCTTTAATATCCCCCATCTCTGTTATTAGATGGACGAATGAATTTTACTTTGAACATAACATGTGGCATTGTCTGAAAATTGCCGGTATGAACTGAAGTTGGCAGGTATTTTCTTGCTCCCCTCGTCAGTGATTGCCATTTATTATATGTTGCACCTTTATCTGTCAAATACCGCAGAGCGCTATATTGATTTGTGTCTGCCGCAAAGCAAAGGTCACTTTGATCAACATACTACAAAACCAGAAAAAGTAGGGTTCTGACATTTCATTACCTGGGAAAAAAAGGACTAAAATAAATAAGAATATGTTTGAGAACAGGGCACTTCAATATCACAGTGTGCAGTAACTGTAATTAACAAAAGAACTGCTCTATTGAGGTTAAAGAGAAAAAAGAGAAGGCAGGTTTTCTTCCAGGGACTATTCTTTACATGACTGATTCTGTAACATTACAGCTGTGATCTTACTGAAGGGTTACATTCATTACAAATCAAACACATTTTCTTCTCAGATTCAGACTTTTAATGAGCAATAAAACTCAGCAACTCTTTAGGAATCGGGCAAGATTTAGAAAACTTTTAATTTAAGACTAAAAACCCCAATGAGACAGGGGAATTTTGGTGCTATAGCCAGATGAAGACATGGTTCCTACCTTAGGAATGCAGTCTGAAGAGATAAAACAAGTCACAGAAGAAAGAACTGGCCTCATTGTGACATGCTGCGTGCCCCAGGTGCACAAGGAGTGAAAGGTGGAGCCTGAAATTAAACCTTTCTCTCCATTTTCTAATTCTAGTTTCCAAGAACTTGGTTGTCTTTCAGAACTAGCACACAAAAGTTTGGAGGGGAAGTGGTGTTGCAGGTGACCCAGTCTTTCTTCATGCCCTGTGTCTATCGGGCACCCCCCACATATTGATCCACTGCGATCAGTAGACACTTCTTTGTATTGTGTAAATAAAACGGTACCAACATTTCTGTGGAAACTTTTCATTCTTGCAGAAAGCTCTGTTTTACATTTTGGGAATCCGCTTTTTAAATCAGTGTAGTTTCCCGTCCCTTTCCCAGTAGACCCTGCAAAAAAACCCTGTCATTTTTTTCATAAAGCACCTGGTTTTCCTAACACGCCTCATAATTTCGCATGTTTTCTTTCCCTTGCAGCACCCTGATGCCTCAAGCTGGATCTGATAATTCACATCCCTGGTCTTTCTAACCAGAAAAATGAATGTGTGGTCTCACAAGTCCTACTGCTCTACCTGAACCCAGGCTACAAAGTGGCTGCTCTCCGGTCGTTACTGCTGGGAAGTTTTCTTTTTGCTGGCTTCGGGCACAGTGCTGTTCTTCACCTGAAGGCACACTTGCACTGGAACAGAGCGAGCAGCTACACCTGAGAGCTCTGCGATACCTACGATCAGTGGGGTGCACACCACAGCTTGCACGGCATATGGCAGTGCTTATCACGTCAATAACAAAGTCTGAATAATGCAATTCTTGGCTGTAATTATCTTTTATTATTATCAAGGGTCATTCCTGGCCTCTTCATCCTTTCATCTCATGTGGAATTTTGGGCTTCTTTATTAATTAAATAGCCAGTGTGATTGAATTAGCCAATTAGCTCTGCCTGAAGGGATGAGCACTGATCCAAACAAAGGGCTTGATTCCACAAACTTGTTGCTGTGAGGGAGAGTCTTGCAGGGAGCTGGCTGGCAATAGCAGGCTCCTAGGACTTGGCAAACCTGATCCCAGTTAATTTGCAATTATTAGACCAGGTAAAAATTTCCATTTGGATGACTTCCTGCTAGGAAAGTACTGCTTATCAAGCATGAAATTTTCCATGGGGTTGTTTGATTTTAGTAAAAATAATGTATTTGAAAAAAATGAGATGTTGTTATATAATCTTCTCCTGTAATAATTTTTTTTCTCAGATTCATATTGTAATTTAAGATATGTAAGGTTTAAATTGAAAATGAGAACAAATCTTTCTAAAATTAAGAGAGGAGTCCTGACTGTCCTAGGTGTTGGAAGAGTATTGCCATAAAATCCTGTATCACAGAAAATGTCCCACTAATAAAAAAATTAGACTCTGTGTTCAACAGGTATTTCAGCAAGACAATGTATGTTCCCTAATCCTAAACCACAGATTAAAATCCCACAGGGCAGCAGGGCTATGCATCTCTTGGGTATCTGTGCCTGAAAGGCACATTGGAAATGTATGCAAATGCAGCTCATCTCTATCCTGCTCCACTGTTCTCACTCCCTTTTTTCCTCCCTTTATCTTGACATGTTTACTATTTCTTCTACACTGTGCTTCACTGAATAGCAGATCAAACTTCAAAGCAACTTTTAGTTTGAAATTTGTTTCCAAGCTCCTAAGCTATTCTTTTTCTGACAGCAGTGGATAAGAAATTGTCACTACCACTGGTGACATGTCATCGGGAGATACAGGAATAACAGATGGGCAGCAGTGAGATAACAGGAAGGAACTTCTTTAAAAGATTGTGTTGACATCGCCAACTATGAGAGCAGAGGTAGAATGACCCCCAGAAGGGAATCCAATCCTCTCAGCTCTTTCTGACTCACAGGTGTTTTCTTATTTATTTCTGTACACAGATCATATTGGATTTAAAATCTTTTGAACTCTTAAAACAGCTATGTTAGAATTAATAGTGACTATAAATAGAGATTAAGAAAAAGATGAATGGATTTAGCGACTAACTTCAGTGTTTTAAATGACACCACGAAAATGATAAAATTATCATAAGTGATAAAATTGTTGCTGATGTAACTGGCGTAACTGAATGCCATTAATGAGAGTCAGGAATCCTTGATTGCAATATGAGATCAATGGGTTATGACATTTTAATGTCAGGCTGACGGATCTTTCTAAATGAAGAATGATTAATTATGACTCCTCAAAATCATTATCAGCATATCTAGGTGACTCTTGGCACCAACCATACATAACGCCCATTATGGTATGTCAAAATTCTTTGCTTTGGGTGGGTGGCCATGATTTCTGAGGAAATTAATTGTTCTGATTACCGCAAGATATTATAGTATATTGCATAAAACAAAATAGTGCCCAGTATCTACAAGGAAAACACCACAGAGACCAAGAAAAGACAGTAATTTTTCATCCCTTAGTGCATTTTGTATCTAACAGATGGTCCACAAGGCTATAAGAAACCTGTTCTTTCTGATGGTAGTAGGAAAATTATATAAAGCACGACATGGTCTTCATTTTCTGCACTTTATAAAAGTCTATGAATTTTTCTTCCAAACCAGGAATGACACAGACCCACAGAAGAACAGATTTCTCGATTTCAAAGAGAGCTGCGTTATTGCTAATTACTTTTGAAAATCCCCTGCAATGCTGCACTTCATATTTTAAATTTTAAAAACATGTGACAGCATTTTATTTATAGTACATTTCAGTCCAGCTCGAAGTTTTGCTCCAGGGTGTGAACTCCATTGTGTAAAATGGTTGTCCGCGGGTAGCATGGGCACTGTCATGGAGAGGATATTAGTGCAGGGCATTGTTATGATAATAAAATCATGCCTGAACTATCCACCCCAGTACCACATTCTGCACTGAGCACTTTCGAAAGAAGCTGATATCGGAAAAGAAACTGCTAAATATAATTCTTAGGAATTTTAAAAGGGTATATTAAATGGGGTCTGTTCCTCAATACATGGTGTTTTATTGTCTCCTTCAGAATTCTTGGAAAAGCTCTGAGCCACTGAAGGAAAATCAGTCCCAGCAGGAACTTTTGCCACAGCGTCTGACAGAGGGAAAAGAGAAAATATCCAGGAAGGGAGAGATTTATCTGGGGAGACAGAGCACCCAGCTGCCCTCTGCTACTAGCTTCTGAATCGCTAGGTGTAGGATATACACGATTTCAAACAGACATTTCACATGGTTTCAAATCACCACATTAAACATTATATTAATTTGGCTTGGGGGACATCCTAATGTATTGACTTTCCATCTAGAAGGCCTTCCCTTGATGCCTACTGTCACAGGGTGCATAGTCCTTCTTGGAGCTGGTATTTTGCTTAAGAAGTACCTGAGACAATGACAAAATCCTCCAAATAAATTGCTGAAATTCATCCACTTGTCATTTGTGCCCAACTGCTTCCCTTCCAGCTGCTGCATATCAATTTTTTATTTTTTTAGTAATTCTCCTTTTTGGTTTTACCTTCTCTGGAATACTTCTGTACACTTTTTCTTCTTGTGCAAAATCAATGAATCAATAGTCAATGATGTTTCTGAAATGGCTGGTCATGAAGGGGAATGGCAGAGGCATTTGGGTTGATCTCACTAATACACAGCCAAAACTGGCTGACACCACGTGCTGAAAAAGGGCAGGGTTTCTCACCAGTGCTGAGCATCACTGGAGACACTGTGAAGATATTTTCTAGAAAAGAAAATAACTGCATGTACTGTTCAGACTATAAAAAATACAAAAGAAAAAATTAAAAACCACTCACTACTGATAAAGTTTGCATTTATTTTTAATATTTTTCTCCATAACTATTCAAGTTCCTTCCCTTAATATGGCTCCTTTGCAAATGAGCTTGGTTTTTGCGTTACTTGACAGCTATCTATTTGGCATATATACACCACAGCTCAGCAAACAGCAAGCAAAAAATAAGGCATGAAATACCAGCTGTTGTGCACAAAAATCCACATCAGTGGATTGTTAGCATGGCATGTAGATTTAATAACTATGGAAGCAGGATTTTAATGATGTGATTCTGTAACTGTGTTCCTCAGAGCACTCCTGGTCCATGAAACTGCGTGGCATTACTCGCCAGGGACACCAAGAAACATGTCCATTACAAGTCTGCCGTGGCACACATGGAGGTCAGAGGTACTGGAAGATGAGCAGTGAGGTGCAGCTTTGGATCATGGACACTTTCACGGCAGTTTGTAAATAGACCCACCAACATCTAAATGCAAGACTAAGTCTAAGTTTGTAAACAAGTCAGGCTTGTTTAGTTCTGTATTCCAAGTACCATTTAGCCTTGATCGCCTTTGAACTGGCTCCTCGTTGTACTATCTATATCTTCATATATGCCAGTAACTTTTAATAAAGGCAGATTTAGAAAAATCCCAAATCCTCAGCTCATTGAGTGAGGAGCTCACCCCTAGACACCCAGTTTCTGATTTTAGGAAGTATTTGACTCTCAGACTTACAGGGAAATATGAACTCAGGATGACCAAAGCAGCTACTTTGGTCTGCAGAGCACTTGGGGCAATTACCTTATTGCCTTCCTTATTCATTCCTGTGAGGTGCTAACCCAGACACCCAGGAAGGGAAATTTAGATGTCACGAGAAGTTATTGAACTCCTCATGTAAGAAAGATCTGTACAATTTGCTGTGAGTGACATCTCATCTTAGTGTCACAAGGGGGTGATAGCTGGATGATAATGCCACTTACTTGTTTCTTCCCCCATCAAAAAGAAGAAAAATCTAGCAAAACAGGAAGATTCCTAGCAAAGCATCACAGTAATTTGTAATATTAATGACTTTTTTGTTTTTCAGACTGTAAGAATGTTTTGCTCTTGGTGCTGCACAACTGGGGAACTAAAGATGACCCTTTCCTCAAAAATCTTTCGAAGAAACACTGTGCTAGCCACAGAAAGCTGAACTAATGCAGTCCTGGTCAAATAGTAGTCTGAGAGTTAAATTTTTGCTCATCTGCATGGCATAAAATGAGTGTTGGTTCTGATTAACTGGGCTTGGTTTGAAAGCTGGAATAGTAGCACTGCCAGCTTGAGCTGGAGAGCAAGTCAAAGATAGGACAGAGCTGCGAAATATCACAAGAGTTGGTGACAAACAGAAGATTCTCCCATGCAAGAAACTAGTTCCTTCTCTCTTCCCATCCTGATTACCATTTTTTTTAGGATGAGGGTCTGAAGAAATGAAGAATAGCAGTAGCTTAAATAAAAACATAAAACTCTTGTGGATATAACTGCAGAAGTCTTTGACCATTGCATTGATGAAGTAATCTGAAAGGAGTTCTGCTCCTCAAAGAGGCAAAGTTAAGTGTAAGATTTGGAGAAGTAGGCCAATTTCAGTTTTATGACATAAGCTCTTATTCCATGACATTTCCTTCTAGGCAATTATTTAGACCAATAAAGAAGCAAAAAAGGTAATCCATGGACTACTGGTTAGGCCATCACTTGAGTGTTTCAAGGCTATAACTTAGAGATGTGATTTTCCCCAACCCCCCATCCCATCCCACAGAAAACTTGTGATTTTATGTGCTTTTTTATGCATGTATTAAACAAATGGCACAGCTGAATAGCTTTTCTTAAAAACTGGACATTCACCAAAAAGAAGTTTGCCAGCACAGACAATTAGGCTTTCTTCTTTTAACAATAGATTGACTGACTGGCACATTTGAAATGCAAGCGTATTTTTTATTCCTCCGTTCACCCTTTGAGCTGATAAACATGAACAATGGGAAACAGCTGGGACAGGAAAACATTTTAGTTTGTATTTTCAAAGCAAGCAAGAAATAAACCCATCAGTGGGAGCCAGATCACATCTTCTGCCTTAGGGGTAGTCAGCAATTGGGGGGAAAAATACGATCCATATTTTTAATCAAACATTACATATTTATTAATGTGCAGCTGGCCTATTGTGTGCATGATTTTTTTCTTTAACGCTGTGCTGCGTCCGTCAGCCTGACATTGTTCTGTAACTGACATTACTCTATAAGGATCTGGAAATGCACAGATTTAATAGGAATCATTGAGACAATTGCTTTCTGTATTATTAGGTCTGTGTGACGTAGGTACCATCTGAAATTCAATTTTAGAAGAAAAATAAGATATTGTTCTATCAAGGCAATTTTGTGCACCTGTGATACAGTAAGAACATGCACCACCCCTCCCCCTCCTATTTTCCTCCTCACTCATCTAACTTCACGGCCATTTAATGATATGTGCCACTCTTTTGTTAAAAATGTTTGGCCAAATGTATTTTGATGCTTATTGAGATTAAACTTTCAGTACATCTCCCTGGTAGCAAAGGTTGGGCTGTTCATTAGTTGGAGGTTTGGCCTTGTCAGGTTCCATTGACTGCTGGCTAAAAGGATCACTTTATCATCATTTGTCTGCAATGGAGACAGTCTTTATTCAGCCTTGATTCCTCTGGGGTCACAGCTGTCATAACTTCACTTGCTTTATAATGCAGACCCCAGTTTTGCAATCCCCCTAGGTAATTGTCTAATAGATTCAGTTTACCTTAATATAAGTAATATGTTATTTACAAAGAAATACAAGGAAAAGGAAGGGACAATATTTCTTAAAAACATCCCCCACCTAACCTACTGCTTGGGATCAATCATTCAAAAATTATGTTAAACTCAGTTCTCATTTTGAACCAAAAGGGAAACACACTTTTTTTTTTTTTTTCCCTGAGTTTTACTCTGATCCTTCAGCTGCAAATTTCTAGATTGAACCCTCAGGCCTGGTTTTTCCACTGGGGAAAGCTGAGACAACTCTGGAGATTTTGATAAGGCTATGGTGTTTTGGAGAATAAGGCCTTCACTTGCTCTTATTTTTCAGATCCTGTATCTAAAAGAAGTCTGGGGAGTTGAGCTTGTCTTAATTTATTTTGGGGGATTACTTTGGTTTTGAGATTTGTTGCAACACACTAAAAATATTCAACACGGAATTTACAAAGCTATTTCATCACGAACAATGTATTTCATACTTTTTCAGTTCTCTTTTCTTTAGCTGTGTGAAACTGCTGCCACCATCCTTGCCATTACATAACAGGATTTTCCTCAAAAACATACCACTTCAGTGGGTGATGCAGGACATTTTCTTGCTAGGTTTCAGTGGGAGCCAACACCAAAGGAATACACAGATTTCTGAGATTCACAGATTTCACAGAATTGAAGACAGGTGGAAGACACCCACAAGGATCAAAAGTCCAACTCATATAGTGAATGGCCCATACAGGGACTGAACCCACAAAACCTTGGTGTTATTAGCACCGTGCTCTATCCAACAGAGCTAATTCCTTCCCAACACCGTTTGCTCCTCTCTCAGCCTCAGGCTTCTAGTTCACTCCTGGGGCAAGCCCTGGGTATTGGCCCACAGTTCTGCTGGCAGGAGAAGCAGGACTGACAGCCAGGGACTGTGCAGGACTGACAGACAGACAGCATTCAGGATGCATAGGTGTGAGTGCTTTCTGAAAGGTGACATCTCCTGCAACGTCCTGGAATATCAGCACTTGAAGTGAGTAAATCTTCTGGGCCAACATTTTGTATGATGAAAGCTACAGTTTCATTCAACTTGAAATAATAAGTCTGAGTCTAAACTTCAGGAGGAGAATTGTAATTTCCTTGGTGTTTGTGGATGTATGTGGAAGCTCAGACCCACATGGCCCAATGCCTTCCTCTGCAGGAGGACCCAGACACCAAATTCTCTCCATGTTTCACTGACTGGCTATTTCTTTTTCAAACTGTTTCCAGAATGAGGGTCTTTATTTTGGAAACAAATTATATACTCTAACAATGGCATATTCTCACGGTAAAGTTTCTTTCAAATTCCACTCAGTCATACCTTGTGTGTGCAATTATGCACTAGCATGTGTTGAATTTCCCAGCTAATATCTTAACTAGAAGTTGACGGTCATTGAAGCTTCTAATTCAATGCCACAAGTGATTGCACTGCAATATCTTAATTACAGTTGGAGGTTGATAAGTAAACAAGGAAATAGAGCCATAATGCTGTGGAAAGTTGCCCCTTAAATACTAGCTTCCATTTCTTTTTTATTATCTTTTTCACAAATATCTTCCATATAAGATATTAATTCAAGTTAGTTATAGAGAAAATAAATATTACATAGGGGGGGGAAAAACAATCAAAAAAGCCACAGCCCCCAAAGCAATCTCTTAAGGGATTGCATAAAACCCGGATATAAATGCCTGTTTCTGTGTGTACTGCTGCACCATCCATGAAAACAGCCTTTAAGACAACTCATCTTACAAAGGAAAATGTCACTAGATATAGTGTTGATCATTAGGTGTACTACAGTGCATTCGTCTGCTTGTACCCCACTTTGATTACTATACAGCAAAGATGGCCACAAGCACTCAGAAAGTTTTATTGAGGTTTAAATCTTCATTCAAATGATGTAAAGGGGCATTGAATGAAGATTTAGAACTCTATAAAGCTGCTTGGCAGTGTCTGTGGCAATCTATGCCACATAAAAACTGAAATGCTTCTACTTTCTTATTGAAACATTTCTACTGTAATTCTTTAATATTAGGTAGCAGCCACAGTGTTGGGACATTACCACATCTGGGAGTATTTCTCTTACCGAGGCGCTTGTCTGCTATCAATTGTGCAGGATATTATAGAATGTACACATTGTTGATGTCTAGGGCATAATGGAAGAGGAATTGTTACTGCAATTACATATTATTATGCTTTTCAGAAGATAATGGGGGTTCATTCATGTGAGTATTTTGAACTAGCAAATACCCTAATTGCTTACATGTCTGTTATAATCCTAAATCCCGTTGACATGTCTGATGTGCTGTTGAATTTTAATCTGGCCACTCGCAGATGTACTCTTTATGATTTTTCTCTGACCTGCGTGGACTGTGCAAACACGGAACACAAGTGTCTTGCACGTTGCCTTTGCAGTTTTGGGCTAAGAAATCACCCGGGGGAACAGAGAGACAGAGCACTGTAACCAAGTGCACTTCTTTCAGGAATGCAGAATTAGCCTGTGCAAGAGCAGGATAAGTGCAAATGATCTGATTATGCTATAATGACAAATTTATGAAACGAAGAGTGTGTGTATTGTTTCAACTGTCCTTTCACAACATGTCGGATTGACAGAGAATGTGTGGCAAATTATCCACCCATTCACTTAACCAGAAAACAAAGGGAGATGATTAAGAAACATCAGTATTCTGAAGCAGCAATCAAACTGACCCTGCCAAGGAGCGAAGAACAGCAAGCCCAGCCAAAAAGTGCTGCAGTCGTCTCGCTTTACAACTGCAGGTTTATGGCCAGCCTTGTTTCACAGACTCTCCGGAGGTAGCAAGCAGGGCAACGGAGATAACAACACTGGCTGCGTGGGAACAGCATGGTTCCTATGGTATTCTCGTGCTCACATTGAGTGACAGAAAACGTTTGGAGAAAAGATGTGTGCTTTTATAAATTCTTGCTTAATAATCCACTAGAGGGAGCTTATGTATAACCTCTGCTAGGCCAATTATGTGAGAGCTTGGTTTTGCATAATTAACGAAGATGAGGTAGTTTATGACGGAGATATGTTGTTCTTTTCTCCACCTGTCGTCTTGGGGCTCAGGAATGGCATGTTTGAAGTCTCCAGTTCTAGCCAAAATAGCAATTTGCTTTTCTCAAATGGAAGCAGCATTCTTGTTGGCATTGAGATTCACCTTCATCATCTCCAGACTCAAACCTGAAGGACCAGCCACTGCTGAGTGAGGACTTACACTTAAAGCATTAGCAGGGCTTAACCTCTCCTCCGTCTTTGCCTATTTCATTTCTAACTGTAAAACAATAATTCACACACTAGCATTCCCACACAAGAAATAAGCAAACTACTTCAATTGCAGATGTTGCTTCCTTTCTATTTCAGCAGGACAAGGCTTACAGCACAGTGTTTGCCTTGGGGCTGCTTGCTTTCCAAGTGGAAACTCTGTCTTCTTTCTCTGGGAGTCAGCTGGTATAAAATTTGATGCCCTTCACAGTATTGGACATGCAAACACCTTCAACTATTTGCTAAAATGTTAACTAATAAATGACAGGTTTAGCTCTGTCGTATCAGAAATATGAACTTTAGTAGCAGAGAAGCACTTGCAATTACAATTCTAGCTAAATATAGGGATAACACACTTTCAAGCTACATACCCACACAGTACAGTCTAGCTAAGTAGTCAGATACATTATCAAAAAGCTTATCATAAAACTTGAAATTGCTGTATCCTTTACACTCATTCTGTTGCCTTTTTTTCTTTCTATTTTTTCTGTTGGAAGAGAAAACTTATGACTACACTTCAGCTGTCACCAGCTTTCAAGGTTATACTGATAGGAATGAGAAACATATTCCTAATCTGCATACCAATGCATTGAGAATGCAAAGGCAGGCTTTTTGCCATTGAATAGATGATGATAAGGTCTTAAGTCTTTTGAATTTCTTGTGTTGTACTTGTATTATCATATGATTTCTTAAGCTAGGAATGAATATGTAAATTTCTTGCCACTGACTTGTTCCAAAATAATGGACATTACACTTCCACAGTGGCAATTCAGAGTGTAAAATTGATTAATATTTGTTTTCAAAATGACATGCAATGATGTATGGATCCTTTTACAACTTAAATTAATACTTTAAAGAGATGAATGGTCTCTACAGAGGATGTTAAAGTTCAAGCTGAAAAATTTGCATATTTATATTACAACCAACTGATAATAATTGTTGAAACAGAATGTAATGTGGTTCGTTTTTCATTTTAATCTGGTTGTACTCAAACACAGGACCTCATTAACTTCCAGCAACTAATACAGCATTATCAGTCCCCATAAAACAGGCTTGCCTTGAATTTATGAATTTCAAAGACTGTTTCCAGTGGTGGATCCCTGTTAAACACTGGGTCAGTCACTAGCATGTGAACTCCATGTCATACGCCACAGAAGCATGAAAGTTACCTGGGCTGAAGTGCTTGGGAGCCCATTGCCAGTTGCCTGCTTGCCAGCTGACACCTGGAGCCAAAACTAAGGTGTGATATGGACATCTTGCCTATGATGGCTCACTCAAAGTTGGGATATTTTGCTCTGAATGACCAAAATCGGGAGATGCAACTTCATCCACTTAAGGCTGGGTAATATTCTTTAACATTAAAACAAAACAAAACAAACAAACAAAAAACGAAAACCAAAAAAACAGCAAGAGATCTTTCCTGAAGATATAAGTTTTGTAAAAGGAAAATGCAGAACTTTTGATGGAGTAGATAAGCACACTTGGAAGATACTGAGGATACAGCCCAGGTGAATACTATTTCACTTGGGTCACAGAAGAAGCATGCTATCAACATGCCTTAGGTAGTGCATTATAGGTATTCTTGTAGCAGATGTATCTGGTAATTTCTGCAGTACATCTCTATAAGAATGAAGAGTTAGCAAGAACCTTCACAAGTCTGTGAATTTCTTGTTGTGAAATGAATATTGAATCTTCTACTAATGATGCTTCTTTCTTTAGCTCACTGAAAGTTGATGGTTATAAAAAGAGGAGGTATTGCTTACAGTGCACCCTCTTCAACTTTTTTTCATTTTCCCACATAAGTGCTAATTAAAGGATGGTGTGATTAGCTTATTTCTCTCAACAAAATTACTTTGGAGAAAACAATAAACTATTTTTTTCTATGTCATCTCATATTTTGACAGCAAACATGAATTAAAATTCCATGAGCCTAAGAACTCACATTGGCCCATCTGTTCAAGAGGTCTGGTGCATGGCTGGTCTGGGAGAATGGGAAAGCAAATATAACTTTCCTTTAAGACTATAGCAGCTCCAAGTAACCCGGGACTCCAAAGGGCTGTCTGACAGCTGGCAGTAGCTGGACTGTGGATGCATTTGCAATCTCCTAACTATGTTCTAACAGGGAAGAGGGTAACATTCCTAAACTAACTTCCTGTAGCCCAGATGTTGTCTTTAGGCAAAGCACAGGTCACTTAGGTCAGCCCTATGGCTGCTTTGTGCAGTACTGGGAAAGTCCCGAGAGGCTGAGAAAAAGAGAAGGAACACTACAGAAACTCTGTAGACAAAGTAAATGTGTACTTTGCTAATAGGAAAAGGAATAACAAGAACTTTTATTTAAATGAATTAGAAGCTCTGAAAAATACCTGGCATTATAACTGTTATTTCCTGAGAAGCCATCCACATTTCCCATTATAACCTCATGAAAAACTTTTCTGTACGTATTTCCTATCAGCTGAAATACACCCGGAGGACAACCTGTTCCAGCAGCACAGTGATTGGACATTCGTTTGTTGCAGCTCTCTAATGGTGCAAGATTTGACTCTTTGGATGCTCCTTGCAAAATGAATTCACAGAACAGGTCAGTGAGAGGACTTGTTGAATCCCCAAATTTGTTATTGAATGAGCATCCAAGCCATCACAAAACTTAAAAACAAAATAAAAAGAGGATAGGCAATGTAGTAAAACCTCTGCTCCTCTATGAGCTCATCCATCCTACATGCTGGGAACCAAATAATGACTAAATAATTGATTTTTCATCATGAAAGGACTGTCCCTTCCTATAGAGCTCTGTAGTGGGACCTTTGCTGTTACATGTTCATAACAGACTTAGAAAAATGAAGGAGTGCATATTCTGGAGACAATGTAATATCTAGTAGAACATTATCCAGTACAGTGAAAACATAAAGTGATTGAGAACTGGTGAAGAATCTCTGAGCAACTTGTTAATAAAATGGCTAAAGATGCTGACAAAAGCAAACAGTGCACAGGTGGGGGGAAGGGAAGAGAAAACAATACCCCAAAGCAGAAACACAGTATGCTACCCTAAATAATTTATTATCACTTAGCAAAGTGGCAGAGTAATTATGGACAGTAAACATTAACTCAGTGCTTAGGTGAGGAATGGAAAAAACATTATTATACACAGCACCCTGCATTTGTGAATACTTTGTAGTGTTTGATCTCAAATGTGATATTACAGAATAACACAGAGAAAAATAATAACAACAACATTTTTGAATGGTTTCTGAAAGATTAATTAAATAAGATTCCTTTGATTAGGGCAGGAAAGCTTGAGAGATTTGTGAGGCATCTATAAAAACGTGCCTTAACATGGAAAAGATGAATTGGGACTAAAGTGACCATTTCTTATACTACCTCAGTTAGGGATCAATCTGGGAAGTTACAAAACAGCAGGTACATAGAAATATATATTTCTTTACATGTTTCCTATTTTACCAAACATATATTTGGATGTTAAAAGTGTGTGTGGGTTCATAAATTGACTGGAGAAAATTCAGACAAGGAGACAAGGAGCATCCATCAGAAATCCTTAAGTACAATGATGCAGATATAAACAGCAGTCCCTGAACTCCAGACTCATGGAAACAGTGAGACTGCCATGAGGAAAGCTTCATTTCATTGCTCCAGCCTTACGCCTGTTTTTGCAAACATCTGCAGGAGACAGGATGTAGGGCTTGCACAGCCACTGCTGTGCTCCGATGGACTGAAGGAATGGCACAGAACAGGAACACAGGAACGCTTGTTCTACTCCACTCACAGCTAAGCAGATCACAAAATATTTTGGTTTTCAGCCCCAACGACCTGCTGGCAAATTTTCTCACTGTAACAAAATTCTTTGCCAGGGAAACTGGGCTTTTCCAGTACAAGTTCTGGCAATCCCTATGAGGCAATGAGGGTGAGTTAAGCCATCAAAAATATCTATTTACACATGGAAATTGTTAGCAATACTGCTCTTCTTTTCCCCAGAGACAGCTCCATTGCAGCAGCCTTGGAAAACACATGCACACACACACACACACACGCACGCACATGGAGAAACAATCAATAGATACACTTAGAAAGCCTGTTATACCATGTTGTGCTTCATGGATTTTGATAATATCAATCATAATTGAGTTAGATATAATCCATCTGACTTTCAGTGTGCTGGGGTCAGCTGGGGACGCAATGCCTCACTTCACATCAATTACCACATATAGTAAGGTGGTGGTAAGCAATTCCATTTGATAGTTTGCAGCTATAAATAATTATATGGCAATAGCAGTAAAGTTGGCTCTTGGGCACAATACAGAATCATGAATTTTCATTTACTTATATCTCAGAAGCTGTTAGGCCTACTGGTTTGAAATGTGAACCCCTGATTAGGTATATCAGTCTTTCTATTAACACAGTACATGCAGCCCCTAGATGTTTTTGAGCAAACATTTTATGCTTTCTCTTATTTTATGAGAATATTTTCATTACAAGTATGACCACAGGATACATAAGGATTGATTAGAAATTACTATGATAAAGCAAACTTGATTTCATTCTCCTTTATTATCAGGTTCAATCTTTCATTCAGTTTAGGTGCATCCCATCCAAGTCTCTGCAGGATTTCAGTAAGAAGATGTTTTTTACATGCAGCACTACAAATTCTCAGCAATTTGAAAACACACAAAGTAAAGGAGGATTATTAATCACAACAGCAGTGCTGAAAGGTGGCAAAACAATCAGAGATGTTATTTAATTCCTTGCTTTGCCTGAAAACTCATTCCTTTTAAAATACTGTGTTTTTATGACATATTCTGTGATTTAAGATTAGTCAACAGTGGCAGAGTGGACACGGACATGAAGTCAGATTAGGAATAAGGAGTATGGAATGGAGTTTAGCAAGTTTAAATGTGAAGATCAGAAAAGAACCAGGATGAGGGACACCTAAGGAAGGCTGGACAAGTACAGTAAGAATGGGATGATTCAGCAGAGAACTGGCAGAAGTACACAAGCCCAGTCTCCTTGAACATGGAGGTATCTCTGTGGCCCATGAAAGTGCAAGAGAATTCACTTGAAGTTTTAGAAACAATATGGAAGTGAGGACTGGGAAGTGGGAAGATTCAAGAGAGTCTGAGAATTAGATAATTAATTTGCCTTTAAAAAATCATCCACTTACACAAATTTACTAGTCAAACCTTTTCCTAAAAGCAAGGAATATTAGATGATTGGGGGGTGAGGGAGTCTCCATGTCCACTCCTACACCTGTGGCATGGGTAAGAAATTAAATATCCTAATGAAGTCACATTTTTTGATGTTTTTCTAGATTTGAACTATACTGAAATTTTAAGGAACACCTACTATATCTAACAAAGCTTTTATAGACTAAGAATTTGGTTCAAAATCAGCAAAGATTCACAGCCTCCCAGTACTTGTCCACTGGGAGCTTATATTCTTGACACTTCAAAAAATTAAGCTTTACACTATCTTAGGAAGAGTGTCTTGTTGAATAATGCTGAGATTCTCTGCAGAACTAACACACTGTGATTCAGTGATCTTGGCTTATCAGAAGGTGGACAAGGCTGTGAAAGTGAAACATACCCAGTCTGTGGTCATTTGTTCATGTACAACATCCATCTGACAAGAAGAAACCCATCACAACCAGCAGCTTCTGCCATATACCATATTTCACCATCAGTCACACAATGAATAGAAGATCATTTCACCCTCTCTCCTGGAGATTTCTGTGGTGGAAGAGAGGTTAATTTTGCTGATACGCTTATTTCCAGAATTGAGGATGCCATAAACAGGTGTTGCAGGGCACTCACACAGAACTCCACTAGCAGTTTACAGAGGTGAGGGGCCGGAGGGGCTGTGCAGGACATAATGACAGGAGTCAAAGGATGTGAAATGGGGTAGCAATGCTTATGCAACACTAGGAAGGATTTAACAGTGGAGAACAGAAAAAAAGATGCATCACCAGCAAGACACTGCCATGGAATCTAAATTTTAGGAAAGTCTTTTTCTTTCACCCTGACCTGAAGACCAATTTTAAAAAACATTAGCATTTTGAACAGTAAAGAGGATCAAAAAATGTTAAGCAACCTGAGAAAGAATTAATTTTGGAAAAATTCTTCTAACGAGGGGGAAGATTAAATGCATAAATGATGTCACAGATATCTGAACAAGAGTCAATGATTTAAAGAAAAAGGAGATTATATGTGCCAGAGGAATGCACAGTTGCCACTAGTAATAGATGAATCACTACAACACATTTGAATAAAACCAGAAAGTTTGCTGTGTGATCAGGTGAAAACTATATCCTTAATTATGCTTTGATAGGATAGATCTAATTTTAGTAATACAACCTATGTAAAAATTATGGATCCATGGATTTGGTGGGCCCAGGTTGCAACCCACAGAGCAGCATCTTGCTGATCAGAGAGCTGGTGTTTAGCAGCATGAATTGAACTGCAATCAACAAGGAGCCTGATTTGTGTTCTAAATTGGTGTTTAGCAGCATGATCTGAACGGCAATCAAGGGAGAACTCATAGCATTTTCTAGGGGGAGCAAATGGATTGTTTCCAATCTCATTACAGAAAATATTTGCAGCAGCTTGAATTAGATTGGAGAATATCCCATATTATTTTAACATGAGATCTGCAGAAAGAGAACTTTTAAAATATGTTTTAAAGAAAAAACCTGCACAAATTTAAAGATTTTAGGAAAAGATGCCTTTTATCATTTTTCATATTATAAAAGGAAAGATTTCTGAAAAGCAGTTGCAATATAACAAGCATGCATTTTGTGTCTGCTTTTTTAACTCCTCTTTCATTAATTTCACTGCTTTATAATGTGGTGTTTCAACTGCATGAGTTGTTGTTTGGGGTTTTCTTCAGCAAACTCTAATGCTTCCCAGAAAAAATGCAACACATCTTGATAAGAAAGGTATATAGCCTTGTGTCATAGGCCAGTTTTCTGATGTCACTGCTCAGAGGAGTAAAGATCAGAGCATCAGGTAATAATCCCTAGGCATAAATATTATTCAAGAATTTGCTGGCCTTTCCATGAACCTGAGACACTGCACATCATCTCAGTTGGCACTGTTTTCCCTGTAATCATGTCATCAATTTTATATTATACCCAAAGCTAATATTGTTCAATACTCTCACAATTGAATATTTTAGCGACCAACTCTCATGCTGGTTTTGTACATTTTGTGTCTGTCTCATGTTTTCCTTCTTCTTCTTCTAACTCAATCACAGCCAACGGTCAGTCTGAAGATCTGGCTACTCGGCCTGTTGCCTTACCTTTGCATATTCATGAGTAAAATCTTTCCATATCCACATGGCAAACCTTTCAAACTGTCATAAGGAAGAAATAATCACCTTTTCTTTAAAATCAAACAAAGCCCACCAGAGCTGTGTTCTTTGTATAATAGTTAACATTGTCACTAGTAATCAATTTATTTTACTGGTAAAGACAGTATTCTCATGACAAGTCAAAGACCTTTGGAAACAGTACATCTGTGCCTGCTATTTAAGCACACACAGACACAAAGAAGCAGAATATATTAGAAACAAAAAATATGTCAGCTTGTATAATGGTCCCATTGTTTGCTCTACCAGAGAGGGATTGTGCCATAACATATGACGCTGAATGTGCTTTTCTTGTTCTCCAGCCTTCATAATAAAGTATTTGATGCAAATACTCTAATCACATGGAGAAGATACGGATGTTAGTTGTCCTTCCTTTCAATGCTATTGCTGCTGCCTCAAGAAATATATTTTTATGAATATTAAAAAACCCAAACAGTAAATTGATGGAATCCTGCTTTAGTGTGTTACTTTTAATAGCAGGTGCTTGATTCACACTTGCCTCAATATGAACCCCCCCTGCCAGACACTGAAACTGCGTGACTGCAATGTTCAGAAAATGGCACCTCTTGTGAGGCTTCTCCTTTAGGCTGCTGAATTATTTTCTAGAGGATAAACAGAAGAGGCAGGAAAAGGCACAGAGACCAGCACATAGCCTATACAAAGGTATTAAATTGCTCTGTATAACACTGTAGCTGTATGCAGCCTTGTGCAGCACTTCCTAAGGGGTAGTGCCCACAAATTACAGGAAAAAAAGTGGGTTTCCAGGGGTGCAGGAAGAGGTAGAATAGGTCAGTTCATTCATTTATAACACTTCCTCCTGAGCAAGGGAAGTCTGAGGTGCAACTTCAAATACCCAAAGTGACCTTAAGTAGCAAGGAGCACACTGACCTTTAATGATGCTGCATGGAACATAGATTTATCCAGAGCTAAAACAGTTCATCCAGTTCAATATTTCTGTTCCTACTCACTCATTTATCAATGCTTGATAAAGAATAGGAAACATCTGCCCACAAGAGAAGGGAAAGGACAGGAATAATGGTGGAGAAGACTATGGCCTGTAAAATAAGGGCTGGAGGCAGAAAGGAGTCACAGGTCCACCCCAGCCACCCTCTACAAAGTGCCATTCTCTGCTGACAGGCAACAAACCCCTTGGCGAGCCTGGCTCTTCCCTGGCTCTGCACATCGCTCTGCACAGCTGGAAGCTGCTAATTTTTCTCTGATGGGAGAAAGGGTTCCCCATGAAACACACAGGACAGGGATTCATTCCTTTATCTACGTGAGAGCATTGCATGCACTGAAGGAATACATGGGGCTTTAGAAAATCCATAGCTTCCATGCTATATTATCAAATTTCGTAATTTTTTCCTTACAGAAAGCAAGGAAACTTTATGTGTGTGTGTGAGTCAGCCACTGCAGAAAGCCATAGGACACCAAAACCAATTCTAAACCAGCACTAGTTAAACTGAATAGGCTAAATATTGCCTGCTTCAGCATGAGACCAGTATGAAACCACCAGAAATAAAATCAGAGACACAATTAAAAAGATCTGTTAAAAGTACCTGATATTATTCATCTAAGTCCCTGTGGCCATTAAAGTCTGGCATGAGCAGAAGGGGCCTACAGTGGTTTGTGTAAGGGATGAAGCTCCTCGGGACCCATTAACAACCTCAGCAGCCCTTCCCCCAGACATTGGACAATGCAACAGAATTCCTACATCTCAAAAGCCCACTCTATAAACAAAGATGAAATCTGAATATTCAAACCTTTGGCCCTCCTGCTGAGCACAGCTGAGCACGCTGCCGCTCAACTTCAAAGGCAAGAGAGCCATGAGAAAGGAAGCGAAGCCTTAGAGCAGGGGGACTGCCTGGCTGAGCTGTGTGCCTGTGTGTGTGCTCTTAGTGCCGTGATGGACACAGCAGACCTTCAGCTCTGCAAAAACACACTCGGCATTTGGCTGTTCTCACACCGGGTCAAACGCACCTAGTTATTACTTGGCTGTTAATTTGCATTTCAAAAGCCAGCTCTGAATATTTCACTGCTATATTATAACTTGCTGTGGGTTAGATAGTAATTTAGGCTATGCAGTGAGAGCAGAGGTTACTTTGTGCTGGGACCAGGTGCTTCAGGCCATGGAGCTTTTGCATCCTGGAGCACTTGGCTGGGACTGTGCAGGGCACGGGTACCAAACCCCACAGAGCCCAGGAGTGTGGTGAGGCCAGGGCTGCAAACTGGGGCTGACCAAGGATGGGAATTCTGATTCCTGGGGCACAAAGAGAGTCAGACTTACACTGTAATAAACAAGACTGGTGATTTTAGAAAAAACATTCATGGATTTGCAGATCCAGTTGTATTGCTCAATTTTGAATTTGCTTCTTCTGTATGCCAAACATATATTCAAAGCGGTAGCACGTCTGAGGATGACTATCAATGGTAGGTCATCATAACTTAACACCGTTCTATCTTCCCTATTCTGACTCCTTGTTCCATTCTTCAATGAAACAAAAGCATCATTCCTCCAAAATATCTCCCAAAATTGAAAGTTTGAAATTTAGACTGCAACAAAGTAATACCTTTTTCGAGGGAGTAGGACAAGAAGATACCTTTGTCTTAGTGTGGCTTCCGCTGATGCCTAGGGACTATACCCAGTGTTTTCATCTAACATTCCAGGCAATTTTTTTAGTGAAACCTGAACACATGAACAGGCATGAAGGAGTCTGGGGGGCTTCAATATAATAGTGTCTAAAAGTGTGCTTGTTAGAGCACTGTTTCTGCAGGAGTGACCAGAGAGCTTACAGTTAAGCAGGACACTGTAGAGAAAACTATTTGTCTATCAAAAACCATGTCTTTATGACTTAGGACTTTTAAATTGTTTAATTGCAATTGCTGAGGGTTTGCTAGGATGGTACACAGTGTTTGAAATGAACCGTGTAACTATAACACAGCCAGAGGGTAGCACTGCTGACATCCCTGGCAGAGCTATTAAAAGTTGCAGCATCTGAAGGTAAGATCAATTTATCTTTCTTCATCTTTTAGAAACACAGCCACAACCAAACTGGAATCTGGTTTTGGCAGTGGATTTACTTGTTGCTTCTTTTATCCTTAATGGGAACATGCACACACATTTACCTTCGGGTCACTCATAATTTCTGTTCGCTCTCTGAGCTCTCGGACTGATCCCTGTTATACCCAGTTAGCCAAAACTTTTTAATCGTCTCTACTGCAAGGCCAATTCTAAAAGAGAAACCTGTAAGAACAGTTGTGCAATCTATGCCCAAGTATCTCAATATGCCCTTGTCAGGCTGTAACAGCATCATTGCCTCTCACTGAGTGTAGTGGCTGTTTGAGGTTTAGATGGTAGCAATGGAAATGTGGGCTGGTAACACATTGATGGGTTCCATTTTTCACTGTCAGTGAAAGCATTTTTATTAAGCAGATACATTAAAATTGAAAGGTTTTCAAGAACATGCCGTGAGGTGAGTTGCAGTTGGGAAAGCCATCTTTACATAGAAAGCAGGTGCAGAAGTCTATCCTCATGGGTGTCTTTAAGGAATACAGATCTGTGACTAACCTTACTGGCCATTGTATGTCATATAAATGTCATCAAAATCTCAGCATGTATCAGGCACTAAAAATACCTGGTTGTTATTAAATAAAAAGTGAAACGATGATGACAGTTTTCCATAGTTCAGCACATTGCTTATTTGTTGTATCTCTGGTTTGGGGCTGGGAAGAGTTGGAGTAGGGCAGAAATGTTCATTTCAGGCCCTGATTCTGAAAACTCTTAAATCTTCTTAGTCTTACTTAACCAAAGAACTTGATGCATGAATTACACATGTGCACAGCTATGTGTGAACTCTGGCACTAAATATTTACTCGGTAAACTGCCTAGCTGGCAAACAGCTTTGACCCGGTGCAGCATAGTTGCAACTGTAAACTACACTGAAAACTCCTATAATCGAGAAAGATTGCTTAGCAGAGGTTATTTTAATAAACAGGCCAAAAACTTCAAGACCCGGTACAAATATATCAAGAAGTGAATGCATACTTGCAACTAAAAATCCTGGGCTGTGCCAAGGCAGAGATACAGCTGGTTGTTTTGGTTCCTGCCCACCTTCTTTGCTTATCCTACCAAGACTGAACACAACAAAGAGTGACTGTCAAGAAGCACTGCTCCTTTACCTGCTCACTGGCCCTAATGGAACTTTGAAGGCAATGAATCAAAGAAAAACTTCACCTGCGCCTGCTCTCCTCAGGATCCTGAAGAGCAATCTCTCACTGTGTCCACAACATTTACTAAGACAGTAAGAAGGGAAAACAGTGTCTGGAAAGAAATTAGTGAGATTGCTACTACATAATTTATAGAGAAGCCAAAGCAGCTTTAGCTTTTGATCTGATTAGTTACTCACATCATGGTTTGGAGATGATTAATACAGTGATATTATGCTCAGCCAGCCACTATTTGTGCAATCCCAGATTAAATATTTATTTTAATTACAACCTGTAAACCAATTTTTTTATGAAGGTGCTGTTAGTATATTTGTAAAACATGTTTGATGTTAGCTCAGCTGATTTAAAATTGTAGCTAATTAGATGAACGATTTATCACAGTTTTTACTAATTCAAGACACTTTTGGTCATCCCAGCACACACTGAATCAGGATAGAGAAAAGACATTTTTCAGAGTGAAGGTGTGACATTCAACTCTCTTCATTTATTCCTCACAACAACGTGAGGCTATACTGGTTTTATTCTCCCCAGCCTGTCTGACATAAAGCAGTGTTCATCTCTTAATATGATATCCCAATACTTAGGTGTTCCACAAGGGAAAAGAGATAGGGAAAAATCATTTTTCTGATGTGCACAAATTACTTTAGTCTAAGTTTTCATGAGATTAAGACATTGGAAAATATATTAATTGAGGATAAGCAATATCTAGACACCACACATGACATTACTTCTTCATATACCTATTAAAAATATTCACAACAGAAATATTGGACAAGTAATAAATTTAATTATGATTATTTTTTGGTCTCTTCTGCCTCTAGAGATAGAAAAAAGTGGAAATCAAAATTCCTCAAAAGGTCTAAGATTTACTATTGCATTTCATGGGAGACTAGTCAAAGATGTTATTTTTTATAGATTTATTTAAAACTTTTTCTTAGTCATGGGAGATTACAGGATAAATCCAGGCACATCAACACCCTGGAGGTGGAATGAAAACTCGTGAACACTAAGGCAAATGCAGCATATGTCCAATTGATTTCTGCAGAGCTTTATTTTCAAAGTACATAAAAATATGTTGTGAAGTAGATAAAAACACTATGAAATGTCCTTTCCTTTGTTATTAAAAGGTGACTCCATAGACATATGTAGCTGTTTTTAGAGAGAAAATATTGCTGGTGATATTGCACAAGTCACTTGACTTGTGACGTGGAGTCACTTCTGAATGCAAATGTTATTTTAGCTTACCTGCAACTAATATTCACTCTTAGGTGCAAGTTAGCTATAGATTTCATGACCAGTTCCTTTCATATCATAGACTGTGACATTTGATGAGTAGGAAATGCATTAAAAGTAAGGAATAATTCCATTTAGCATTATAAAAGAAAAAAAAGGAATCTGACAATTAAAATAAGCTCATTATATTTTCCTTCCTCTAATAAATGAAGTATACAAAAAGATAAATTAAAACTCCTGTGTATCAGCATCAGAGACTATGAAAAATAAATAACCCTTTTCCATTTGGATTGTGCTGATAACATTTATTTTTTACTTTCCATCTGGAAACCCTGTGGGTATCATGAGAATTGTAGCGAAGCTGATTGGGGTCATGTGTGAGGGCACTGGGATCAGAGCCAATGTCACGTCCAGCCTCCTGCAGCTTCAACAGCTCCCAGAGAGAGTGTAAGTACAAATCTGTGGCATATTGGGAAATGAGGGTGGTAACAACTGAGGTCAGTGGCCAGAGTGTTTCAAACAGTCTTGGGAGCAGTGATCGGTTCTTAACCTGCAGCAGATATATTGAATGGAGTTTCAATAGGGAATGGTGTTGTTTCCTGCAGGAATAATCTAATCCTGTTGCTTTATGAAATTTCGGTACCACCACAGAAATACATGAGACTTACAAAAAAACACAGATTCTTTAACTGAGGTGGAAATGAATGGGTGCATCACTCTGCAGAGGAGGCATTTTTCTAATGAAAATAGTATGATTGCTTCAACTGACTGTGACTTTTCATGCAGATGGAAGTGAATTCTCTGGACTAACAAGTCTGAGTGGCTGGTATCATCTCCAAAGAGGGTATATTCCAAATTAATCTTGTCACCGTGCAAACAACAATTCAACTATTCATCTTTTGAAAGAGACAAATGTTTTCATCAAATGTGTGTTGGCATGGGATGCACTTAGGTCATCTGCTTTGTCTCAAACCCAACCTTGAAATTAGTCAGAGCTTTTAATGTGCTCCTTCAAAAATCATGTTATGTTGTTGTCGTCACTTTGCGGTTTTGTACATATGTCCATAAACACCTGTGTAAAGGTATATATATATATATATATATATGGGCGAAGGGAACAGAAATCAGCATCTGTGCTTTAGCTCACCACCTATGCTTTTCACCTCCCTGAAAATACAAGTTGCTGAAGGACCAGAACACTCTTGGGTCTTTCCCCACATCAGCAGCAGCATTCACTATTTCACCTCAGTGCATCAAGAATAGATGAACATGTCTCCTAGTGAGAAGTCCAGTGCCCTGTCACTCAAAGCCAGAGTGTTGTTTATCACATGCTCTCAGCTTGTAAACAACAGTAAAATCAGAAGACTTAAACTACGCCTGGACTTCAAATTGCGCTTAAACTGCCAAACCATATATACATGTCATAAATTTAAAAATTCTTTACAGTGTTTTAAGATTTGTTTGTAATAAATCAGATTTTAATTCAATTATTTATTTACCCACTGGTTTTGCAAGTAAGGTTAAGACAGCTGGAAAATAAAATATGCAATATAAGTTTATTGCCCGATTCCTAGGGTGTAAAAGCAGATTCTAACAGGAGCATCACGGACGTGAAAGTGAGCATGAGTGCCCATACACAGATAGGTACTGGAGCAGTATTTTTTCACTGTGTTCATTTGGTACACCCCATTTGATAAATATGGCAAAATTTGAGAAATGACAAGGGCCAAAACATTCTTCACATGCATGAGCCAACTATCTCACTTCAGCCTCCTAGGGAAAGTGGTCAGCACAAATGTGATGAGCTTCAAATATTTAGAAATCCTATAAACTAGAGCAGAAATTCCTCTGCCAAATTTTACTCATTTTAGATCCAAGAAAGAAGAAAAAAATTGTTGGCCAATTTAAGTTGCTCCTGCTCCTTCAGCTTAACTGGATAAAATAACAGGATTATATTATATTATATTCGTTGTTATATTATATATTGTGTTATATTAGTCAGATCTATTTCACCTGACAGAAAGCTTTTGACTTCAACTGCTTTGTTTGCCCTATTTATAAAATTCATCTCATGGTTATGAGAGATCCCCTTGAAGATTATGGGAAATGCCTGATTTGGCCTTCCTGGGAAGTACAAATAGTAGCTTTAGTGATGAAAAAACTTGCACTTTTACAGCTTGTGGGATAACCATGAAAGAGAAACAGAGTCCTTTGAGGGGAGTAGGACCACATCAGCTTGCACTGAAGAAAAGTCCCAGTGGCAACGTTCCAGTTTCCTGCTATTAGAAGCTACTGGAACCAGCATGGCGAATCCAGCCAGGCACTGCTGCCCACAGCTCCAAGCGGTACAAGGGGCAGCATCAGAGGCTGCTGCTGGGGGCAAGTTCTGCCCCGGTCCAGGGAGCCAGATACAGCAGAGCTGTGCACTGGGCTTCCTGCACTGGTCAAGCACATGCAGGACAGCCAAGATTTTGGGCATCACGTACAGTGGAGTCGGTAAGCGCTGTATTGTTTTGAATCATCTATTTCCACACAAGAAGCCTGCAAATTCTGCTTGCCTTCAGGAGCTACAGATATCCTGCGCTAGCACTGGGTTCTTTTCTACCTTTAAGCTGGCCTTTTCTATTTCAAGCTTTTTCCCCCTGCTCCTGCTCCTTCGCCCCCAGTTAATATGTTGCATCTTATTTCATGCTGTGACACCATTAGCGGACCCTAATCTCCTCTCTAAAGTAGACTATTAGTGTTTGGTTGGGGCCACTTATGAGGTCATACGCTCACACAGCACTTATCTGAAGTAAATGCCTTGTAGCTAATCAGGAAAAGGTAACATGCCATCACCCTGCCCGCAGCTTCCCAGCACCCAAATTCCACTCATTTACAGTGAGAGAAACCCCAAGCAGCCCAAGCTTTGTTTTTTCCTTTTACATGACAGAAGCCGTAGCCCTTAAGTGACTAGGATGGAATGGGAAAGGAATAAACAATTAGACAGGGCTGCTGGAACAAATCCTCCTGTTTCATTTTTCTTCTTCACTTGTCTCAGCGGGAGTAGTTTTACCTCCTATTGACACCCATTGTGCTCTTGGCTGCTGGCTCAGATGCAGCTGTTTTCTTAATGCCTATCAACCCTCTGCCTTTTTACGATGCAAAGGTGACTTGTTAATACAAATGTTGTTGAAACCTCAGTAACAATGAGCCCCATTTGTGATCAATGATACTGTACCTTGGCAAGGGAATGTATCAATGCTTATGGATTCATTTAAAAGTCATCTGCACAAGGCCGCCGATTTTTTATTTTAAAAATCTGCACCTAAGAAATACGACTGCTCTATTAGACTGACATTTCTGACTCCATTGGGTACAGTAATGCAGTATTACAGTTCCACTATTTCCTGTGATACCCACTTAGTCTCATATGTACCACTTCCTATCTGCTCCAGAGACTACATTTAAGCAGAACCTGAGTCCTCCAATGAAATTCTCCAAATCCCAGTTATGCTTAGTCCTCTTAAAAAGGTACTTTGAGGCACCTGTTCTTCTCCAAAGGTACTTCCAAGGAAGAACAACCACATGATTCTCAACACCCTTTTTTTCTCATTACCAAAACCTCAGCTCAAACCAAAGGTTATCACCACCTAAACACCAGCTCAGTTGTCTCTAGACTTACTAAGCATTATGATAGTTATTTCAGAAAGGGCTTTACTCATTAAAGCTGTGTGTATGAATAGTCAACACCTCGAAATGCTGTTGTATTCAAAAGTAAATATACCATTTTTTAGGATGACAGACAGACTGGTTCTTTCCTTTACGGCATCCTTACATGGATGTTGGTCTAGTCACATCAGTAGATGTATCTGGTGCAAAGTGATATTGGATTAAATGCAGATCAGGAATAATGAAACTGAATAAAGATACCCATATACATACCTGATAATGTGCATAATCCATAGAAAGGGTTGTTTTCAGATGGGAAACAAGCTTGAACGAACTTCATTCCTCAAATATTCTGTTCTTGATCAGGGTATTCTAAGTTGTTTCCTACTTAATCCACTCAGGCAGAGACATGATCATTGGACTATGCAGGGATCAGTTTGCCCCAGAGAATAAAAGCTTTTGGTGTTCAAAACATGAAAGCTGAATCATTCAGAAAGTGAGCTACACTGCTATTGTAATTCTAAGTAGAAGAACTATGTAACACAGCTGCTGTATGCTTTGAAAACTGTTTCCAGTGTTCCAGTGTCATATATTCCTCCAGTGCAGATCATTACACTCTTGCATGAAACTAATCAACGTTACAAATTGAAATTAATCTAGCAAACACACTATTTCTCATTATGAAATCATTAGGTTCCATTACGGTGTTTTAAAAACCCACACAGGAATTAGCTAGAATTTTGACAAGTGTCAACAGCAAAAGCAGGAATAGTTGCTAATGCCTGATTTAGAAGTCTTCAGATTTTGTACCTCTGTATTGTGAACAATAGAGTCTTTTTTGGACCTTTGGTTTGTGCTAGGACTCTGAGTCACTGAATATTTTATGGTGTTCAATGAACTACAGTATGAGTCATTCATGAGCTTTCAAGTATTTTTGGAATTGTGTTATATTGCTTAAAATTGCAGAAAAATTGACTAGCAGAAGTGATAAAAAATGCACCACTGTAGATTTAGTAAGATCATGTGGTAGAATCAGAGCATATACACATCAACATAAAAATTAATTTCAGCAAAAATTAGGCCTGCAAAGGAAATGAGGGATTCAACAATGAATTGTTAGAGAGTTATTGTATTCTGAACAGGACCCATTTTACTGGAGCTAGTTATGGTTGCCAAAAAGTTCTTGCCTCAGATGCTGTCCGTGCTTACAATACTTATTTCTATACTCTGCTGCAATTTACCATTTCTACAGCATTCTGCAGACATGTGAGATTTTTATGAGCGCTAAATGATTAAGAGCTTCATCGTAGGGACATCACACACCATTCAAAGGGCATGACCAAAGCCAATTTCAGTTGGTGAGGTCAGTGAAGAAATGAATTCCATTGAAAAGAGGAAGCCCTACTGCAGCCTAATACACAGAGAACTATTACTAGTGTGAAAGAGTGATTAGTCCCAGATTTACATAGGGATTTTGTACTTTTTTGGTTTGTTTCGTTTTAGGGAATTTTTGGTGTGTGTATGTGGGATGTAGGCGTCGGTTTGTTTGGGTTTTTTATTTGTTTTAAATAGTGTCTGAACCCACTATATACCATAAATATTGACTTCAGCATTAGGACCTGAATCCTCAACATCACCAGAAGACAGGAAAAATAAACTGAGCTTTACACAAGGCACATGAAGAGCAGTGGCAGAGCTCTGAGCTCACAATCTTGGGCTTATGGTGACCATCCAACACTGCTTTTCACATAGGTTCAAACTAAGTGATATTTAGTCATGGTTCTCTTGTGCAGAGATCAGTTTTGGCTTTCTAGCAAGGCTGAATTCAAGCCATTTGGAGAAATAATGGGAAGGATTGTGTCAAAATCTGGAAGTTTTTCCCCCATGGAGAGCCAAAGTTCTTGTGTCACAAGACTTTGCCTGAAAAAGAAAGTTTTCTTAGATGCATGACTGTGCTGACACTCTTATTCTTGCTTGAGAGTGGCTTTTCATGGGTTTTTTGAAACTCCTTACTAAGCAGTATAAACTAAGTCAAATAAGAAAGGGCTCATGGGGCTTCTTTGGATGGAACTAACAAATTTACACTTTAGTGAATTCTGAACAAGCCTTCCCTGAATACACAAGATGTTTTCCACTGACAAGTTCACCATTTATCAAACTAAAGCTTGGTCAATTGGACATCAAATGGATGGACATCCCATCCTGCTCCCTGCGAAGTGACCAAGAGGTAACTATGAAGCTGGTTCCAAAATCCTTCACTGTTACCAAGTCTCTCAGTGATTAGGGGAAGAGGGATCTGCATCTTCTAGTGTGATACTACGAAAAAGACAGTTGCATCCAGCCTGTCCCAAATGATTTTAACAGCCTTTCCTATGGCATAACTCCAAATCTGCTGCTGAAGAGAGCCATGCGAGTGATGGAGCTCTCTTCCCATACAGTTAGCAGTCTGCTGCATAGAGCAGACTAAAGCAGGGGAAAGTCCAGAGCTCATGAGACTGGCCATTCACCTTTTAGTGCGTGACTCTCCTAAAATAGGCATTATTAGCATTAGCAAGGCACTTTTCAGGGAAAAATATTTGGTCAGAATACTATGGTTTGCCAAAGTCAAAGAAATACTTTGTACTAAGTGTTTAAAATAGGTCCTCTGTTGACATGAGAGGAGGCAGGCTATGGGTAAGTTCTCAGGGGGTAACAGAAGGTGTTCAATGAACACTCCAAATTGAACAATCCAAAGTAGGCTGTATGTTCATCATCACTGGTCTGATATGGTGGTATAGGACAGAGTGTAAACAAGGTGTATTTGTAAGTAAATGGTAACATGGTAATCATTATACGAACTGATTTTTTTTAATGAAAAAAATTGTAAGACCTCTAATTGTCTTGATAAAGAAAAATTAGCTTTGGGAAAAGAGTTTCTGCACACAGCTTCACTGTTATTGCATTTAACTGATGAAAAAACTGGGGGAAAGGGTTTGTCTGTCAGTAGAAAATCTGCAAGATTGTTGCTTGGACTTCAAACTCCTTCCTGTCATGCATGAATGACAGGTGTCATTGCAGTAGTTTTCTATTCTCCTTTCTGAGAAATTTGAATTGTGCTCCTCCAAAGCAAGAGCTGGCTGCCCACTCACATTCACAGCTACAATAAGCAGAACTTCTGCAAACTTCTTAACCACCGTTCTTGTTTGGAGGTAAATTCTCACAAGATATAGAAAAAATGGCTGCTTAAAAATGAAGAGGCTAATGATAAAGGTGAGGGGCAGAGTTACTGTTTCTTATGCTACACTATCAAAGGACAGCAGTAGTTTTTCATCAAACCAAAAAAAAAGAAAGAGAGAAAGGTGTGTGTATCACTTAAAGAGAGAGGAAAAACCTTTTATTAACATTTTGGAAGAAAAGCTGCCTGTATTTTTGCTGACATTTTTTCTCTGAGCAGAGCTAACAAAACATTCTCTATATTCTAACAGCATTTGTCTCAGTCAGTCTAGTATATCATGTAATTGTATCATTCAAGCTTGTTTCAGGTACGGGTTACTTTTCCATTAATTATATTCCAAGCACATGTATACATATCAGAGCTGTTGGGATGTCTATTTCTATTAGTTTAACAAGCCCTGGTATTAATGAGATTGCTCTATAATTGAACCTTTTCATGGGTCCCTTGGTGATGAAATTATGCTAATCAGAATCTGCAACCACAAGGCATCCATCATACTTGATCAAATAGTAAACATCAACAGTGATATGCTAGGAGTGTAAATGTGCCGTTAATTATTACATAAATGAACAAGCCCCATTATTTCATCTTTATATTCGTGCAACTTAATAAAATGGGTGAAGACAGGGTGTATCAGACCTCCACTATGTGGCAGCATGGTCCACTTAACAAGAGCATGAGCTTATAAATACTGCTGTATCTTGAGGCCTGATATACTATATGTATATAAAAGAGGAAAGAACATGGCTATATTTCATCTCTCTGAGTCACTTTCGTGGGAAACAATGATACTTATCAATTACAGACCTTTAAAAGAGAAAAAGCACCTGATTTCCTCGCTGCTATAATTGCTGGGTTCTAAAGTCTGAGTGGATTGTGGATCACTAAGGGCTTCAAGTGAGAGGCATATCTCAGAGTGTCTGCAGTGGGATGATTTATATCAACTTCAGAAAATGTTTGTAAACTTAGGCAGATAAGATCTCATGTTGCTACACTTGCAAAAACAAATGGATTTGCAGAATGCCTGTGTTGCTGCAGCATCACTTCTCAGCCACTGCCACACCACGCTGAAGAATGAAGTAAAAATGTCAGGCTGCTTTTAATCAATAATATGAGGAGGAACAGAATTGTCACAGTGCAGGCATAAACATTAATATGCCTTTTTGTCAATGTTTGTTATTGGTGCACCGTACCTTACAACTATCTGAGCAAGTACTAAATTTCAATGCAAGTTGCTTTTATTTTTGCTTCAGCATATATGCAGGTAAACAGAAATTAAAAGAAGATTTTTCATTTGTTTGGTAGCATTTTAGTTTGGCAAATCACAACCCCAATATTTCTCTATTGACCGGAGTATTCTTTCACTGAAGGAAAAATATCCTATGAGAGATCTTATGAGTATAGTAATATATGTGCTTACTGATGTGAAATATGTTGTCAAATGTCGGGGATGAATTTCTAAAAAACAAGATTGGTTTCCCTTTTCAAATGTGTTTCACTAATTTGTATATAACTCTACTTTTTGATCCAGTTTGACTCAGGCTTTGCTTCTACCTTTTTAATATTTAACAGAACTATTTTAAATGTATTTGAGGAAAAAAAGGATGTTCTGTAAGCCATTAAGTTATACATTCAATTTATATAAAAATATAGAGTTGTATATTATGTCTTTTCACCACCTGTTCCAAAGAAGAAGCATATAGTTCAATAAAGGAGCATTTGAAAATGTATTCAATAATTTCCAGACATAGTTCAAAATAAGTTCCCTGGATGGATGGATACAGTCCTGGGGCAATGCAACATACAGGACCACAAGCTGTTCACTCCAAGCTAATTCTACTGCTGCTAAAATGAAGATAAAGGTCCTTGTGACGGGGCCTGTTCCCGTTTTCATATTACCTCTATAATTAAGTGAACTACAAAACCTTAGGCTGATTTAACACACAAACACAACAAAAAATTATTGTTAGGATTGTTTAGTAGATTTCTAAAAACATTCTCTTTGGGCTTCTACTGTTAACATACTTATTTTAAATAATAACATTCCAATTCTATATAGAAAATGACATAGAAACAAGGGGAGAGGGCTGCCCCTTGTTTCTATCATGTATTTTCTATCATGTATCACATCCTATTAATGACATTTTGCTTTCCTTAGATAGTTTTCCCCAACTTTTTTAAAATTGAACTATTTTACGATATATACCAGTCGTGGTCAGAGTTCTATAATACAGAAACAGCGTATCAAAAAGTGCAAAACCACACTCAATCTTGCAATTTCTTCCCTTCCCAACATTTGTCAGTGGAAGCACACGGGACTGCTTGTGCAGCACTCCTGCCAGGCAGTGCCACGGTCTGGTGCTGCCCACTTAAGAAGCACAATATTTAACAAACAAAGCTACCGGAGTGTTCTGAAGATCACAAAGCAGCACTCTTTCTGCACACAGCAACCTATAGCAGGGATTTACCCAGACATTTTTTGTATTAAGAGTTGCTGCTGAATGTAGTCACAGAAAACCTGCCTTAATTTATGCTGGTTGCAAAAGGACTGAAAACTGTCTCTCTCCCAGGTCTCACTAACAGCTGACCAGTCAGATGCTGGACCCCATCCTGACCTTGTTTACACTATCACCACTGCTCACTTCAGCGGCCTGTCGTGCTCCAGTTTCAAACAAGACTAGTGTCAGACACTTTAAGAGATTGTTTCCATCCTTCCCTTTTCTTGTTTTTGACAGCATTGCCTAACGCTGTGGTTTCCCTCAGACATGCTTTTGTAACTGTCTCCTGCTGAATCAGCAGCCTCCCATCCTGACTGTGGCCACGCCAGCTCCATCAGGTTCACTGCTCCGTGACACCACCTGTGAGTCCTAAACCACCCAGAGAAAGCCTGGGAACCCAAAAGGTTAGAGATCAAAATGTCAAGGGACCTTGAAAATCAGAGGGAGGTGAAGGAGGAGACTATGCACGCCCAGAAAAGCCCCCAGCAGTAAACACACAAAAAAACCACCTCAGGTATATGTGAGTGTATGGATTTGACCATAGAAAGGCTTTAAATTTCCTTTGTACCACTGCTGACTGAGGAATGATGGTGTCTGCAATGGCAGGCACTGATTCTAAACTCATCCAGGTGCCTCTCTGAGTCTGCAAAGGCTTATTCTGAAATCCCTGGGCCTTCACAAAGACTGTTCCTTCTCTCTGGTAAGGTCATGGCACAAATACCCTAAGGAAAATGGTGCTGAAGCGCTTGGAAACCTGTCCTGGAGGAGCCTGTGACTCTCCACAGAACAAGTCTTTCCCTTCAGATCCCTTCTCAACTTTGTGTGAGTACAGATGCAGTCTTAAACTTGCTGCCTTCATGAAACGTTTAGATCACCTGCACAATATAGGCCAGATGTTGCATGAGAATGACCTTCACTTGGGTTCAATTAGGACATTTTTAAATATTCACGCTTTACTCTCTGTGTTTTTGGTTTGGACAGTCCCTGTTACCAGTGTTCAATGTCTCCCTTTTGAAAACCTATATTTTGTGTCACCTGAGCTTGTCTAATTTCAGCAGTTGCTAAATTTGATTTTTATTTATTTTTAGATTGAAGATTCCTTTATCAATGCAGACACATAAAATAATCCGCTCGATTTCTGTTATGTAAATGATAGTAACAGTAATTTATCACAAGTATTGTATGACACAAAAGCATGAAGCTGCTTTTCCCAGGGACAGAACATTATTGAACATTTATACCATTATTTATACGTGTATCTGATTTTACTAAATACAGATAGCACTGTAGAACCACACACTGAGGACCTTTTGTTCTTGGCGTTTTAAAAATAAAAATATATCTGTACACAACGCCTTTGTTACTTATCTCTATATATCTTTCAGCAATTATTTTCACTTTCTCTCCAAACAGCAACAAACCACACCTACAATCCTATTGCCCTTGATTTCTTAATATTTAACAAAATAATTCAAACATTCTGAAAGTATGAATTTTTCTATTAAAACCAGAAAATCTTAACCTAATTTATGTCTCTATTATTGACATTATTATTATTTGTGGTTGCCATGAAAGTTTGTAATATATTTATTCTGACTAGGTATTCCAACCCGGGCCTTGATTAGCTGCTTGGTTCTCCTCTCTATAGAAGTCTCTTGTCACAAGATTTGTCCGCATAACACTGATCCTTTTCTGTGTGAGACCATACATTTTCAAATCATGAATGACAGTGAAACAAGTATACCCACTAAATTAAAGTAGACTGCAATCCTTTTCCTTTTCATCTGTTCAGATTTTCCTACTATCTGCTATTTTAATTTCCCAGTCATGCAAGTCTTCCCACCAGGGTCTGGTAGCAACTTTGGTCAAATTTATTATTAGAAAGCAATTACGAACCTTAATTATTTATTAGAAATTCAGAATTGTTTCTTATCTATGTATTCAATATTGTATAATAATGTATATAAGATACTTAATTGGTTTCCCTGCTGACAATTATATTAATTTCAATGTAAATTACGAGTGACCATAGAACACAATATTGCTTGTTTCAAGTGTATTTCTATGTAAATGAATCCCCCTATGTCAAGGATATCCCTCTGTACTTTTAAAATCAATATAGTCCTGATCCTTTCTTGATGGGAGTTCCCAAATCAAGCAAACAAACAGGTACAACCAGGAAAGGCCAGCACTGAAATGGAAAGCCAACTAAGGTTAAGTAATTAGTGCAGATTTTCCAAAGTTCCTATCATTCAGAAACTCTCAGTCAGTCTGACATTTCATGGCCAAAATTCAGATATATCTTGGTATTCTGGTTCTCACTAATTTATCTCATAAAACTCACAGCAAACACCAAAACAATTGTACACAGATTTGAAGCTTTTAGTCAATTTATAGGAATTATACTCCATACAACAAAGTTAACATTATTTTCCAGCCAGTCGTGAAGCCACAGGAGTATCAGTTGGAGGGAAACACTGGAGGTCAGTCCGTGCAACCTCCCTCTCAGGCAAGGACTGATGTCAGCACTGAACAACCACATCTTTCTGCAACTGACTCTTGAGAACTTGCACAGATAGACACCACAACACACCTGGACAGCCTGTCCCCCTTGTGTAGCCATATCTGGAATGCCATTGTTCATGACAAATTAAGTAAGGATTCAGAACAACGTATTTTAAAGATCCACACACATCAGAGATTTACAGGTTGTCTTGAAAGCTGAATGTCCACCTGATTTAGATATGGATGTGTATATCTGATGGGTACACAAGAATTTGGTCCATGTCAGCCTACAATATTCATTTCTATGACAGTCAATATAATCTTTTCAGGCAACTTCAGGTGCCCATAACCTGTGATTCATCACCTGAGAGGAAAAAAGAAGATATCACTAGTGTCACAAGACCAATGTTACCAATACACAGCATTGCACTGCAGAGTAACAATAAACTGAAGGTTCAAGATGTTCAAAGTCTGTTGGTTAGTTTTCCAAAACTCCTGAAGCAGATTTAGTTTTGAACCATTCCTAATATCTTTTGTCTGTCAATGCCCACTTTTTTCCTAGATGAATACATCTCAGTCAGTGCAAAGGAGACAAATGAAATGCCTGTGGATATATACATGCATTAAATAGCTGTGCATGCTCAGAATCACTAAGGGATGAAAGAATTGGCCAACCAGAATAAGACACAGAAATGGAAATCTTACATGAAACATTGATTTCACTGTTTCAGTGCTCTTCCAGGGGGAAAAGTTCTAGCTGAAAACTTTTGATGACAGTTTCTCAGAGAATATATATATGTGTGTATACAGGTACGTGTTTGTGTGTTCTCATATGGCCCTTTGTTTCCATTTTAGCTATAGAAATCAAGTAACTTTTGTTTAGATCAGCCATAATAAGCTAGTTATCACTGCAGTAGGATTCCTATCAGGAAGCAAACTATGTAGTTTTAAGTCAGATCTGGTTTGATTAGTGTAGATGAGAGTTACAGTGAAAATATAGACCAAAATGTTTTCTCAGGGGGAGTGGTCTCAACACTGTCCACAGACTGACCAACTGCAACCATTTCAGCACCTCTCTTTGAAGGTGTAAGGAAGGATAGGTTATTACCCTCAAATAAGGGTTAAATAGACATCACACCCTAACAGTAATGGTTACAAGCTAGAATTAAACTAGGAGCACTCTGTTATGACACAGAGGTCAACACTGTGTCGGGCAGCTAAGGAAACCATGAGCCTAAACAGTTTTGTGGTGGAAAATTACAACTTCCTTCTACTGAGCAGAAACTAAGTAAAGATGATACTCAAGGTGCACAACACAGTACAGCGATCAAAGATGGTCAGGTAAAATGGTGGCACTTTCAAAATGTCACCACAGCACCTGGAAGGTGCTAAACTCAGGCAGTCACCAGTAAGGTTTTCAAGTTCAAAACCTCAAACTTAGTTATTCAAAGTGGGTGAAAATCTCTGGCAGAAAGGTAAGCAGAGCTAAAAGGAGAACAGAGGAAAGAGGAAGAAATGGCTTTGGAATTGGATGTGGCTGTGTGAAATCAGCTTAGTGGTCGAGAAGTATCGATCTGCTCTGGGGTAGGGATTGAGGCTGAGGTTGCCATGGGCTGACCTCCTGCCCCATCAGAACACCCAAAATAGATTTCAGACTGGAAACATCCCCAGCACACCTTCCACACACTTCCCACACCACTGAATGCCCCCAGTTAGCACCACTTCTGCTAAGCAGTAGAGTCTGCAGTTGTTAAATGGACAAGCATCTGGTGGGAAAAAAATAATTTGTAGACAATCCTGACCTGAGAAATACTAACCTGTTACATGTTCAGAACTGAACCTATTCTTTATTATTCCTTAACCACTCCACTCACGTTTCTTTGCCTTCCTAGCTGCATTCTAGGTTTTAAAACTTTTACTGCAGTCATTTAATGAGACTTCTTATAGAGTAAAATGCTCAGTGGTCATAGGTTAAATAAGGACAATGCCGGCTACTGCCATGCAAAAAGATTATATATACATGTGCAGATGGAGTCAGGTACCAGAGGAAATGGTTAATGTTGAGAAGGTATCAGCTAACTCTTGGCTTTGTCATTCGAAAGAAAACAGGTTTAGTAAATGAATCATCATGTAGTTTTAAATATTGCTTCACCTCCATACTTTCTTCATCTTGTAAGTGTGTGTTTCCACCTTTCTTTGCTCAAAAGATTGCAGGATTACAGGCTTTCCTAATTTCACACAGGGAAACTTTTAGCTTAAGACCAGATTGAAATTTGCAAAACTCAGGAAAGAGTTAAGTTCAAGGTTATATCCCACTATCAATTTACAGAATTACTATGTTCATTAATACAGCTACGGCTGCATAACCCCAATGTATTTACCACCGAAAAAGCTCTGGGAAAAAGCATTATGCCTTCTTCAAGAAGTCACACAAAATCTCTGAAGTTCTACTGCAACGATTCTGGTTTTTTTCACAAAACACTGTTTTGTAAATTTTACCTAAGAGACCATAGAGATAACACTTTTTCAGGCTAAATGAATTAGTGTTCGCTGGACAGATTTCATCACTATACAGTGGATATAGATTATGTGTGAAAGGGGGTGAACTGAAATCTAATTAGATTTCACTTTAAGTCTAGCTGCTGCAATTATGACTTCTGAATAAAAGTGGTTGTTATTTAGCAGGGTAGCCTAAGCAATGCACATAATTATTATAATCATTATGTACCTAATGATATCTAATAGGAGTCAGCATTGTAAATAAATGCTGTAGACTGTTCAGCAGGGTGGCCTGCACTTTGCAGAAAACTAAATAACAAAGGTTAATAAATATGTTTGCAGATGATTGTTTTACAGGAACCCTGGGCAGCAGTATCTGTTGGAGATTAGCTACATTAGGACTCAACAGACCAGAAAACATCCAGAATAATGGTCTTGGTACTAGCTTATAGATACAGTGTATTAAAATAGCTAAACCAAATTCTTTCTGTTCCCAATTCCCGATTCTCCTCAACTAAGCACTATACTGTTTTTTGTTTTGTTTGTTTGTTTGTAATAAGATAACTTAGTGGATTAAACTTCTTTAATACAGTATATCAGTGAATGTGAAATCAACCAGCCAATCAGTTCTGCTGTTCCAAGTTTTTTTTTTAATTCTCAGAATTTAAGAATATAAAATGGATGCTGCTGTTTGAAGTGTGAATTACAATAGCTGCAGATGCTGCCTAACCCCTATTTGCACTGTATTAGCAGAAGAATTGTATTTATGTAATGAAGACAATGTCCACTGCTGATACAGATGACACATTAAAGATTTAAAATTGCATGTGTTTGCAAAGTGCATTTCAAAACCTTCAATTTCCAAAGTCCATTGTGTTTTCAATTATCTTCCCACCCAGGCAAACTAGGGAGAGACTAATCAAGCATAATGTCCTCACATACTTCCCACTATGCCTTCCTTGGAGAGGTCAAAGGGTACTGTCAGATCACGATTGCAGCTTGCTCTGCCATGGGAAACACTGCTATGATTTACAGTTTATAGTCTCCATCACTAAATGTAGCCATTAGTAACAGTATGCTTAGCTACAAAATAAGCATTTGTTATTTAGAGTTTTCCCACATGATTTCTGAGATAATTTTAGCATTTTTAAATTATTTTTGTAGTGGTCAGTTAGCTTTCAGAAAACAAAAACCACCAGCCTGGCGTAAATGTTTCAGTAATGTATTTAAGGCTCATGCATTGATCTGACTGTAAATATTTGGTTTTTGAATAACATACGTAATACAGGCTGCAAATGAGGGGAAAGGGTATGCATCTCTCACATGTTAGTAGATGGGCTAATAAGTGATTGCTACCCTAGAATAAGAGGGCATAATCCAGACAGTCACCTAATTGCATCCTGAATTGGAGGTTTGTAGGTCGTCACATAAAAGCTGTCCCCAAGAGAACCTTCCATCGTAGATGAGAACTTGCCACTCACTCACTCACTCATTTCTGTGCTGAGACGCTCATGTTAAACTATCACTGCTGTGAGAATGAACACATTGTTACACTTTGTCACATACAACAGGCACTGGCATTACAGGATCACAGGGTTGGAAAGGACCTTAGAGATCATCCGTCTAGTCCCAACCCCCTGCCATAGCCAGGGACACCTTCCACCAGAACAGGTTGCTCAGGGTCTCATCCAACCTGTCCTTGAACAATTCCAGGGATCGGACATCCACAAATTCTCTGGGCAACCTGTTCCTGTGCCTCACCACCCTTGTAATGATGAATTTCTTCCTTGTCTAATCTAAATCTACTCTCTCAGTACACTGACATCTTCTGAAGGCCAAATGGATACTTTCACTACTGTTCTAGAAATATCCACCAGTGCCTCCAGGATTTGGTAACATGCTACGAAAGACAACTTCTACTTCCAGTGAAAATTAACTCTGTCCAATTACCAACTTCTACAACTCTGCCCCTGGCTTCAGACACTCCTAAATTCCTCTTGTGATGCCATCCCCAAAAGGGCTTTCTTCAACAGTTCAAAAAGTAACTGCTTGGCGCTCATCAGGGCATCTGAAAATTCATCTAATGTTCTGTAGTTGACTTAATTTTGTACACTTAAAAGAATGAGACCTTTAGGACAGTTCAACAGAAGGGTATGTTGATGTATATGCTCTTTCCTCTTTTCAGTTAGTGGAAGGCAGAGCAGCTTAGGAGTTTTGTCCCACTGTATAACTATCATGAATACATACATGTATCATAAATACATACATGGAAACAGCACATGTGCCTCTGAATATGGTCCTTTAAATACGTGAAGCATATATCAATAAAGATAAGAAATATTGCCTTTAACCTAAGTTGGGTTCTTTAGAATCTACTAAAGGTGCAGCCGTCACAGTGAAAGTAATCGGTCACCTGAACTTTACACCACAATATTAAAAAAGGTAGCAATGCTTTTAGAACAAGCAAGAGGTTCAGCTTTCAATACAGGAATAGTGTGAAATTATGAAGTTTGTTCAGCTCAGAAAAAAAATAATTTTTAATCACAATATTTTTTAAGCCACAAATGGAATTAATTTTAACAATTCATGAATTAAAGATACGCTTTGAAATTGAGTTCAGCATTCTAAAAGCATATATAATATATCTATACAGCAAACTTAGGCACTAATGTAAACCAAGTTCTATTTACATTTTGATTGCTACCTCATATCTATCAATTAATGTACTGTATTCATAAAACACAACCTTCAACATCCAGAACTTCCATATGCATTTCAGGCTCAGTCTCTACTGACTGCTTTGTTGGCAATGCTCTGTGTGAACTTGAGTACAGTACTTCTGTTTTTATCTACCTAAACTTTATTTATCTAAAGTTATCTCAAACAATTTTTTTTGCAAGTTTCATGGCTTAAAAATACAGCCCAACAGAGCATTAAAGCAACAAACAGCAGCCTGTTGGGTGCATGCTAAGAGACTAACAAATCACATTTGATGACACAAACCCAATTTTTTCACTGATCTCAGTAATAATTTTTATTCATAGAACAACTTTTTCCTCATTTTAAAAAAACAAACAAACAAACCAAAAAAAACAAACCTCCCAAACTTTACTTTCCATTGGCTTTAGCAGGAGTTTTTTGGCATGCATAGCCAACAAATTTGGTCTACCTGTGAGACTGGCAATAAGAATACAGGGGAGGAAAAAGGGCTGAAAGAGTGATCCTTTACTCAGTGAATAAAACTGCCTATGAAAGAGGCCAAACCCCACTTCTTTTTACATTTGTACAGTTTCAATAGCGTTATGAATTGGTGTTAATATCCTTGATTATATAAGACTGACCTGCAGAACAATCCAGAATAACCCCCAAAAGATGGATGTGACTAGACACCAAATTAAATATTCATATGGAAAAAAAGTATCACTACAAATTGCAAGGGCCATCCCTGTTTATAAACACAAAACACACACACAAACCGCGAATGCTATGGAACTAAAGCCACTCTTCTCTCTCACACCCACTTAAATCAGCGCTCCCAGTAATCTGAATCCAGTTTATTGATTACTCTGGCTGCTAGAAAGGAGGTGGTTGCTTACACTTAAAGAAACAACTCAGCATGTCAGAAAAGGGCCTTTCAGAACAGACCACAGCTCGGTGCTTCAAACTAAAGCAAGGAAGATTATTTATTAAAAACAGGTTGAGTGTTTGTGTTTTGTTCTGTGTTCAAATCCCTCGATAGCCACCATGTGTCTTTCCCCTGAAGCTGGTGCTCTGAATGCAAATGGTTTGTTAGTCATGGCTACACTGGGCTATTTAAGCACATCAGAGACTACACAGAACAACACCAGCATGAAGTGAGGAATAGAGACTGTATTGCTTTGAGAAAATGAAGCCATAAGGAACTTAGCATGCTAAAACAGGGCTGGGGCATGCATGCGGGCAGTACAGCTGGCAGAGCCAGCCATCACTTGTATGCAAATGGCTTGATGAAAAGCTTTGTGCCGTGGCAGTGGGTCAATGCCCACGGGGTGGATTTCATGGCATAGCCACCGAGCTCCTGAAAGATCGGGTTGCAGCACCTCAGCTGAAAAGATCTCTTGCAGTGATCATTTCAAAATCTGGCTCCAGTGGTATCAGTTATACTGGATGAGACTGAGAATTTGTTCCGGTAACTAGAGCTTGTTCTTATTTATTGCACATCCCCCAAGGGCCTCCTCCTCAAGGAGGAACTCTGGTGCACAGGATTGGGGAGCTACATTTGGGAGCTTTTGGCTCAGAGCATTCTATACATTTGACAGTTTTCTGTGTAACAGGCACACCCCTGTAGGTGCTACCTCTCCTCACTCAGGTGCCTCTGTTCTGCACCGTGCTGCTCAGGGCAAAGATCACCACTTAATTATAACATGCTAAAATTGAAATACTGTCATTATGCCTAGAAAGAGATGCTTCCAGCAGAAGGAAGGTTTGTCATTGCACGAAGCATTAAAATTTACCTATTTATCTGCCAGGAACCACTTTTCCTCAAATAGACTTCCAAAGTTGACTATAATGTTTCCTTTTTTTTTCTGTTTTCCTTATTTTCCTGCACTGAAAGACCTACCACAATAAAAATCTATTGCAATGAGAAATAATCTGATACCTTACTCAGTAGCTCAGAATTTGCTAAGAGCATCTCAAACATGTTCAGCTTTTACATGCAAGTAGGTAATAAAGCCACATAAGTTCTTACAACAACAGAAGACAAGTAATTTCACACCATGAAATCTCAATCATGTCTGTATTCACTCTTTACAGAGACCCTTGCCATCACATAATGTTGTGACATTTAGAAGCTTTCTTTGTCGTGTCCAAATCTAGATGCTAAAGAATGTAAGGAAATTTCTCTATATTTGTGTTTATTTCTGGTGAATAAAAATAACTAAAAATAATTTTTTTAAAAATCAAAAAACCTGAATAAAAACATAGTGATCATTATGAATCAGTTGTCACTACTAGGCCCTCAGAATGAGTGGCATGAATTCATGCTTAGTTGGTCTCTTCAGGATTTTCTCCAGTCATGAAACCATCAAACATCATATTCAAATAAGCCTTTCAAGTACCTTCTCTTGACTCTGCATGGATTGAAAAATATAATTGTTTCTTAAACGTCCTTCAGAAGAAATTATTAGAACAATTTGGATTTGTATAGATTTATGTATTCAGATAGAATCAAGGAATAAATGGATTTTTATGATAAGTCTTTGTTTGGGAGGATTACTTAGATTTACTACATAGATATGACCTACATTTTCAAAAAGCAGTAATAATTTCCCAAGAAGACTTTGATACCATCTATGTTTATCACTTTGCTATGATTGAGAACAAACGGCTTGTGAAATTTGACCCAAACCCCCCAAGTTTTGCAGTTAATATTAATTTAAAAAAAAAACAAAAACCTTTTTATTTCTGGTATTTATGATATAAGATTACATATAGAAAGCTCACATGTTGTTTCTCCATCAGCAGTGAGTTTCTTTACTTTTTGAAACTGTTACATTTGAACAGCTTTTTGGTCACTGGCTAATGCAAAAGGAAAAACCAAGCAGCTTTATTACACAGAATCTCTAAGGGAGAAACCTGTAGTTCTACATGAAGGCCTCTTTAAGGAAAAAGAAAATGAAGATATTACTTTGTACACAGAAGATACATTTTAATCTAGCAGAGCACTACTGAGTTTGCTGAACAAATGTTTGTCATATGAGAGCATTTAGAGTGTGTATTAAAGGAATAATCTACATTTTTTATGAACTTAAAATAAAGGCTAATTTGAATGTCAACTTTTGAACAGCTGACTTCAAAAGTTCATGCTGGTTTTTGTTGCATTTCCAACACAGTGGCGAAAAAAACTTGGGTAGGGTGGATTATTAGTACATATTCAAGGAAGCAGAACCATTAATTGACAGTCACCCATGAGAACGGGCAATGTAAGACTGCAACCTGCAGTGTTACTTGCAGAAAGAGAATGCAGCCTCACTGTCTGTAGAGGTGCTGGAATTAAGAAGCACCAAATAATAATCAGCATGCAGAAAGTAATAGTATGGACACTTGGACACTTGGATGTAAATTCTTGAATCTGTTAACGTGTTGCCCTCCCTCCTACATTGCCAGGGCAACTGCAGTGCCCACCTGCACACCATGTGGCTCTGGCTCTTTGGGGAACAGTGGGCCAGGCTTTTCTCCACTGACTTCATTTCACTCCCGCACATTTACATAGCAACAACATGTGAGGGATGATCGACTGAGACCAAGACAGAGGAGGACGATAACATCAGAGTTTGCCTGTTCAGACAGCTGCTCACCACCTTTCATTCTTCCCAGAACTTTGGTCCTACAGCATAAAGCAATACGGGACTGCCACAGCCTTCAGCTCCCACTGCCTGCTACAAAACTGGTAACTTACAACCAAAACCTGAGCCTAAGGATACTAACAATCATAGCAAATCCCAGCCGCCCTTTGAGTATGCCTTTAGTTTTTGTTTTCTGGTGTTCTGTTGTGGTTTTCTTTTTGCTGTTGCACAACCTTTTCTCTTTCTCTCTAACCATGTTCCCCCTTACTCAACTGAGAAAAATCATAAGAATGAATTTAATCCCACAAATAACTGCAGCTTTTTTTTTGTTGTTTTTTTTTTCTTGACCAGGCAATATTTTCAGCGGGAAAACCCATTTGATCTTTTAAATTTTTAAATAATGTTTTGTTTCAAACCTTAACCATGTTCAATTATAATTAAAAAGCCTGAATATTAAAAAATTCAACTGAGTGAAACCAATGATTCACAGGCATGTTAAACCACAGATCTGATAAGGTTGATTACTCTGATGTATTGCCATGTATATAAATACTTGTGGCAACTCTAAATGAGCTGCCACGGCTACGCTGCAGGTGTGCCCTCAGAAACACTAGCTCAGGCACCAGAAAGCTCCTCAAAGTGAATGCAATAAAAAAGCAGTATCACCTTGCTACCCTGCTTCTGACTGCAGAGGTGGGTTATCCCAGGTTAGCTCCGAGGTCCTTTGCAGTGCAGCACACCCTTGTATGCTTTGCTGAAGGCTCAGAGTTCTAAGGCCTCAAAACCCAAGTCGTTCCAAAGAGATTATAAGGTCTTCTATTTACCTATATTGTTTAAATTCAGCTTTCTCTTACTGTGCAACCCACTATTTCAAACCTCACTCTATACCTTCTATTTCAGCATGCTTTCACTGATGTAGTATTTTACATCTTGAGCACTTCTATTAGGAAATAGTACCTGCAGAAAAAGACACTGCAACCACCTTTTGTTTTGCTAAATGTCAAACTTGACACTGTTACCTTTTCTAGTCTTGTATCCAAAGAGAAAAAAAAAAAAATCAATGCGGATGTTTATAGAGACTCAGAATGGAGTACTAGGCAGTCGGCTTGATTTGTTCTCTCCACGCTCTAAACTCTTGTAACACCACTATCTTAAAAATTGTGTTGCTTTCAATTTCTCCTAGGACAAGAGAGGTGATGAGAAGAAATTACCTGTGCATTTTTTTTGCGCTTTAGTCTTCCTGCCCTTCCTTTTCTCTCAATCCCTCCTTTTTACCAGATTCCCACATGTATGAATCACAGGAAAACAAAGAAAATAAAAAACCTCCCATTGAGATTGTTAACACAGAATTCATAACAGAAAGATCAGAGCATATAACCACAATAACTATATTACCACAGTCACTTCTTGCAGATATTAAGTCTCTATGAAAAGGGATTATAAATCTGACCTATTTTATGCCTTCTTTTTTTTGTAATGTGGAAGAAATTCTTCAGACAGGTACTGATATCAGTCTTATTAATGCAATATACAGGGAACCATATTCAGAAATGAAATGCAAATAGCTTTTTAAGGAAAGCTTTGTTAAATGTATAACTTTGTTAAAAACCAACATCAGTTAATCACACTCATGACCAAGATAGGGATGGTCTCATAGTACTCTGTGCAGAATTCTTTCATTTTAAATTATTAGAAAAAATATAATACTGACAGTTAAGCCAATATAGTGCTACATTTATGCTGTACTGAAAAAGTTTTCTAACCAAAAAGGAGAAGAAAAGGAAATGACTCTAACAAGACTCTTCTTATGATGCTGTCTTTAAAAGTTTGCAGTTGAATTTATTTGATTATGTTTCAATCAGGTCTGTAACTAATTCCTACTGCAATTTCTCAAATCTCAGAATACTTTGGTTAACTTTATGGCAAATCTTTGTGTTCTACTGATTAGAATACCAATATCTTCAGAAATGCTCCAGAAACTAATACCCAGTTGAAACTTCTGCAGATTGCAATCCCATATTTCTTTTTGTGCTTTTTCCTTTGTCTCCAAATTCTGCTCAAGAATTCTTTATTATTCTTTTATAAAGAATTTTGATTAACTTCCATTAAGTGACTAATTCCTCAGATGTTATATTTCTGAGTGGTTCCATTGATGTATGCCAATTACACCAGCTGACAAACAGCCACTGCATGACAAAAGAAATCCATATTTTTAATGACTCCCTTGCTGTCCTCCACGTACGTGTGTATGCCATGACACACAGCTTTCTGCCATCTGCACCTCTGCCTTTATATATACGCGTTTTCTATTACAAATTGCTTGGCTGTGAGGTATCTTGACATTTGACATAACAGCAGGGCTGGGGGGGGAGCATAAGTGCTGATCATTAGATTATTGTTGAAGTATTCTCTCCTTTCCTCCTCTGCTCCCTGTGTTCCCTGGAGACACAGGTGTTAATAAAATCAAACAAAATGAAAATGGGTAAATTATTGCAAGCTATGAACACCTACATTGTGCCATGCCTCACTAGTTTCCAATACCATCTCATTCTTGAGACAACCAAAGAAAAAGATGCAATTTCATCCTGTAGGCTGGGTAGTATAAGGAAAGGACAAAAGAGACAAGATATTGCAATCCAAAGGTCAGTGACCCACTCCCTTGTATAATTATAGCATTTCATTTATATCCTACCAGTCTGTCTTTGGATGGCTGATAGTAAATTAGTAGCTAAAAAAGGGCAATTTTGAAAATTTCTTAATAACTAGTAACTGAGTTCTAAACCTGGAGCATCATAGAAGGAGATGAGCACAAGTGCTAGTTTGCAAATTCTAAAAATAATTTAAAAAAAAAAATCAAATACTTAGATCAGATCTAAATCTGTTCCCCACTGCTTTGCTTTAGGAACCTTGAAAAGAGATTTAATTCTTATTCTAAACACTGAGCAGATTTTGTAGATCTTCAAGGATCTGAACCATTCTTGAGTGCAATATACATCCAATTCAAACTTCCATGATAGGTGCATTTTATACCTTTTTAAAATGTAAGCAGAATGATTTTGTGCTGCATTCCTCATTTCCCACGGTCAAGCACGTACTAAACTTTTCCACTTCATTCTCCCAAGGTTCCATGCAGTAACAAAAACTGTGTAAGAACATTAGTGCTGAACTTTTTGCTAATACGTATTAACAGCTTATACCTAGGTTTGATGATGGCCCCCTTTAGTAATGAGCACAGCCCAACATTTTAACATGCTAGCTGCTGTCATGGGAGCAGTATTGTACAGCTCTCTGCAGTATCATCTACTACACGACCAGATGAGCACAATAAGAAAAAAATTCTAGATCTGTAGAAGTGATCAAAGAATCACTCAGTCTATATCCATTCAGTGTGTTGCGCAATGTCAAGAACTTATCAGGCTCACTCTCTCTGACACAAAACTGTTTCACACTTAGATGCAAGGTACTAAAACACTATATATTATACAATTCTATAAGAAACCGAATGGGAAATAATTCTTTCTATAGGGCTGGTGGAACAGAACAAATCAAATGCTGCCTATTAAGAACACTGAAAACTTAACTATTAAGGCCAGATAATTCAGAGAGCTCCAACCCCTACAATTGCTGGCAGCCAGTCCCAGGTCACACCCATTTTATTGACATTCTGGATACTGACTAGAACATTGAATTCAAGGCTACACCTTCATAGAAACAACCCGATAACTTTCCACTTGAAAAGCTGTCTAACTGTATTTATTTCAACCAGACCACAGTAATTAATATTTATGAGGATGAGTGAAAGAAGGATGCTCATAGCAAAAAGGGGATTATGAAAACACAGGAATGTGTGAAGATGCCGATGGGACTGAACAAATGGCACCTGAGACATGCACACAACAGGCCCACAAAGTGAGAAAAGGATGGGACAACAATGTAGCTGCCTACACACAGGAGCACACAAATACCTCTTTTTGTGCTTTGTTCCACATATAGTCCAGGAGAAATCTTGGTACTTGTACCAAAAACATTTACTACCACTTATTTAATGGGTTTGACTGTTAGAGACACCAGCATCTGAGACATCTCTGACTTCAGGCTAATCAAAGTCACAGTGGCTGGCACATATTATGTCCTTCAGTGGTAAGTACCAGATCTGTTACAGGTTTTAAAGTGCATGCGTTGCCTATTTCTGGGTTTATATCTTACATGACTATGACCAATAAAAAGTGGAGAGAAGAAGAGAGCTCCAGAAAGAACTTGTCAACAGCATTTTCAGGTGAAAAAAAAAAGAAAAATAGGTGGTTTTGATCTGCAGAATGTGAAGTGTACAAAGTACAACAATTAAAACAGAAGGGTAGATACTTTGAGCTCATTAAAATTTCTTTTGAAGATGAAAGTCATTAGATTTCAATGAGACCTTGGAGCAGAAGCTCACATTGACATGAGAATATTTAACCTGTAGTCTACAGTGCTTCAAGCAACTGATAGTATGATAAATAATTGCTTGGCTGTAGTAACCACATAGAAGGAAAAAAAGGATTACCCTAATCAAATACAGTCAGTGTGATGTTGCCTGTCTCTGTGCTCCACATTTCATTCTGAAAGTTTGCAGTTATACAAACGGAAATCCTGAGTTCTTAAAGAGGAAATCGTAAATGATTTATTTTCCTGCCACCTCCAAGAAAACTTTGATAATATTTAGGGTCAGTCCTTCAGCTGGCACAATCAGCATGGCTGTGTGGAAGCCAATGGACCATCGCCAATTTATAACAGCTGAATGTCTGGTCTTACTACAGGGATAACCTTATTTTAGAATTTATTTTTTTTTCTTCTCTCTTTAAATTAGGATCCTTAATAGCCAAATACAGTATTTGTTGACAGGAATACCTGTTCTTCAAGGTACAAGACTCGTATTTTCCTATCAGTGACTTGTGCTGGTGATTAATTCTTACTCGTATTTCAGTATGAAAACAAAGCACAAGCCAGGACCATACAGTGCCCTACAGGTATTCTTTATGTTATATCTAGTAGATAAAAGGAAACTTCCTGCACTTGTGCTCAGAGCTGAAAAAAGGCCAAAACCTGATGTTAACAGAGGCCTAAAGCAGAGATAATAGACCCTCTGGAAAAGGCAGAAAGAGCTTGTCTTAAACAGCAACATGAGCATCAAACAGTGCTTTACAGTTAGTTCACTGTAAAGAAATGAGATGAGTCTGAGAAGGGAAAAGAGTTACACAAATAAAGGCTCCATGCCATAAGTCAATGGCAAACCCAGGTCTGCTCTTGCAGGGTATCCCTGAGGATGTACAGTGCCCATGCAGTCAGGGGTGAAACCACAGGATGCCCTTTCTCACAAGTGCAGATGGCATTGCTGTAAGAAGTTATAGGTAAAGACAGTGAGGGAAAAAAACTTCAAAGGATTTCCTAGTCAATCTCTTTGCACTTTCCTGAACAGCCAGATCCTGAACACTCAGTGCTCAGGAATGTTGTACCAAGCCCACTTTGCACCCAGGCTGTGCAGACAATTTTCATTTGGTTTAGCACACACAACACAAATTCCATACCTTTCTCATTCTAGGCAGTGTTCCCTTGCTCCCAGAATTCTTTCTTTTAACAAAAGGATTAAACCTGCATGCTTTACTCTGAACCTGGCGCCAGCAAGCAGTGGCCCCAGTGGCACACTCCGCAGTGAAAGGTCTGCAGGGCACGTGGGAACAACAGCCCCAGTGCAGCCCTCTGAGTCCCACCCCCTGGCCCATCCTTAGGCACATCTCTTCATGTCCCCTCTGCTCCTGGGCCCTGACCCGCATGCGGTCAGCAACCTTTTCATTGTTATCGGGCTCAAAAATGGCACCTTCCTCGAGTGAAATTCCTGCTGCTTTACATCACAACTCTCCCTCATTAAGGTAAAAGGACACGCAGCTCCCAGCCTCTCATTACTACTGTCCTGCCAGTACTGGCAGGGAATCAATTTCACTGTAGTTGTGTAAACACACAAAAACTAAATCCTGAAAAGAAGTCATCTAGGAAGGGAAAAGGAAAGCATTTTATCCTGTATGTATTCAAAAAAGCAGATACTCTTTTCCGTTTCTCACCTATAAAGAAAATGGTCTAGGGGAAGCAACAGATTTTGTGAAGCCTTTTGATTTTGACAATAATCTTCTTTGCCTTCTTTGGCAAACAGGAGTTCAGACAATAAATTTCTGACTGACCTGAGTTCCATAAATAGGCTTTTGTAGGTCCACAGGACAGCCAAGAAGTCTGATGGTGAGCTATCACTAGCGTGATGCTACACTGATATCCATTCATTCTAAAAAGAAAATAAAGGGGGGGGGCAAGCATTGGCAACAAAGTATATAAACAAAACCCTACCTACCTTTAGCTAAAATAGCTGTAAACACAATTTCCCAAGAGATTATAGCTCTAGGGTTGGAAGAAGAGTCACTGGAACAAAGGTGGAGAGGGGATGGGGCAGTTGTCAGGAAAGAAGCCAAGTCAGAAAGCAGAAGCCCTGTGGGAACCTGGCAGAGGCCACGCAGGCTGAGCTAGTGCCATCACTGGGAAAGGGGAAATGGGGATGGTCTCCTTCAGTTAGTAAAACTTTGCTATCATTTCTTTTTGCTGGAAATTCCACTATTGGTGAAACTGAGAAAAGCTTGTTAGGAGCCTGTATCACTGCAATATTCCCTATCTGCTCCTCCGTGAGCGGCTGTTTTGCACAGAAATACAAATTTGTTCTGTTACATGGAGCTGCTGAAAAAATGCTGGTGTTCAAGATCTCATGTGGCAATTATTTCTGTGATTGTTCTATGGTAAGAGTAGTAAAGACAAGGCCATGACCATGGATCACTATGATGCAACTTTGCCCCAGTCACTGGCAAAAGTTTCAGGTTTTGTATTTGCAAACACTGTTAAAAACAGGTTTAATTAACATCAATGAAACCTCCCCAGATTTTGGCAAAAATTCCTGTTATAACTTTAAATAGCTGAAACAAATTCAATACTTTCCTGAATATACTCTAAGATAAGAATGTTTTCTAATTATTTGAGAAAGGCAGGGGGAAAAAGGCTAAAATATTAGGGCAAACTTAAATACAATCCTCCCAGTACATCAGTGAATAACTGTCACTCTAAACACTGCACATTTAAGATCCCTCCCACAAAATAAAGATACTCCTTTGCTCGTTTGTTATTGCATCGCCCCACAACCAGACTATCTAGGACTAAATCTGAAAACAGAATTCAGGTACACTGCAGCATTTAATGTTTGGAAAATCCTTTGCCATTGTAGTATTCATAATCCTATTATGTTAAATTTAGCTGGTCAAATTCTGCTCTTACTTGTACTTCACATCTGTCAACTCAGAGTGTACAAGGCATACATCAAGGCAGCATTTAGCTCAGCACAGGGAGAGATCCGATATTTGAAATACACTTTATCGTTTGAAAGCCATACTTTTCCCAATAATAAATGTTGAAACAAAGTTCCCCAGGGTCATGCAATCTGCATTCTTTCCCACTCAGCTGAAGACGGTATTAAGGAGCTAAAATGAGAGAAATATTGTCATTTGGTCATGTAGTGCAATGTGCTTGAATTCATTCTTCTGACACTCCGGACACTTTGTTTAACAAGGAAATCAGCATGAGCACACAGGCCCTGAGCGCTTGCAGGTTGAGAGCTCGTGAGGAGGCTGAATTGTCAGCTGAAGGCTGTGTGTGCCACCAAGATGACAAACGCTCCCTGCACCACAGGCCGGGAGAGGAGCCGGTGCCTGCCGAACGCAGACCTTTGGCAGCTGGTAAAACAGTAGCACTGCAGGCAGCTGCTGGCCTTATTTGTCAGACAACAGCTGCAGACATCAAAGAGAATAAAGAGAAAGAGGAAGGTGGAAGCACTGAGGTAAAAAAGGAATTCTATCTGCAGTGTTTTTATGAAGCGGATGAGTTACTTTTTAATTATATAAACATATTCTAAAATTATCAGTTTGCCTAATTTTGCAAAGAAATATTAAAAATACTTGCAAACATACACATAGAGCACTAATTCCTCAAGCATCCCAGTGGAGTCCCAGAGGGTTAGTCCCATAAAAAATACTGGGTTCTATGAAAAAGGTGCCTCAAAAATCTCAGGTAAAATTTTAAAGTTATTTTCCTCAGGTAAGTAGAAATTACCAGAGGAAGTTAACTTACTCTTATTATTTACTATCATTACAATGTCTTTGTTTTCCTATACTATGCACACGGAAATAGAAATCACAGCTGCTGAGTGCCCAAGATGAGTCATCTATGAAGGTGACAATTTTTTCCTGACCCTTTATAGCAGGAGCCCAAATAGAAAACATATTGATAAAAATGCCAGTTTATGCCTGTAGTGTACACGCTGTGTGTGTTTTGGAAGGGCACAAAATGCAGGACTTTCCTTTGGCTTTGTAACAGAGGACACAAGTCATTAGCAATGCTGAAACATGTCATAAGCATTTATATTGACAGTTGTAATGACTATAAGGTATCAGATTTATGTTAGAGTTCTGTTTTAACTGGTCAGCAAATGGGTGAGCAGGGAAAGAATGGTACAGATTGTCCAACTTTCAAACATATGCACAAAAGACCCAAATTAGACCTTTTGAATTGGCTGACTGTATGCATTACACAGAGAAATTCCAATAATTTTAGCTGAATAGTTATTTTAATTTGATGTGTTCAATGCTATCAGTTGAAACACTGAAACTTAAGTTTTAAAATGATATTTCACAGATAACATTAAGATAGTTCTATCAGCTATAATACTGGAACATACATGCATACATTGTATTACATACAATGTCAAATTCAAACAGAAGTTAGAAAATAGCAGTTGATGTATTCAATGGCTTGTTTCACAACTTGATTCCCACAAGAATCGCAATCAAAAATCATCAGTCCTGTTTTTTCCCCACTGTGTTTTTCCATTTCTAATTGTTTCTAATTCTTCATAGAAGCACTTTTAATTCAGCTATCCAGTGTAATGTAGTATACACAATATTTTGCCAGAGACAGCTTCTGCAACTGCCTTTATACCCTTAGGCTTTGTGACTTGACGTCATAATGGTCTTGATTTATTAGAAGATAAACCTTTCCCAATGCTTTTTCCTTTTAAATAGTGAACTGTAAATAACCTATCCAATATGAAAAATGCTACATAGCTCCTTTGAAAATCTAATGGAGATTGTCTATATTTATATCACCCACTGCAGAATCCTTGTGTTGATGCTTTTCCTGCATATATGGAGCATATAGGAATGTAACCTGCACACGTACACATATTTCTGTACACATATGTCTGCCGAGACACAGAAATTTGGGTTGGGGGGAGCCAGCATGCTCCAAAATATAAAGACAGATTATTTTGTTGGTTTGGGGCCTTGTAGATTTTTACTTGACTATTCAGTGACATAACATTGCTGTTAAATATGATTCAACCAAGTCTCTGTCTTTTTTCTTATTGGCAAATCTTGAGTTATTTCAGGTCTGTGGTTTTGCTGGTCCAAACTTCCCAGCTATCAAATAATTACTGAAGAAACCTTGCTGCAAAGCCTAGCTCCAGTAAGTCCATTTTCTGTCAGCAACAGCATTTTCTGCCTGTGCTTCCATGTTGGCCTGTAAATGTCTTGGCATACCTCAATGTCAGGAGCTGAGTTTGGATGGAGAGAGGATTGATGGCCACGGACCATGATCTTTGTGTTTAGACCTCTAGCTCTGACCACATTAAACTCAACTCCTAGGCTACCAAGCTTTCCTAATTACTCCACTGCTTTCTCTTCCCTATGGGCACCATCTCCAGCACATTCTGCTACCAAGCAAGCTCTGCTCCATCAGCCTTCATTTATAAGTTATGATCAAAATTTGTAGAGCTCAGAAGCTCTTTTCTCCCTGACAGCCTCAGCCAGATCACTTTTCCAGGCTTGCTGCTCCTCTGAACCCTACCAGGCTTTGCTGTCACCAACCCACTATTTCCAGAATGCAGTTAAGTGCTTATTACTTAAAATTTTAAATGCTGATTGCTTAGTAATGAAAACTGTAATTGATCAGAGGTTAAACTTTAGCTGCTAAGTGACTAGCAGAGTTCCAGTCCATCATAATAATTAAAATTCACTAATATATACTTAGTATGAAAAATATTCTATACCCAAGTGTGTGAAGGCCCAAATGCAGGATGATTGTCTTAAGCATTTCCAGGATTGAGCAAAAAAATATGGCTGAATTAGCAATTGTTAATTTGAGATTAAATAATATCTCAGTATTCACCTTAGAAATGTTTAAATTATTAAAACTTATATCCCTCATTCCTTTATTTCACCTGATCGTGTTCCCATGTAAATTGATTCTTCTTTAAAAGGTATTTCTCAAGAGAAAGATATTCTGTTTCCTCCCAACCTGGTATTCAGGGTGGAGACTCTTGTGTTCTCAACTTTGATGAGTTTGCTGTTGATTGCCAAAGATACTGTGTAATCTGAGGAACTTTTCTCACCTTCTAAAACAATATCCTGATCTAAATTTTCACAACTTCAGAGGAAATACTGTCAGAAATGAAGCAGCTAATTCCCTGTGTATTCTGCTCTTTTACTGCTGGTGTTAATGGAGCTGAGTAGAGATGTTTAATGCACTGTTACCTGTGAGGCACTGCATTGTACAGGATAATGAAAAGGAAATAAAGGCAAACTGAATTCCTAACATCCCATTAACTAATCAACTAGAAATTGGACTGGACTTAATTCTTCTTTCTAGTTTTTAGAAACATCATGAAAACATGCAAATCAAAGCACTAAGTCTATGCTCCTTAACATCTCTTAATTGTATTTAGTCCATGTTCAAAATCCCAACCCATTTCTTTGAGATCTCTTTCATGTCACAAGAGCTTTGCAGAAGGTTTGGACAGTGTTCCCAAACACAGAACAAGCATAGCTTCTTTTGCTTTTACCTTCAGGGCCACAATATGAGAAGCTTCTGGCACTCTGATGTTCTGTCACTTTTTAATGCAAACTCTGGAAGTTCACGGACACAACGCTGCACAATCTGAGGAAGATAAATCACAGTTACTTCAAGCCAGCTGACAGCAGTTTAAGCAGCTGCAATCATCAACCACCAAGGGAGTTTCTTCTTTTATCTTACTAAATGCAAAAGTATACCAGGAACTGGTAATATCACTGGACTATCAGGAGTCCTGCTTTTACATAAATATCAGCAAGCGGTAAGTAAATTCTGTTGACGAAATGTAATAAAACAAAGACGGTTTCAAATATGACCATTCCCTGATGCATTCTGTAGCCCCGTCTTACTCACTTATTGCATGCTGCTGAGATTATAAGGTTTGCTTTTATCTGTCAGAAATCAATATTTCAAACATCGGATAAAAGAGGAAATTGAACTGGGAATAGGCTGAAGTGCTGTAAAAACTACAAAGCACAATTATCAAAAAGCACTTAAAGTACTTAATAGGACACACATATAAAAATGCTCAAATTAATGTCAGGGAACTATAATGAGAACTTTTTCTATGCTTTTTGATCCAAATGCAATGTAATTCGAGTGCAGCCTGGTCAGTCAATACAGTCTTCAATTTATATGAAACCCTAAGGATTTCTAGCAATCCATTTGCTAGAACTGAACCATTACATATGATTGGTTAATATTTCAATTTATTGAAAATACATTATTTTGTGTAAAGTGTTTAAGTTGTTGAGGTTTAATCATTATAAACAGTTATGATAAAAATAGATCTTTGGATAAACAAAGACCTTACAGTCAAGCTTTTAATAAATACTAGTATAACTAGAAAATTGGATTTTAAGAGGAATAGACATAAGAAAAAACTGCAGATATGGCGTGGTGAGATGAGAGGGAAATGTTGTATAGAATGGATCTTTATCAGCACACATTAAGCTGAGAGTGGACCTCTTTGAAAGATGTTGGAAACTATAGTTATTTTATGCAAAACAAACAAACAAACAAACCCAAACAAAAAAGACCTCACTATGAACTTTACTACTTTCCCCTTAGATTTATATATTCATTTATCATCTTTAATGCTATTGAGCTGGAGGTCTTTCCAAAACTGTGCTGGATCAGAAATCACTGCAAATGAGTGCGTACGTATCTGTATGCACACAGCAGCATCCATGGAAAGCAGACTGAGCGACTGTAGAAAATTTGACATGAAATATGAAGAGCTGCAGCACACAGAGGGGTTATAGCTGTGATTTGAGCAACCAAGATGCACGTTAACTGAAAGGCTGTATCAAACTGTACCCATTTTTCCTAACCTACACCCCACATTCTTAGTAAGGAGCACCAAGGTACTCTTTGAAATCTTTTTTTGTGGAAGGTTATTTTTTATACTTTAACTACACCAAACTGCCTGGACTATGGATCAGACTATGGTTTCCACTAACAGGCAAACTGTTTCATTAGCCAAATGTCTTTCCACCACCTTTCCTCATTATAGTTTTGTGTCTAATCCAGTACAACCTCTTGGTTAATATACTCACTTCCTCTGTCATCCAGACTAAATCTTCTGTTGCTTCTTCCACTTTTAAGATGCAAAACTGAATTTCAGTCCCTAGAATCCTGATTTGTGTCATAATTCCCTGCTTTAAATTCATACTCCCTATCCTTTACAGTTTTTCTTACACCTTTCCTTTTCCTGCTTGTGTCCTTATTAGTCTGTCTTGTCCCACCACCAATATATCTACTTTATTCAGGAAACAGTGACACCCCAGCTTTCTGTGCCATTCTCCTTGCTTTCTATATGCCATGTCTGTTCTTCCCCTGCTTATCTGATATGGCTTGATATTCTGTTCCTAAGTCACTTTGGAAGCCTGCTACCTTTCCAGTTTTCACAGCTTTTCTGAATACTTGCCTTTACTTTAGTACTTGTAAGAAATTCTATGAGCTACTCAGATTAAGTCTGGAAGTAAATGTAAAAAAAAGTAATATTACACACAAAATACTATTTGTATATTTTGTTTAACAGTAATTTAAACACATAAACAAAGAACAAAACATGCAGAAGTCATGCAAAAATAATGGATATGCATACACAAAAAGGAAACTGAACCAAAAGCCAGAACTGTATCTGTGAAATACATGTGGTTTGCTATCTCCCAAAGTGGTGTTTATATTTTCACAGTTACACATTATATAAATCACGTAACTTACTCGTGCAGCTGGATAAAGCCAAACCAACATGGGCCAAACCCTTGAATCCAAACTCTGAAATGTGATACAAAAGTTTTGTTTGAATAAAAGAAATAAACACTGAGAGTTGGGACAAGTGTATTTGTACCATTTCAGACAGCTGTTGTTTAACCTGTTCCTGCAGATTCCCAGAGACTTCAAAATTTCCCAGGCAAAATATGTCAGTGATTTTTATCTTATTATAAAAGTTGGGTTGTTTTGAGGGCTTTTTTAAGTCTAATCTGAACCTTTACTACTATAACTGTACTTCTTGGCCTATGTTTTGTGATGAAGAAGAGGTTATAGTATTGCATTTTGCAACAACTTTGACTATGTGAACAGTCATCACACAGCTTCTTTTCAGCACGTGGGTTCTGTGAATAGTACAGTCAGGCTCTGCCCTAGACAGTTAATGACTTACACAATTCACCAAGTTGAGATGCACAAAACACAGCCAAAATTTGTCTTCTAGTAATCTTCTAATGGTCTTGTGTAAGCTAAGCAAAATGTAACATGATTTAATTGAGGCAACTGGGAAAGAAATCCCCTAAAACCAGAGTTTTCACATGTAAAAACAGTGTTAACAAGACTAAAAATAAATAGATCACTTCATCCAGATACTGTATTCACTTGCATGGTGTCTGGAGTTTTTGGATTTCCTGAACCAACAGAGTAGTTTCCTAAATCAACAGAACCATCACAAGACATACAACCTTTCCCAAACAGTCCATATTTCCAAATAACAAAGTAATAAAAATTATTTTGTTTTAAAAAACTGTCTGAGTAGAAAACATACTATGATTCAGAAAGGCAATTGTAGTTATGGCACTCATAATTGCATAATGTACTTCAGAGAAGCTTCTTCTGTTGCACCTTATTGCATTTCCCCCCTCAATTATTAAATTCAGAGGCTTAACCTCGAAAGAAAATGCACTTGTCTTTACATGCACTTGAATTGTTACTGCCATTTGAAACTAATCAATGTTTTCTTTAGTACCATAATAGCTTATTTGCAAAGCACATATTTAAGAAAAATTTACATGTTATTCTGGAAGTAAACATGTTGCACATTCTCAGAAAAACTAACAAAGAGAAAGAGGGCTTTGTTCTCATCTCAAAGTTCAGTGCAACTAAAGTGACTTCAAAAGCTTAAACATTTGTGCACAAAGGGAGTTGCTACTAAATTATACCCCTCTGTTCATAAATAATACGAAGGAAAACTATGCATTGTAGACAATCCTAATATCCCTAGAGAAGTCCAGGAAATTAATTTTCAAGAGCTCAGCATATAAATATATGTTTTCATTAATGTTAAGAGGAAAACAAACAGTTAAAATCTTATTATTAACCTGTGTATAAATACACATTCCTTAGAAATATTATACAACTCCTGACTGGGATGTTCAACTACATAAAACTCACAGGACACCAAGGTCTCATTGAGTGCTGGAAAGCCCAGGATACTTCAGTAAAGTCAGTATATGCACTCTGAGTGCAGTTTGACACAAACAGGAATGTTCACACCACTTTCCTTTAGGAATATAAGGGAGGTTTTTAAATTAGTCTCTGTAGACTCCTTCAGAAGGAGGTCAGAGAAACAAAGTTAAGTAATATGAGTACCCCTAATGTCTCAAGATCTGCAGTTATTTAACAAAGAGAAGTTTTAATGAAGGGAAAACAAAGTTTGCACAAAACTCAGAAGCAGGTTTTTTTCATTTCTAATGAAATATGTAAACAATTACTCCTTTAATAAGCAGATCAACTGCAGTTCAAGCTGTGCGTGTTTTTAAATACGTGCAAACCCCTTGATTCCAGTAGGGTAGCAAGTCTATCACTGGTATGAAAGTCATAAAATCCAAACTAATAGGGAATATAATAATTGAATATTTGTAAACAGAAAAGCTATTAAAATGCCCAGAATGGAAAATTTGATACAGTTTTTCCCATGTATCTTATTTAGCTTTACACCAATACCCCTCTGCCGTAGCTCTGCAGAATATTTAGTTCGTTTGGGGCACACAGCCTCTTGCAGAATAACAGTTCTGTCTCGGTGACACCTTCTGCTTATGCTCCCAAAGTCTCTACCCTTGCTTTGAGCTACACACTGTTCTCAGTTGAATGTTACTAATAATAACAGTGGCAGCAGGTGATTTGCTCTCCAATTTTAGTCACGAAGAAGATGCAGTGTGGGGCAGCTCTTCAAAGCTTTGTAGCTTTGGAAATACATCTCAAAATGACACAAGAAGCTGAGTGCCTTGACTAGCAGAGCTGCAGCATAAACTGCGTAACTGCATGCATAGGTAAGTACAAAGGGCAGTAGCAGAAGGTATAATAGATCTTGTGGGCAAACAACTGTATTCCCTTCCCTCTCTACATACAGAATATTTTTAAAAATCTGACTCTATTACAAATATAATGAGCAAAATTGATGCATTTAAAAGTAAGGCTGCAGACTTTGAACAACAAGGACAAGTTATTCACCTGACCAGAGCATACGTGGAGCAAATTGCCTATCTGTGAAAAGTGTGGTGTTCAAAAACATACGTATTTCAAAATTAGCCTAAAAAGAAGAAACAGCCATTAACAAATTTGTGACGTTGCAATTAATGAAATGAGCTGACTTGAGGAATACAGAGGATCAAGCTTTGCCAAAAGGAAGAGAATTATAATTGAAAGCATTGGACGCAGAGACTGCCACAAAGTAATGCAGCAACCTATGCCAAAGCATTTGCCACCAATTTATTTGCTGCTGAAGACTGAACAAACTGAAGTCTCGTTCCTTTGCTAAATTACAGGGTTCAGAATTAATCCTGTAGCCTGCAGCAGGTAGCAGATGCTTTATAGGGTGACTTGGAGCAGTCACCTATTACTGCTCATTATTGACTAGCACTGCTTTAACACTGCTGTAGTTGCCTCCACTGTTGGATAGTTTCTCTTACAGGTTCATGTTTTCACAGATCTTTTCCTGGGTTTCAGACCTGCTTCCTGAGTATTACACTGGCTCCAGTTGGCCCAGTGTATAAAAAGCAGCATCTGGGAGATATTTCCTGTACAATTTGTCCTAGGTGGGCTTTACCAAAAGCATGATTTTTTTCAGTAAAGTTGTTTCAGATTTTTTTCCCCTCTGAACGGCAACACATTTTGGTTCATATTCTTCCACAGCATAAAAAAAATCTGTGAATCAGTAGCCATGTTATATGTAGGACTATTTCCTGCAAAAGTTTTAAATTTTATTTTTCAATACACTTGTACTTGTGAATTTGGAATCTACTAATTTATCATCTGGAATGCACAGCCAATACTTTGCATTTGCAATCTTGAAAACAACTGGAGAGGACATCAGGATAATTTTGTATTTTAGCATTTTATTGTATCTAACTGCTAATGATATGTAGCATCTATCACATTATAGAAATCAGTTCATCCCTTGATTTCCTTTTATTAACCAAAATTGTCTTTCCATATGGTCTTTAATTAAATATTTCATGGAGGATCATTAAGGAATTATAAAAACTCTTCACAGTTTTCACTGTTAATCATAAGCACTTCATTCACAAGGGACTACAAATCTAAAATTTGCCTTCAAGTTTTACTACAGACCCTTTTTAGAATAGTATTGGAAAAAAAAAAACACCCAGCAAAACCACTTTCATTTTGAAAAGAGAATATTCCATTAAATTAATTTAAAATATAAAATAATTCAGAATTTACTTAGAAGGTGATTGAAAAATGAATACGAGGATTTTTCTGTTCTTATTCATTGGATCTAAAATAAAGGCAGCTCAAACTATAGATTATTCCCTCTCCTGAAACAAGGTAGAAGGTGGTGAGACAGTGTTGGGTAGATGCACAGTAGTAATGGATTATGCAGATTTTTCTCTCCTGGGTCACTGTTATGAATCTGATCCAAGACAGCAATGACGAAATGTCAGTGTCATTTTATGGCTTTTAGAATGAAACCCTGAGCCTACAAGGTCAATGGCAAAACATCAGTAGTGCCAGGATTTTCACCTTTTGAATCTCAAGGGTCCAAAAAGAATTAAAGTCTGACTCAGCATGCATTGACTTTAATGGGAGTTACACTAAGTTCAAGGTGCAGATTTTTAAGTCCTTAGATGCTGCTTTGCTCATGTTTTATTAAGAGCTGGGTCCTTCAGATGATTCAGACACTTAAAACCATAGCATTAAAACTCTAAACTTTTATCCTTAAAGTTAAATGTTCTGATGACACACATCCTCTTGCTCCACTCTCTGGATTACTCTGCTACACTAGCCTGAGCACTGGAAAAGGGCTCTTTCATCACATTTACTCACCTTTCTTGCCTCCTTCTCTGGAGGCCAAATCCTTGTCCCAGATGACCAGGGTTCAAAACCTCCTGGGTCGCCATGTCTGTGACCCTCAAGAAATTTGGCAGCGATTGTGGCTTCTACTCTGCAGTCTGTCCACTCCACTTGCAGTCAATTCCCACAACGCTCACTGCTTCAAAAAGTGAGGTCTCTGTAGTAGAGCAACAGTAAGACTGTGTCAAAATGACTACATTAACAAAGCAGGAGAATTCACTGAACGTGCCTTCTGGAGTGATTAATTCACACAAAATCCTTATCAATTCCCTGAAAACAGGCAGAGGTGGGTTGTTACTTTATTTAATTGATAGTAGTTGTTTCGTAGGAAGGACATTACAAGCCATTTTAAACCTAACTCTCAAGTCTTGCCTTTTTGCCCACTGGAACATGTTTGATTCTGAAATGGAAATAAGAATAGAATCCAAGTGAGTGGTCAAATTTTAAGTATTTATTCAAAATGGAAACAAGTTTCCAATACTAAATTATCTTTTCACACCCTCCAAAAATACTAAGGTACACAAATATAAAAACGATGTCTTGCTGTACATATGCTTTCCAGGCATATTTCACTTGCACTACAAATGCACAGCTCAGGCATGTGTTCCTAAGTATTTAGCTATGCTGAAAGCCACCCAGGAATTAAACTGGATGAAAGCATGCTGAAGAAGTTCTTGGAGGTTTAATTACCTTCTCCTTTTTTTTCTTTCTCTTTAGTGGGAGTTCTGAATTCTGGAGGAGTAAAACTCCAGTCTCTACTGTATTGAAATGATATTTTTTTAGCACTCCAATCATTGTCTCTACTTGACTAAGACATTTCTGTGCTAAAGCAGGTGCATTTACTTTTCAAGTATTATTTTACTAATCAATTGAAAAATTACCTCCATGAATGACAGAAGTGCAGACCTTTGGAGTATTTCATTAAAAGGAGCAAACATTAATTACAAATCCAGCCCAACCTTTGCAGACATAAATTATGGGACAGATCTATTTTCTCCATGCTTAATTGCAAGCAGTGACTAGCTCTTTAAATTATTATCTCCAAGGCATGAATGAAATTAGAATGGATTTGATGATATTCTCAAGGCTTATTTGTATCTAAATAACTCGGCCATTCACTATCTGGAGGTATAAGGAAAATTAGGTGAAACACCTTTGAACCTTTAAACAGTGGATAAGTTACCATGAAAAAATTGGGAATTGCAAAATGGAATCAGAACCTTAAAGTCTTTGCAGACAGGGAGGTCTCGTTGCAGGTGTGACAGTGGGGTACTTAATTTTGTCCAAGTATTTTTCTTCTAATCTAAATTCTAGAAATTTCAGGGGTTTGTAACTTTCTAACGCATTCACATTTCAGGCAGAATTTTCCAGGCAGTGTCTTTCCTGAAAGGTAATATTTACATTTTAAGAAAAATAACTGGTTTTCTAGTGAAGTAAAACACCCTGCCTACAGAATTAAGAAGGTTGAAAATTTTGATTTTGTAATAGCCACAGTGCTGACGTGTTTGTGATCATACCACAACCTGGCAGGAAAATAAGAGAGTAAAGTGCCCTTAGCTGGTCCATTAAAAACTGATTTGAATTAGGCATGTTTGTTGACACAAATTAGAATTTCAAAGACATTCAACAGTGGACAAATTTTCAAGTGATCTTTTATCCTGATTAATACATCCTTATTCTCTAATTGCTATTTTGACTTTTCTAAATACTGTGAATTAGCAAAATTTTTTCTCTGTTTCCATTAGCATAGTCCTAAAACTCAAATGAACAGTTAGGCTGCTTTTCAAATTACCTTTTGGTGGTAGGTTAAGTCAGAAACACTAAAAATAAATTTCTCAGATTTCAAAGTAAGCTTTACTTAATGTCTCTCTCTACTGTGCTCTACTTTACCTATACCAGTTTTATAACTCCATCAGTTTTCTAAGGGAGAAATATTCAATAATTATTATTTATGACTGAATTACTTAAATTATTATCATGTAGTAAAATGCCCTTTCGATTTCTAAATGAATTTTTGTTCAAGTGACAAAGAGAAGGAGCAGAGCAAAATTAAGAATTGAACACGCATAAAGCTTAAATAAATGAAAACACTATTTGAAAAGTCTCAGCATGAGTCAAAACTGATCTTGAAGTTTCTGGGTGTTTAAGAAATTGAGAACCTCTAGTCCTCTCTTTAAAATAATTCAAAAAATAGAGAACAGAAGGTGCAGTTTATAATAATATTGAGTGACAAACAAAGAATGCAAGCATTATTTTTTAACACAATAATGAAGACAGAAATGTATATTGTTGTAAAACATATTTTTAATTACTTTGCATTGGAAACAGAAAGCCTTCCTCTATAAGAACTCTGTTCTTTATATACCACACAGGGTGTGAACAAATGAGTCCCACAAAACTCCATGGGTACTGCCTGACCCTTGTTTTTACTACCCTTCTACCACAGAAGTTAATAATTTGGCATTGCATACTTTAAAAAAACCCAAATAAATAAAATAGATAATGACTTGCTTTGAGTTCAGTTTACTGTGTCATGATACAGTAAATACCAAGCTGAGTTCTCACGGTATTAATCATTAACCTGGGAGAGGGCATTATCTTAAAATGTATTCCTTCAGCTTTGGTATGTTTCGTTAATACAGTGGTAGATATTTTAATGGCAATTTCAAACATGCTGAAGACATAAACAAGTCCAAGTCCCCCCAGAAGGTGGACTTTACTCCCCTTTTAATTTCTGGATATAAAGTTACCATCCGTGTGCTGCCAGAACAGCCTCTGAAAGCAGAACAGAAGCTCTGCAGAGCTGGATTGTTCAATGTACAGAGGAAGCCCAGCTCATGCAAAGAGCAGGGCAGGGCACCTATAAAAGGAACATTCTTCCAATAATACTGATATTTTTTGAAATTTTCTACAGTGTCAAACTTCTCAGGCTCACAGCAAAATGTTTCTGGTACTGAGTGGAAGACTCTGCAATAACATTAGAAGGTGTCTTGGAAAAAAATATATTCTGCTGAAACACTAGAGATTGGTTTCAAAAACTTTGGAAATACCTGGTCCAGCACAGAGAAGACTTCATGGGCTTTCATGTCTTGCTTAGGAGAGGGAAGAGTGAGCAAACCTATTTGCTGGCATTTTGGAAGTATTTATGTTCCCTTTCTTCTCCATGGTATTTCACTTTAATTTAAAAGTGAGGAGTTAAAGATTGATCTGGAGCTTGGGAAAAGCATTCAAGCAGAGGACCACTGAGGACGGCGTGAACCCTTTAACCATATTGCTTGAGAAAGGTAGTGCTTGGCAATATATTCCCGGGAATGATAATATCATAGGTAACCTATTTGCTCTGGAATCTAAACCGGAGCACCACATTTAAACCACCTGCATCTAAAATGAAGGTAAATATATTAAGAGGATCTCTCCACTTATACAGGCCTGAGTGGAATGCATAATTTTTAAGAGATCTGAACAAATTCCTTAGACTTAATAGTAGACCAGTCTAATCATTGAACATTGTGTCCTTTATATTTCTTTAGAAAGAAAAACATCACTAACAGTTATTGCCTTTAACACCTTGCAGCTTATATATAGCTTCTCATATACACCTTAAGCACAGTGTGAATCTAACACGAATATAATTTATAAAATGTAGAAATGTTGGATCAGAGAAGCTGGGAAATTAGTTAAACAGGAGTTTTAAAAATGAAGATACTTTGTTCATCTGGGTGATAGAGTGTGTACCTTTAATCAACAACCACTTTTCCCCCTCTGAATACAGAATTGCAGACAGAACTTCACTTCAAATTGCAAAAATTGTGAATGAAAATATTGAGAAATCACAATTTTTATCTAATTATTAAACACTGGTTTATTAATGCCTGTTTTATAGTAAAAATGTAGACAGTTGCTTAGTCAGACATTGATATGCACCAGAACGACACGCATTAATTATAGCTAAGAATGAGTGTGAGCGAAGACTGCTCCGAGTCAGATCCCAAGTCACGGAACCTGAAGTGCAGCTCCTCTGGCCCATGGGTGTGACAGCCTTTCCAGCGTGGGCTACAGCACCTCACAGAGCGGGCTGTGCCACGCTGCAGGGTGCCAGTCACAGGGGCTTCGTGTGTGAGCACAACCCCATGGCACTAACACACAGGCCAAGTGCAGCTCCTACATCAGGGCTACGGTGCAAGTCCAGCTGAGTGGAGGACCTGGGAACGCTTCTCCCAGCCTCTGGTGCACACACAGGCTGCACCCGGAGTTCACAGACAGACCAGACCCCAGGGCACACCAGTGCACCTTCAGCCTGGTTTCAGTGCATGTAAACAAGTTCACGTGCCTGGGCACAGAGCACCGCCTCCTGTGACCACCGCCAGGACTGAGATGAGCCGTGACCTGCTGGGTAACTCCACCTTTTGTCTGCAGAAAGGATGGGCTAGTATGGACCATCAGGGCCAGCACAGACCCCAATGAGACCCATGCTGTATGGGAACAGAGAGCTGCCCAGAGCCTTCCTGTGCTCCCCAGGGAGGGGGCACGTGGCCCACCCTGTCTGCTGTGCTGGGATTTCAGCACAGGGCTCACGGAAAGGCTGCTCACCCTGATCACTGCTGGTCTTCACAGAGTCACAGACACACAAAGCTGATAAGGGTGTGAATGTGTATCACATTGGGGACCACAAAGCGGGATGGTACAATGGCAAGTTACATGCATAGCTCTCACTCTGCACTTTTTCCTCTCTTTCTCCTTCTCAGTCCAGCAAATTACAAAATAACGAGTGAGAGCAGCATCAATATCAGCTCCACTCAAACGAACGTGTATGGAACAGGGAAATGCATATTTCTGAACTAAGCTGACTCATTGCTCTGCCACCAGTTCACCTTATCTTATTCCAACCCATTTTATTCTTGTGGTTTTAGGTGAAATCTGACATAGGGGAACAAATTATTTTTATTATATCCACTTGAGCTACCCCAGTATTAACTATTTAAATACTCTAGTCACCTGTAAACTCTGAGCAACCTTGTGGCATGTTGTGTAATCACTGTGGATTGAACACTTGAAGGATAAAGACCCAGAATGGTTCAAATAATAGTCCTCGCTCTGTCCTTCTTTGACAAATGAATATGAGTAACAGCTTATTTTGGCCAAAACAACCAATTCCAGGTGAATTTATGTCTGTAATGGGAGATTTGCCATTACAAACAAGAAAGGGATGTAGCTACATGATTTGGTACATTCTAGTCAAAAGTGGAATATCTTAAATCAAAAGTTTCAGTAGGCTTAAATGTTCCTGCTAACCCCACTATTAAATCTTCATAACAATGTGACAAGGTAGAATTCGTTGTCTTCTACTTTATTAAAAAGAGGGTGACCACTAGGGAAAATAATATTGGGAAATAAAATTTACCTTGGATTAGTTTCATGTAAACATAACAAACCTGACTTCTCAGAACTCACATGAAAAACATAATGTAGTTAATATTAAATACAATGATTATGCAAGCTATTACTTTTACAGTTTGTGCTCCTGTGTCCTTGATTTCATCCCTGTTTTGCTTATGATTAATGAATGACTCACCTTCAGTGCTCTCTCATTTATTTCACACCTCATTATGAATTTGAAAAGGTCAATTTGTGATTTGAAAACAGCAAAACATGCATGGAAGTTAAACAGTGTTCAAAAATACAAATGACATTTTTATAAATAAGTTGCTATTATATGATACTACTTTTTCATAGGTTGCAATTTTAACTGCTTTTGATATAATTTTGAACAGTGTATATAACTTATTCTCACAGAATACCAGATGAAGTTTCTCCATGTGTTTTATATGAACATCAGGAGTTTCGGTGCGCTCCATACAGTCACTCACACACAAGTTCTAGAATGACACCTGGTGTACTTCACTGTTTTCTATTTTAGCTTGTCAAGATCCCATGCCATAATTTTCCACGGCTTCTCATTTGTTTTGCTTGGAATTATTTTACGAGGGTTTGATACTTTATAATGTTATGTGATTATAGTCTTAACATTCAGGTAGGGACAAAATCAAGGCTAGAAAAATTGAGGGAAGTTTTGTTCATATTAAGTTCACAGTTGATAATGCAAAACTCACCAACTTATTTATCCTGAAAACAAAGTTTCATACCAACAGTTCACAGTATGACTTTTTTGTTGTTGTTATATCCTTTTTCAGTTTTGATAATTTTTTTCAGCTACAGAATCTGGCAGTTGAAAAATACTTTCTTGAGCAGAAAAAAAATTGGCCTGGGTGACATCAATGCTAAATCCCACTCTGTGGGGCACTCAAAGCACAAACCAAAAAGTCCATCTTTTCTCTCATTTTTTACTGGAGATAAGTTCCAAAAACCCCTAGGCAACCCTGCCTGAAGATAGTTACCAACACACCTGTGATACACAGATAGCTTGAGGAGTAGATTATGGTATCTAGAGAAGTTTAGGGTAACTCCATTTAACAGTCACTCTCAGAGTTGGGAAGCTGCCCTGGGGAACTCAGTATTGGCACAGAAATCTTTTGGACAAAGGGCAATGAATGCTACTCACAGCACTCCCCTCTAGACTCCGCAGAGCCAGGGTCTGTGCTGCCTGCAGAGCAGTGGCCTGTGCGGCTGTTTGTGGCCTGGGCTACACTCCAGACTGCACAGACACACCCAGGCTGACTTTAAACCGCACACTTTGGTGATTTCTGGCACTGCACATACTTCAGTGTGGGCTAATCCAGTCCCTCCAGAAGACTGGGCAGTCTTCTCTTTTCTCTTCACTTTGGCAATCTTGTCCACATGAACAAGAGGAAATTAAAGTTCTGCAACAGAGACTTTACCCAAGTTCAGTAGCTTAAATATTGTGTCATCATTGAAATAATATCACTGGGCATGGTTATTAACTGCAAGCTGACCTTCAGCTTTGGCTTTGCATAATATTGTAGATTTATGTTTCCCCCCCAACTCATTCAGAACTCTTTGTACAGTGGATTATTAAACTACAACTAAACGTTGTCCTTGGGGTGTTCACATATATTTGGAACAATTACAAATTTGTGATATTTTCTTTTACTTTTGTAAGCATCTTCATTAGAGGCCTTTAATCTTCCTTCAATTTCAGTGAAACCTTTACAAGGATCATTGTTTTAAATCACATCCCACCTATGACACCATTTAAGATTGGTGAACAGATTGTCCTTCAAATTAACAAACCAAATACCTGTGCCAATACTCTACTTTTTTTTCTGTCAAGCTCTATATTAGTGTTTAGTGTGAATAAACAGAATAATATCTTTATACATGGCAAGTATAAAAAGTAATAATAAACAGTAAATTTGACATGAGTTATGAAATATGTGCAAAAAAAGGGTGAAACTTCCCCCCTGCAAACTTCCTGAAGCAATAATAAAAATGGAGTTTCTGATTAATATGGTAGTAACCAGAGAAAACTACACAGAGCAGGTAGAATATATTACTACAATGTTTGTGTATTATCTACAGTACAGAATGATCAAAACAAAAACATATATACTATGGAAGAACAGAAGGTTTGTACTGATGGGTTTACCTCTAACGATTTAATCTCTAGTAGGTGGCTTCCTATATAAGCAATGAAAGCATTTAGTCTCCTTACCTATCTAGAAAGAGTCTACTTCTCAAGGCAAATGCTTAGAGACAACTGAAATAATTTTGAAACTTATCAGGTGTTACTTCTGCTACTTGAAGTGCAAGGAATTCAAACCATCATTTATTCTTTTTTATTCTAAAAATACCAAGACAAGTCTTCAGGAACTATCCAGTCTTCATTTTAGCTCAAAACAATCCATTACTCTGTTATGTACACATTTAATTTACATTGCAGGCAACTGTTTATTGACACTTACCAGGCACCCACAGTATCAGGGCAGCCCCAGCAGAACGTGCATGATATAGACTTGGAGAGTAAAACAGAGAAAATATCAGTGTCATAAACATCATAACTGCAAACTGCAAGAAATGATAGATCAGACTCTGCCCTAAAGCTCTACGAGGCAAATTCCCCAGTAGCATGACCACATCCAAGCTCAAAATCTGCATGTGCAAATTACACCTTTGGCACTCTCAGCTAAGAGACACCTGCAAAACTGTGGGGGTTTAAGCTCCTGTTCAGATGATTGGCTTCACTTTCACTGCCTTTTGAAGACTGGCTTACAACAAGGGAGGATGCAGAGTGAAAAAATGGAGGTCTTAGGGGAAGGCAAAGTACTTGCATGTTTAGCACATTTTATAGATAGGTCTGCAATATACGGTGTGGATGTTGCAAGAGGTAATGAGGTGACTGGCAGCAAAGAACTCTGAGCTGGAGCAAACGTGAAGGTAAAACAGAATCGAAATAGTGAACCATCTGCTTTCTAATGAAAACAGCTCTACTTGTCAGCAACATCCAGAAAAAATGATTTCTTAGTTGGAGTGTATAACCGAGGGAAGTAGCTTTTTTGCTATATGAGGTAATACTCTCAGATGATGTATGACTTAGAAAATAGTGTGGGTTAATGATCTTCAGCTGGATCAGGGAGTAAAACAAAGTAATTTCATAATACTGAACATGATGGATTAAATCATGTTAATACTGGGTATATACATTAAAGAAAATGATCTTTCTGGCATACTAAATGGCAAAATAAAAAGCACTTTTAGTAAGCTATATGATTAATTAGTCTGCCCTTTTATTTATGTACCATGATAAAGTAAAATGTACTTCTTCTGGTTACCTCCTAGGCAATTATTCTAAAAGTTATATTGAATATACCAGCTTCATTGTATTGCACTAGTCCATCAGGAGCTGCAGGAATGTCCCTGTCTTTGTTTTAAGTCAGTTTTCTTTTTTCTCTCCTGTTCCTGTCCACCTTGCTAGAAGTTATTGGGGGTTTGTGTTGTATGTTTTTTACCTCACAGAAACATGAGATTGAACATGATATGTTGATATACTGAAATAATGGAAACATTGATTTGTCTTAGCACTGCTAATTACAGAAAATGCAAAAAATTCCAGTGAGTGAAAAGTTATAGCTCACATGTAATTCAGGCAAATATTTAAATATGAGAATGTAAATGCTCCAGAGTTCATTCAGATTCTGAGCTGTTTCATTTCCTGCCTTCACAATTTAGTTGTGTATCTTGCAAATTTCCACCAAAGGTTAAATCACATCCAAAATCTTTTAGAAAGAAGCTGGAAATGCATTTTAAAAGGAGATTTCAAATTAAAGTCTCAAATTTCAGAAATAAGGTTACATACAGAGGGAGGAATATTATTTTTGAGAACTGTGTGTCTTCCAGTCTCATTATGCATACTTGTCAGAAATTATGCCAATGATGTAAGACACAGAAGTTTCCTCTAGCACCAAATTTAGATGGATGGGACAAAAGATATTATTAGCACTGAATTTACTTATTTCTTAAAATCTTATAAGCCTGTAGAAACTGATAAAATGCAGAAGTTAAGGAAAGGACCGTTTCAATGATATTTAAAATAAAGGTGTAGGGTTTGTATTCTGTTGGGGATTCACATAGTTCTTCAAACTGGAGGTACTAAACAACACAGAAAATCTGAAAGACCAGACCTGGACAGTTTTCTAATGCTAAATTCAGAATTCAGGTTAGAAGTGTTTTTGAGAAAGTAAAACATGAGGGGCCCAGCATTTACATGGACTTCTATGATATTCTGTTCTACTTTTCCATAAACTTGCACAGAAAAGTAAATCCTGATTCTTAAAGCCCTAGGCTCAAGAAAATGACTTTTAAAAAGAACCAGCTAAGAACTACTCTTTTTTGAACACTAGTGCCAAACATTTGTCTACTACAGCAAGTGTTTGGAATCCCTGCATGAATCCTCGCAGTGTGCTAATTCTGGACTGTCTCACACAGAGTCCACCTGCAGACACAGAGTCAGTATTTGCCGACTAATCTTCTGTTTGCAACATCACTAATGCTTTCTTTTGACTCTGGGGTTTTTGCTTTCTCCTCTGCAACACAAAGTTGTTGTCCTATGTTTTATTCTCATCACCTTTCTGGGTGTACTGTGTGGTTTGCAGGCCTCTCAGGTTTCTATTTACTGTAGAAAAAAGCACATGACTTTTCCTCTTGTCAAAGCCATTTTAATATGATCCTTTTCTGTGATCAACAATGACAAAAATCATTCCGTGCTCCTTTTCCTAATGTTCTTCCTTACTCGAAGGAGGATCATAAAGGCATTAACCAGAAAGACTTTTGCATGCTACTCAGCACAATCATATCTGTACTACTTTTTTAAAGGGAAAAGATTTATGATAAATATTTGTTTTATTTCACCGATTTATTCTTATATAGCTTGTAGCTGTTAATGATTGTTTATATATTTATAAGCAGCTTTTCAGCCTAGAAATACTGGATAAATACTGCCTAGAAATTCCAAATAGATACTGAAGTTCATAAATAGAAAAAACTTGGACACATTTAAAATTAGTAAATAAGCTTTAAAACAGATTTTTTAAGGCATATGAATGATTAGTTCCCAGTGAGAGTGTGAGAATAGAGAAATTGGGTGACATGTATCACAGAGAAAGTGTATAAGCACAGCTTCTTCAAAGTGTTGGCCTAAAATAACATTAAATTATTACTACATTTTAAAGTTTGTAGGATTTCACACCATGTAGAAGTGTGACTTCAGAATTAGTGTTTTCCAGTGTCTGTGATGTAGGTGAGGGGCTTTAGCAAACAGACAGTTTCAAACCTAAAATTACATTAATTTATTTGCTGCAATAAAATTAGGTAGATTAATTATTGTTCATACTGTTTTGTTACACAAAACCCTCAGCTTTTATATTATGAAAATGCCCAAAATCCTAGAAAAATGAGTGAAGTGTTAGTGCTCTTGTACTGCACTACTGTTGGCAAGACTCAACTAGAAATGCAAGATATGTATAAAGAGTAATTTTGTCTCATTAAATGACAACACTAGTGGTTCCTCTTCATCTCCTTAATTCATTTCTTGCAGTTTTTCTTGTCACATCCACTTGTTTTATGGCTTACTAACTTGCAAGTTATGGTCGTAATTTATGGTCAAAATTGAGTGGTAGCAAATCACAGAATATTTTCATTGATTACCCTAAATTGTCTAATCTCCTGTATGTTTTTAGAACTTGATTGGGTGGTATTTACTGATTGCCTTCATCTAATTTAAAAATCAATCAATAGCAACAATGAGAGGTGGTGGATAAATCGAGTCTAATGCAGCATAACTGCAGCAAATATCCATCAAAGGCTCATTCTCAATCAAATTTGTGGGAAGTTTTAATACATAAACCAAAATGTCTAAAAGCCTTACTTCCAGAGCACATCATTTTAAAATTGTGCTCTGCAATGTGGCATCTTATTGCTCTTATACTGTCTATTTAGGGCAGTTTTCCACTGCTAAAATGAACATATTTCACTACAATAAAACTGTAGCAAACAAGAAAAAAAATGTCATCAGCTTTGGTTTAAAGGCACTTTGTTCCATCTTCCTCAATATCATCTGTATATAATAATGGAAATTAACATAACATCAGCTTTTCATATAAACTATGTGCATTTGCTCTGAAATAAACATTCTAATAAGTGTCTTGATGGAAAATGTGTTTTTTACATTGAGAAATCAATTCATTAATGTTGCTCCTTACATTGTTCTTTTTAAAAGCATCTTTAGTTCCTGAAGTTTTGGAACTTGGCTTGGAAAAACAAGTTAAAATTGGCCTCTATCCTTGAAAAAATCTTAATCTATACTCAGAAACAGGTATTTAGTGTCAGAATTTGCTCAGTAAATATTCTATGTAGATAGCTAAGGAGATCCAGCTATTTTTTCTTGACGACATGGGACATATGATAGTATAGACTTGTTAGGCAATAGGAGTTTCTGTCTTGTGACTCCAGGTGTAATACATCACCAATAAAGTAGAGAATCTTGAAGGTTTGGGGATTTTTGGCAATTTTACAGTTATTTGATTTTGAGTCAAGGACGCTTATTAATAGATCAACATTACTTTTTACTGTATGTACATTCAAGCATGTAAGACAATCAGTATATCCAGGGAAAAACTCTGAAGATAGGAAATAAGAAGAAAAAGAAAAATCCATTAAGCACAACTTTGGAAGAGAAAGCACGTATTCTTTCCTAAATATTAAAAAAAAGACAAGGGTTCTCAATTAACCAGAACTGAAATGCTGAAGCTGCACACACCAAAACCTGGGAATTCTTTGCTCAGTGTTAACTTTACAGCTGACCACTCTCTGAGACACATATTGCCACCCGTGATCCTTAAGTTTTGCACAGTCCAGGTGAAGAGACAGAGAGAACCTTTATCATCATGATACCACAGTCATATTTTCTTTCAAATGTTAAACATGGCTCCTATTTGTAAGGATTGTTCTTACTAATGGCATTTCCATTCCCTTCTACAATTTTGATTTTGGCTGAGATTAGGAAAATGGGACAGTGCTGAGCTATTAAAGCAGGGACTCCGAAGTTGCCTACACTCTCTAACCCAAAGAGGGAAGGGTAAGGCACTTGTAAAGTGCTCTTCTTTCCTCAGAAAAAAATATGTCCAAAACCTTTTCACAGTTGTGAATTTACTCAGAATGAAAATTCCACGTTTTGGTATGCATCTAAAGAAAGTACAAATTATATGGCTTCAAATCCAGCACTACGACAAACAAAACTGCAGATATGTACTGGGCTGGGCGAACACCACCACTCTGGAAAATCATATTTGTGTCCTAACCAATTGTAAAATATCCTTTGTTGCTAAACACTCTTGAAAAATCTCTGGCCCTAACAACAGATCACAGCACACATTACAAATATAAAAGACAACCACCAAAGAGAACCCTACCAGCAGCCCGTGGTTTATTAAAATTCTGACATTCTGAGATATCTTCTTGCCAAGGGCCCTCTTACAATGACATCTGTACACTTGTCATTACATCGCGGTTCACATTACTTACATAAACACGCCACAGGGAAACCATGACTGATATAATTTTTATAAGATTGAAAGGTAGCCATTGTGATCATTAAAACAAACCTGAGAGAGCCTTCCTGATGATGGAACAGATTCAGTTACTTCTTCCTTCTTTGTGGGTCATTAGTTAAAAAGGGGAGGGTGGGGGAGGAGGGAGAGAAGGCCATATACTGCAGGTGTTTTATCCTTTGTAAGGAGACTGCACTGAGACAAATGATTCTAGCTGGCATTTTGTACACACCGGAGATTGCTTATCGATCCAGATCAGAATATTCAGGCTGGCCCCGGGGAAAAGGCAGAGTATTTTCTGAGGGAGTTAATAACCTGGCAGCTGAGCTGTCTTGTCCAATTCACTGAACCTAGGGCTCTAATCAGGCCAGAGTTTTTATTTTGAGAAATCTTGCCATATGTGTCTGCTAGCTGCCTTCCACTCTATTGGACCAGTGACAGTGATTGAAATGACAGCCTATAGATAGAGCCTAATCAAATTGTTTATTATCAGCCTAAATCAATATGTATAGATTGTTGAAACATCACTGTCATGCCATGAAAAAGTCATACTAATACTACATGCTGCAGGTGTAATTCTAAAATGTATTTTTCCATCCTAAATTACGTCTGAATTTAACAGAGTAAAAGAAATTAGAATGGTGTATGAGACAGTGAAAAATATGCAGGTTTACACATTTCAATAAAATAACATTAAGGATTAATGTTCAAATGCCATGTTGTGCACTGCTTAAATATGTTATCGCATTCCCAGTACAGAAGAGAGACAACAGAGCTGTGGGAAAGGAAAAAGGGATTGAAAAGTTGTTTTGCCTCTTGTATAGAAGGGGGAAAATCTCACAGAGGTCTGTGTAAGCACATTCAGCAGAATCAATCAAATTCCAACACATCTAAAAAGCAAGTTTTGAGGCATTCAAACAACAGAGATGAAACATACAGTGACATGAATATATTCCTTTGGCACCAGGCAAATATTCCTCCCAAGAGACTGCCAAAGAGCTTGGATAGTGAAGTCCAATGATTTGGTAGGGAGTTGATTTCATAAAGTCCTATCTTCCAAAGACTCTTGGATACTCTTTTTGCATAATATGGAAAGAGTAAAAAGTATTTTATGATATGACATGAAATAGATCCTACAGGACTAATTATTATCTGGAGAAGAATCATTCAAACACTAAAAATTGAGATGAAGGAGAGATATTCCTGAGGGCATGGCACTGGATGGAAATCTCCCAGATTTTGGAGAGGAGCAGTAATCTTTCTGGCCCAGTGAAGCTCACCTGAGTGTATGCATGTGATACTCTTCTCTGGTGTAATTGACCTGAAATGGATAATCACTGGAGCACTTGTGGCCCAACAAGAGTCAACTGTGCAGTTCGTAACTTTTCAAGTAGGTCTGCTGGTAGAATTTTACACCACACAATATGTCCTGTGGAATAATTTATTGCCTTGCTCCTCAAAAAAGAAATTTCAAAACTATTTTAAAGTACTCTGGCAAGGCAACAGGCTGTAACCTTCGAGTAAATTATATTTTTTTCCCTGAAGAATGGTGTAAAGTAACCTGGTTAATTAATCCTTGCAATGCAATACACTGTTGTTTGAATATCATTTACATTGTGTGATTATTGGGTTGAGTCAAACATATAACAACTTTTAGCATTACAGCATACATGTTAATAAAAATAATATTGTGTTGTAGGCTGTACTGATTTAGAGAGGTATTTTTTTTCCTTGGATAAATGTACTTTTACAGCAAGCATGGAAAGCTCTCCAAACAGCAATTATCTTTGGCTGAATGAATCTAGGAATTTTCCTATTAAATTCAAAATAAGAATTTCTTCATTGCCATTTTAAGAAATAAAGGTACTTATTCAGCATAAAATGTTAGCATATAAGTCTCTCTGAGTCCATGCTTAAGTCCCTCCTGAGTCAGGAAAGAGGTTAAGCAGATGCATATCCTCGAGTTCTAAATTACCTCAGTGGGACTTTCCCTTGTCTTAAATTTTGAATGTACTTGAGGTGTACTAATGGCTAAGCAATACAGGTGGCTCAGTTTGGCCCACAGCTGGCACAAAACCAAAATTTAACATTACTTTTAAAGTGTTTTGACTAAAATCCAGCAAAGTACTTAAGCCTACACACAGTGCTGATTTAACTGTCCCAGTTTATAGTTACACTGGTGCAATTTCCTAGCATGGATACAGTTCTGCTTGTATTTGTCTTGGCATAACTTAGCAAGACACTTTTACAGAACTGAATGCCACTGAAAGGCAAGAAGGCTGGGCAAACCTGCAAGAGAGAATGCCAAGCTTGAGTAAACTGAACATGCAACACTGAAGGGGCATAAGAACTGAAAAAGTTGACTGTTGAAATTTTCGTCTTCAAAACCTTCAACAGATCATTGGTGGCATTTCTCAGCACACTTTTGCCAATGTGTCTCTTCATATGTGAATTTATTTCACGAATAGTAGCTCTTTCCAGAAGGTGTGCACGATACTGGTCAACAGAGACACCACTATCCAACTTTCCAATGCTTGTGTCTCAGTTATGGATACCACATACTAATGGGAAATATACTTCATAATCTAGCTGTACTTTGGGAAAGGACTGTTTCTAAGACTCTCCTGTAAAACTCATAAAATTCTTATTTATGCTCCACTTAGTGCTTCTGATAGTCCATTTCGCCAGATCCATTCATTTTCTTTTTGGTTATTTCTGTTATGGGCCAATTTGCTTTGTCTTTGCACTAAATAGGATGTAAAACTGAATGCTGCTGATACAACTTCTATGGGTTTATTTGTTGCTTTCTTTCCACCTTGCTTTGTATAGACAGCAGATGTATTGAGCGAAGATGCACTGCATACTAAATTCTTATCTCGTTCGAAGAACATAGTGCTTCCAAATTAAAGTGTTCAAGATGCAATAAATGGCAGTATTAAAGTCACCAGTGCAAACCTCAACCTGTCCCCTTCCTCACAAATATTCCAAGTGTTGCCATCTTTCATTAAATGCATCACTATCAGCATATGGACATACTGAATGACCAAACATTAACCCTAAATACTTGTTCTCTAATTACTTTTGAAATTACAAAAACCAAAACAATCTATTTAGTATCTTCAGTGATCTCTACTACATGATAAGTAATTGCAATAATTTTATCTACAATATAATACTGCCAAAATTAAGAATAGAAATTTAGCCTCTAGCAATCCACTATCAGTTTTCATGGAAACCATTACGAATTTAACAACTTCCCTTTTTGTCATATGAAACATACAGGCAGTGACTCTAAGATTAAGGAGATTTCTCCACTACCAACAAATTAAGCCCTAGGTTGAACTATTCCTGTTTCTTTTCAGTTACATTGTGATATTGCTAACTAAATCCAGTAACGTCACAACAAATCCTTATTTGGGCTCAGGCTCAGAAACTTTGGAATGTAAACACCAAAACTAGAAAATTACTATTTGAATAGGAAGGGAAAATACAGTATTACATAGTCCCATGCCCCACAAAACTTCTACACATAGAACTGTTTCACTTTGGATGCACAAATAATTGACACTGTACAAAGGCAAACATGATTTGCCTTCCAAACTGTGCTTCAAACCTCATTACATTTAATAGTTCCGTACCAAAAAGCCAAGTACTTCAACAAAAATTCTGGCCAGATTTACATACTTAAAAATAATACTACTGAAACAGAAAAACACGGAAAAGTGTAATATTAGAATGTTCTAAAATCAAAATACACTTCAGCAGCATAAAAGGGGATTAATCAAAAACTGTGATGGCAAACTTGTAGAAGAAAGAGTTTAAGAAGTGAAACTCATTCCAACAGTGCCTGTCATGCTCTGAGGCTTAATTTTATAGCACCTCGTCTTCATCATGGAAAAACTTTTACTGTGCTGTTTGCAGATAGTGCTGGCAACCATTTCTCTGCATCTCCTGCATTCCCACTCTGTATGGAGTTATGTATAGCAATGATTACATGGGATCTCCTGGGCAGTCCAGGTAGACTTGTGGACAGATAATCTTATTCTGTTTAGACACAAATACAGTGGTAGTGACCATGCTGATCTTATGATAGATGTATAGCAGTGTACTTCAGTCCTAAATCAGCATCAATATCTTTTTTATTTTGTACCAGAGGAGGGGAAAGAAGGAAAGAAGGAAGAAAAAAGAAAGAAGAAAAGAAAAGAAAAGAAAAGAAAAGAAAAGAAAAGAAAAGAAAAGAAAAGAAAAGAAAAGAAAAGAAAAGAAAAGAAAAGAAAAGAAAAGAAAAGAAAAGAAAAGAAAAGAAAAGAAAAGAAAAGAAAAGAAAAGAAAAGAGACTGAAATACTTAGTGAAGCTTACCTTGATACACACTAAGGAGAAATCCAGGGATTTTGTCTGCACAGAGAAAATTGTCTAAATTGGCTGGAAAAACTCATTGACCCAGTCAGATTGTGTGAAGCTTGCGATCAAATACAGCCCCGGGCTCTCCTGCCTTACGCACTTCTGAATCTTGCTCAGAACACAAAGCTCAATGAAAAAACCCACTATTTTATTGTGATAAACACTACAATAGAATGGCGTTTGCACAGGCATGTGTGAGTTGCTCTTCTTTACGTGGCTTGGAAACATTACATTCAAGGGTTTTTAGGTGTAAATTTACAGCCACCACATGCAAAGAATTTTAAGGTTTAGTTGTTCAATTATTTTAAGTAGAACAATGAGAACATCAATGCTACAACAATATAAATTAATCAAACAACAAAAAGTAAAGCAATTAGAGCTGAGCAGTGAGACTGATGAATTCACAGGTACTTCTGCAATGCATATTCAAGAGCCTGAGCAATTAGGTGTAAAAAGATTGTTAAACATCCTTTATCGCATATCTATGAAATCTGCTTCACTGAGAAATTGCTTTTGTGGCTCACTTTGGACAGTTAAAAAAAATGAGGGAGGAAAGATGGTTCTGTAATTTAGAACATGGAATGGGAGACAAGTCTCTTGAATCTTTGACTTCCCATGGGGCTCCAGGCAATGACTTAATTTCCCATCTGTAAAAAAGTTTGACAATCCTTCTGTGTGCTTATCTGGTAGCATATAAATTGCATATGCCAAAATAATTGCAAATAAATAATTTATTGATCAGAATATTACTCCCATGACTTAATGAGCCCAGAGAAATTTTCAGATCAGTAGTCCATAACTACAGCATGTATTTGCATCTCTGGCAAGATGTAGGTAAAGTACCACATAAGCAGGTATTTTACATAAAAATCAGTTTCAACTGTTTCCCCTAAAGTAGCACTGCAGGTAGGAATGATCTCCACTATAAGCCTAGGTCAGTCCTCCTTTGGAACAAACGTGCCAAGTGATACAGAGCAGTGGAACATTGTGGTACCATAAAAGTGAGAGAGTGTGGTGCAGAATTTATATAGATTTGTTTTGCAGAGCCTCTCAGAGTTTTATGTTTTCTTATCTTAAGGTGACAAAGACAAATCTATAGAGACTGATATATATAGTAGTTGAAACACACTGAACAATTTTTGTTTGAATTCTTTACAATAGACCTAGACAATGATAACAAGGATGTGAGATTAGCTCTAACAGTGAGCATATAAGAAAGACTGTGTAATAATCTTATCCTGTGAATCCAAATAACATTAAAACATAAGAAAAAGCCACCTTGTCTGCCTTGACAATAGTGTAATAAATGATTCATCTGGCATAACAACAGAATGGAGTAAAAGAGTCCAAAATATCAGCTTGAATCAAAACACTGGTAAGGTAACCTATTTAAAGTGAGCAAATTCTTTATGTCTCTGAAAATATTTAGTGGTCATCTTCCCTCAAGTTTTGTTTCATGCAATGACTGCACTTTTTTTCAGATAGAGGCACAGACACCTCTGCTCTCACCCTGACCTGATGCTTAAAACTTGGTTTTAAAAATATTTTTCACAATAAAGCACAGTGACCAAAGCTGTTTACTCTGTCTGAAGCATTCATTCTATCAGGGTTTTATAAAGAAAAGTTACATAAAATTCTTACCCAAATGCATGTGGATTTGACTGGAACTTTCTCTCAGATCCTCAAAGGTGTCATTGTGTGGACAGAAGATCAGTATTAAATTTATCCTCTTGTTACTCTGAAATGGCCAGTGAGCCTGTGAAATGGGAAGCAGCTATATGATTAGAGAATTATCCACTGCCAACTTGCTCCTATCCTATGCCTTTTCTAGAAGAAACAAAAGGTATGCCATACTGACAGCACTTCACACAGGCAGTACAAGAAGCTCTCAAGAGTTTTCAGCAGTCTTCAACCTAAATACCAAACACTAAATAGCGTAAAATATGGTAGCTAAAGTTAAGGCCTTTAAAGGAGCACATAACCTGTGTATTTAGTATACAACATGAACAGTGAAAATCATACTAAAACAGTTGTTTCTTAGGCTGAAGACTTTTCTCTTTAGGCTGAAGCCCAGCCAGGTTCCAGTCCTGTAAACTAGGGCTTCAATATTCATAGAAAGTTGTATTTCTCTAACAAGCATATTAACACAAGGAGGCTTTTGCCTCCAGGTTCTCATTGTTAGATTACTCTTTATATTATATTTATAACAGGCCTGTAACAACACAGAATCAAAACCTGAATGATTCAATAACAATTATTTGCTCTTAGAGTCACCTTACCATCCTCTTTATTTACAGTTAGGTAAGGTTTACCACAGTTACCTGCTTTCTGCAAGCACTGTTAACATGTTTCAGAAGGTACCCCAATCCCCTCAGTTTTCTAATGCCGTGGCAGCTAATGCATTCTCTGATAGAGTGCTTTCCTTTCCACATCCAGCTACAATGGCTCAGCTGTAGAGCTTGAATTTGGACTGGGGAATTCTGCTTTCCAACCCTTTTCCTTTCACTGTCGATGCCAAGCTGCTCAGCTTGGCAGGCCACATCCCACAGCTGTGGGAACTGCCTGTAATGCTCATATTCCATGCTTTGAGCCTGGGAGCAAGCAGGTTGCACAGCATAAGATGTTTTCTTGATGTTTGGGTACTGATAGCAAAGTTCTGCTCTTGCATTTCTCTCCTGAGCTGTTGGTTGTTGTAGCTACTTATAACATGTCTGTGGCCCAGCCACGCTTTTTACTGGAAGTCAAACTTTTCAAACCCCAAAACTTTTTGAACCTTTATGTTTTTTACGTTTGCTAAACAAATAGGGAGGGCTATCATGGAGAATGTGTCCCATGTTACCACGAGAAAATTAATTTCATTCTGTTTTAAGAAATGCATAACGACTATGGGGGAGAATAGCATCAAAAGTCACTGTGAACTGTGTGATCCTGAAAGGGAGATTAGAACAAACAAAAAAATAAAAAGACTCAAAGTAGAAAAAAGAAAGAAAATAAAAAAAATCCTTCCATCTCTCATGAACACATTCAAGGTGAACAATGATGCACATTCTTAACCAAACTTCAGTGCAGATTTACTTTGTAGCATGCTCCATATACCCATTCACACTGTGTTTCTTAAAAATAAACGAGTGAAAAGTAAAAAATGCAACCGCCAAAAGAAGTTTATTTATGTTCAAACTGTACTGGAGATATTAGTCAAGGGCAATTCATGCATGTGAAAATATGATTTCTACCACTGCCAAGGTCGATAAGACCTTAGGGAGTAAATGCTAACCACATAAATCAAAGATGCCTAGAGGCAGTTCTGAAGATGAGCGGCGAGGCTTTAATAGTTTTAAAAAGCCTGTTAATAACCCAAATGAATAAGCAATGATACAAGAAGAGCAAATAACTTGTTTATGAAAGGAACAAACCACTGCTTGATGTATTTCTGTGGACTGGGCTGCCCAAGCCCAGAATCATACGATTCTCTCCTACATTTCAGAAGTATTTATTTCTCAAACCTGAAAACTGAATAAAGATGCACTAGTCTAAATGAAGCTGAGCTGCCAAGTTAGTTTGCTTGCAAAAATATTTTAAGAAAAATACAACTACAGTGATAAAAGTACTTTTATAGGAACATTTCCTCTTTTGCCAAGGTGTCTAAGCAGAAATGCATTTTATCTGAAAATGCATACTGGATAGTTTGTTAGTTGTTTTTTTTTAACCATTTTCCCATGGTAGATGAACAAAAAGTAAGTGAATCAAAAATTGACAGTTTTTCATTTTAAGCTCAGACACTGAACTAAAGAGTATTTCTGACTAACAAGCTCCAGACACTCCTTTGGTTGCCACTGTAATATACAAACATCTCTTAAGTTTCAGGTTGCTTTTCCAAAACATCGGGTAAGTTAGAGCATACTCATTTTCCACACAGCTCAGATATCTGGGATACACATCCAGTTTGATATCTGAAATCAAAGTGATTTTTAAAACAATCTTTTAAAGGAACTCACTTTTAGCTATTAAAAATAGCTTGAATTACTAACAGGATGAGTTTGTTTTTGAGTCAGACCCTTCAAAACCTTAATCAAAGATGAATTCATAATAGAGCTAGCAATTAGAACTCATTGTGTATTTATTAATGTCTATTAATAATTAATAGTCAATTTTTAAATGTTCCTATATTGTGCCATTATCTCCTCTTTTAAAACCTACAATCCATGATAGCATCTTGATTTTACCTCTAAAGATATTTAAACTTTAATTTTTATGTTGCTTCTGCATAGCCAAACTGTTAGGTTGCCATAATCCCTTTCAGCACAAACTCTTCACTGTCTCATCCTCCTGTTAACAAATTCCATGCCTATTCCAACATACTCCTCCTCTCTTCTTGGACATTGCTTTTTTATGGCTCTGCCATCTTGGTATCAGGGAAAAAAAAAAAAAAAAGAAAAAGATTGACTAGATACGCAGATTCCTCTGCTTAGGGGATAAGATAATTAATCTGGCACATTCAAAACCTGAGCATGAGCAAGAACCAGAAGTCAGAATAGTGGAGAGCAAATGCAAGTAGATACTTATGGACCAGGGAGAAGACGTAACCTGAAGTCATGCAGCCAACTAAAATTTGTTGGCAAAGGGTGCAAGAGGAAAAGGTGCAAACAGGGGAGACATCAGCCAAACATGCTAAACTGCTGCATTCTACTTCACACAGGCAGAAATTGGTTAGATGGTTGTGGAGTGTGTACCTGAGAAGCACCAGGGCAAATCTCATTGTTAATCTTGATGTCAGAGACACTTGTGCTTCTGCATTAATCCTTCCTGTCCTTTTGGCCTTTCAATATTTCAAATGAGTGTTTTCACTCATTTCCTATACTCCTTGGTCTCGGGACCATTCTGGAATCAGAATTTAGAGATTTTAATTCAAATTCCCAGAGGATGAAAGAATATTTGATTTCACATAAGCATAGTTTGAACAGTAAAGGTGGTAGTGATCAAAAACTAAGTGCCACAGTTCCCTACTTTTTTTTTCCCCTATGCACTGATTCATATTCTTATAAAACAATTTATTGAGCTTAATAAAGAGGAGGTTTTCACAGTCCTCTCGCTATGGAGAGGGTAAAAGTGTTGGGTAAACCACATGGAAAATATAAATAGAAAAGACAGTAAGACCCCCTTACGCTTATTGCAGTCACTGGTCATCCTGGCAAATACCTCACTGAAGAACATATGGAAAGCACATGGTTACAGCTGTCCAAGAAGTCTTGGAGGTCTTGAGACTACACCTGTACACAGTTGTTTCCTCACATAAAATTTCTACCTTCCTCCTTTCCTCGCTACAGAGAAGGGAAAGAAGCTAAAACATGGGCCCTCCTCCTTGAAATGACTTGGTAAAGATCAAACATTGTTTGCATGAGGTTTCCAGTGACATTTTGCCAGAGGACAAAGGACTGTATGGGCCAAGAAAAACCAGAAGCTCTACAAGTGTAGGAGGACTGTGCTTGTTGGCTGAGTTTGGGAATAAGTTGAAGTCAGACTAAAGAGCCAACAGCAGCTGTTTCTCAATCTTTTTACTACTTTTTTTTTTTTTAATCCCAGCACAGCGTGCAAGTAATTTGTTATGGACTTGAACTGAAGAAGCCAAATATAGAGTACTGTGGAACTAAAATCCAAAATATATACTATTTCAGCTTAGGAGACCTGTAGCTGGTAAGACGAAACCACCATTTGCATTCAGTTTTCTGGCTTGATCACAAGCACAATTGCTTCCTAATTTATTTAAATAAAATGTGCAGGTATTGCTTCACATGCACTTCTTTGGCTTTTTTCAATGCATACAAACATCGGCACAATATTTTAGAACAACCACCAAACTTTACTACCAGCAAAATCTTTTTTGTTTGATAGCTAAGCTGAAGAGTTTCAGAATTACTTTAGGCCAAATTCAGGACTAACACAAGGAGGAAGAACCAGAAGGAGTGTAATAGTCTGGACCTTGTTTTCTTTTTTTTTTTAAAGACCAAAGTATCATAAAATATTTTATATAAATAGGTAAGAGAATAAAACCAAAGGAGCATGACCAATTAAAATGCACATTATTTTAAGAGATAAATGGCAGATCAATTAAGATGGTGTTTCAATCCACCTATGGCAATTTATATTAGCCAAGGATCTGTCCCTAAATGTTAAAACAACAGTCTTGACACTTCTTTTCTCCCTCCCAATTTAAGACTTTAAAGACACTTTGCAGTTCAAGAGTAAGAGAAACTCTAGTGCATGCTGCTTCTGTGTGATAACATAGCCATCATCTGCACCAAGAACAACAGCAGAATTGTGTGGGCTTTCTAAAAGGTAGAGTGAAGAATAACTACCTAACTATAATCACAAAGGCAATTTTAGCTAAGTAAAATACAATTACACTAGACAGAATTTCTTTTGGACATGATTAGTAACAAACGTTCCTTGTCCTATGAAAATGTGCCAGGAAATTTTAATTGACTGCAAGCATCCAAGGCTGCCATTGAACACATCATCTGAAAGATGAATTTATTTGGCCCACATTTAACTACCATGTAACCTGTTTTATGGTTTACAAGATGGAATGATTTTGTTTTACATGACAGTTATTGGGCCTAATTCTACTCACAGTTATGCCAGTGAAAAATTTGGAACAAGTCCATTAAAGTCAATGGCTCTAAAATCAGAGTAAAATAAGACTGAGGCCCACCATGCAATTTAATAATAACCAGTATTACAAACTAGGCCAGTTTCTGCTTTCCTAATTGGTAGCAAGTGGAACCAAGCACTAGATATCACATTCTTCTAAGATAAAAGAATGTCCCTTCCCCAGAGACCCAGGCTCACATACCTTGTATGACATGACACACCATGTGATGAGACCACTGCAGGGATGTTTATTGCCTGGTACTTTGGGAGGACCACATCACGAAAATGCAAAAGAAAAGTGAGGAATTCAGAAAGGCATTTTTGATTACAATAACATTTACTTGTAAATCACTTCAAAATTACAGATTCTCTTTTTTAACATCAAAAGTTTAAGCCACTTTCTCTTATATGGTTTGAGCTTATCGTTTCTTGTGAGTTTCAGGTTTTCCACAGCTTCAGATCAAGCAGAACGTTGCTTTCTGTTTCCTGACAGGGCTATTATGCTATACAAACCAGTTTTTCTTCCAGTGTGGACTTCTCCTTTTTCACTGTTTCTTCAAATTCAGCAGCTCCAGATCTTCCTGAGGGCAGTAGGACAGAAACAGGCTTCATGAATGTGCTGCTTCTGGGGTGCTTTAAAAAGGAATGTCCTAACTAGCAGTATTTGCTTTTGTGTAAAGGAACACCCTTTTAGGGTTTCCTGAAATGGAGAATTCTGTTGTTGGTGTTGCTCACTGTTTGAATTTTCAGATTGCAAACTGCTGTTAACCAACAGCTTTACAAGGACCAGGTGTATGTGAAAAGCAGTGCTCTAATGACAACCAGCTGATTTGAAAAACTATGTTTCTATCTATTGCAACACATGTACAGGTTGATAGCTTTCAAATGATTCCATTTATGTTAGAACTGGTAAAGTGATATTCTATTATTTCATTGCAAATAAAATGTATTGAGACATTTCATGTTGTTCTTCATCTTCCTTCTCTTTCAATATTACTTTAACTGTGATTTGTGCCATTTAACAACTAAAAGTTATCCAAAATAATTGTTTTACATTACATCAATTGCATTATATGTGATCTGTGTTTATAAAACAAGATTGTGTTATGAATAAAATACCCTGAGAAAATATAACTGTCTCAACATTAATTCTGTCAGTTAAAAATATAGAGATATAACTTGAATTTCTACACTTCAGTGCATCTCTTGAGGGAGTGAAATGCTTATTAGGTAGTAGCATGTGTTATTCTCAAAATCTTCTTTTATATGCCTATTTCAAGTATTTGATTATTGCCTGGCTAATAATACGTGCTTCATCAGTCAAAGAACAGAAAGAACAGACCAGAAAAGATAGTGTCAATTGCAGCACGTAGCCGTTCACTGACTGCCACTGGAAAGCCACTACTGTATGACAACCTTCCTCTGATGTCTGCAGCCACTGGTTCATTAACAGCAATTAAAAGCTGTGGGAATTGGGAAAAACTCACCCACAGAGGCCAATCCCACCCTATTAAGTTTTAATTGTATGGAATACTCCAGAGGACAGAAAAGCCCACCTGGGGCCAGTGAAAACACATCACAGCAGTCACTGATTTATTGCCGTTGGAAGGTGGGTGTTGAAAAGATTGTGAACCTCCCAGTTCCATAGTGCTGACCAGCACAGCTCATTCCCTGCCTTTCCTTCTGCTCCTTCACCTTGGACACCCCAATAACCTCATGGGGACATATTTTGGTTGCATCCTACATTGAACCTGCCCAGAACTGCAGGTTCTGAATTGAATCTTGAAGGAGCCAAGGACACTGGTAGTCGAAACTCATTTCCGAGGCTGTGTTATGAAGAAGGATTTTGAGAGCATGGCAGTTTTATGAAATAGAGCAGTGAAGGGCTTCTGAGCCAATCCCAAATAGAGGGGTGTGTTGCAGAAATAAATGGACTGAGAAAACCCCCCAAACCTGTCCAGAAAATGGCAAGACAAGACAGAACTGAAAGAAGAAGTTACTCTTGGAGCCTGATATTCAGAATATTCAGAGACAGTTTTCAAGGGAAAGAAACAGATAACGTGACTTTTGAATTGAAAAATATGTGGCTCATCCCCAAACTTCCAAAGATTTTAATGAAGTGATCGGAGAGGAGATGGACTTACGTAACACAAATAGGAAGCATTTCAGCTATTCTTCTTCCTCTCTGATGTCTACAAATACCTCAGAGCTAGACTGGAAGCACGACTAGCACCACTGGTCTCAGTGAGAAAGACTACACAGGGATTGTGGAATGGAAGAAAATGTGTCTGTACTTTCATCAGTGCCAGCTCACAGGCTTGCCGTGCTCAAACCATCCTGCCCCATCGCTTTCTACACCCACTCAGACCCCTCACAAATTACTGTGGGCCATTCTGTAATAAACCAATTGTGTTATCCAACCCTTTAACACTTAGAGAAGCTTTTTATCCAGCAAGAGCATAGCAGGGAAGGTGCCAACAGATCCAAATGGGCTCTGGAATGATTTATTCATCCTAGGCTTCTAAGGCTCTTTTCCTCAGCATTAATACTAAGATTAATGTGTCCCATCAGAGCGCTGCCAACAGGAACTTTAATAAAAGCAAGAACAACTAGTTGACTTGGCTTGCTTTCTACTTAAGGTTAGGACATAATAAAAACAGCAGCCTACAAAGACTTTCCCTTTAGTTTACTTATTACTTTATAAAATGAAAATATTTTGATTCAATTTAATGAAAACACACAGATTGCAGGAGCACAGGTACATCAGTGCCTAAAGCAATTCATCAGCCAATTTTTAAAAGGAAAAATATATTTGCATATTTTAAATGGTGCATATGTACCTTAAACTTAGAGTAGACAGGTGTATTTGAACCAAAACACAACATATACAACACTTAGGAAGGATTCATAATGGCAATGACTGAAATCCATAGAGTACATGACAGACACAATGCATTTACAAACTAACATTAAGGAATTTTTTAGACATGAAGGGATAATTGTTTCTGTAAGTATTATTAAACCAGTATCCCTTTCAAGTCTGCTTATCCACATCTATTGCCAATGATAATACAAGTATCCCCTGATGATGGTCTTGGCCATGTGAGCACTTGCTCTTTATCTCACATATGCCCTTAAAGTCTTCAACAGCCCACAAATCACTAGTTGGGCTAGATTTTGCCCAGGATGACTTTGTGCTTAAGAACTCCTTCTCTCCACTAGCTCTTCAGCTGCACAGGTTTTACAGCCTAGATTACCTTGAAGAACACCTAATGAATGATATTTGAAAACATAACTAATGAAAAAGGAACCAAAACCTCTGTTCCAGGAGCTGCTGAGACAGTTTAGTGACATTCTAACAAACTGTCATGTAAAAAAAATCACCTAAACAGACTGTGAATGATACTACAGTCTGTGTATTGCAGATCTGAATGCATAAAATTAATCGTTTTGGCATGTAACTGCAATGCTGCCTAAGTCATTTAACAGGAAGCTTTCAAATTAAATCCTGATCATATTGCTATACTACAAAATGTAACCATTTCTACCTGAGAGATGTTTTAAGTCCTTTTTCATATGGTCACCACCCTTCCTGCCCTTTTTTGTGGAAAAAGTATGTATGTGTGCTCACATACTTCTCTTTTCTTCCTTCCCATCCCCTGTACCAATTGTTCACCTAACTCAGGCACAGCAACTGCAGAATGTCTGGGTGGTGGTGATGGGTGAGTGGAGCAGAAACTCCGTTTCCCCCGAAAAGGCAGAGGTCGCTCAACTGAAAGAACAGAAAGGCCTTTTATTCCCATAAAGAAAAGCAGAGGAAAAAGCTCTTCACAGTGAAGATGAAAAATATTTTATTTGAATCCTGGGAAGAACTTGTTCTTCTTGCACTAGAGAATAGTCTATTCACAGCAGAATTTGAATAGCCTTTAGCTTTTCAGTGTCCACAACTGGCAAAAAGGAAACATTTTTACATTTATTTTTATTTTTAGAAATTATTTTATCATCCCAGTATGTATGCCAGATACAGACATTTCATGTTATTCCATTCAAATGAGGAAGTTAAAATTTTTTTTATCATCTTGGGCACTTAGATTTTAAACTTCACCTATTTGGCTGTTACTAAAATGATAGTATAGTGTAGTCTTTAATTTGTTGCCTCAACTTTTTAAAGCTTATTTGAGTACTCCAATAAAAAGTAGGACTTTCATCTGGCAAGAAAAAAACCCTGGGAATGTAAATTGTATCTAAGGGTCTGACAATAATTTTGAAAATTCTCAAAAAAAATCTGTCACTACAAAAAACAAATGCTTGCAAAAAGATTTTGTACAATATTGGTTGTTAATATAAATGAAATCTTCTTTGTCTAGTGTTTTTTTAGATATACTATGTGAATTACTCAACAATGTAAAAATTGAGACCTGTATAATGTAAAATTGACATTTGACACAGAGAAGTTTCAAATGGGGTAATCATATAATTTCTCTAATCAAAGGACACAAGCAATATCACATGACATGTCTAACCTAACCATAGGGGTGAAGATTTCATTAGGAATACTCACATTCAAAACAAGAGTTCTCAGTTTACGCACTGCTCAGTGAATACCAGCAAAATGGAAATTCAGAATGTCACAGTCAGAGCAAAAATTTCCTGCCTACAAGTTGTCAAAATTTTCATTATAAGCTTTATATTTTGTGAAGACTCCCACTATTAAGCTTTTAACTAATTAATAAATAGCGGCAGGCATATACTATTGCTGATATTAACCTGACAATAATTTTTTTCATTAAGAAGTATTATTTTGTCCGCTATAAAAAGCTGAAAAGAAAGGTAGACCCACTGAGCCCAAGTAGAACTAATTAATCCAGTTTCTGCACTGAACTTGGAAAGAACACATTAGATAAATGACTTGAGGAATCATCCCACCACTAAATTTTATTTTACCAGCTGAAAATACAACCAGCAGTTTCATGTTAAATCTTATGCTCATCTGTGTTTGAATTAGGGGTAGACCAAAAGTTTGGTCTGTTCTAACTAACGGTTAATGGCCTGTATCTACCTTCTGCACTGAACTGGTTTCTGTTACAAGTTTTTAGGTTTTGTGGGGAGGGAAAAAAATGCCATGCACAAGTCCTATTTTATTTCCATATCATCTTCACTTCTTCATTTTACCATAGCTGTTCTTTTGCTCATTGGAATTTCCCATCTTGTGCTGCCTTTCTATAAGCACTGACGACAATGTGCCTCAGTTGAATACCCCAGATTTTGAGAAAGTCTGATTATGGATCCAAATATGCTGAAACAAATCACCACTGTAAAGACTCCAAAGTATGCAGGATCCAGGCTGAGATGCCTTACAGAGTGAGCCTACTTGATCTTGAGAGCTGAGAGCAGAATGTGGTTGGCACCGAAAGGATTATTTCATTTTTGGAGAGGAGATCTACCCAGGGTAAGGGAGAGCTTTACAATTATGTTTTTCTGAACTAGTTAAACCATTTCTAATTAATTATGATGGTTGCAGCTAAAACTTTCCAGATGAGTTCAACACTGAACAATCACTGTGTTGCTGAAATGCCCTGGTATATTCCAAGTCCTAACTTTTTAATTCAATGAGAACACCAAAAAAACAAGCAGCATGTGTTATCTCAATCCAGGAGTTTTGTAAAACTCAAATATCTTGTGATTGTGTTGCATCTTTAGCAAGATAAAAATTCTTTTTCACCCCCTTCACTTTTGCAAAATTCCCCCCTAGTTGTGTCTTAAAAATGTCAAACATACTTTACTGTTTCCAAATAAACACATCATTTTTGGCAGAATTAGTAGACAAGAAAGGTAAGGGCACTGTTGTTATAGGAGTTCATATAAAAAGCAAATTTTAATGTTTTAAAATTTAAGACTTTCCTAAAGTTTTAAAATACATCCTCCCTGACTCCATCTGTACTGTTGTCAAAACCATTATGTAGTGTCCCTTTGGAAAAGTAAATCTGATTAATTAGCATCAGTCTCCGTTCTAGAATTCAACAGCTATATAAACAGCCATAGACTTTTCTTAACACGTATTCTATTATTGCTTTCAGCATTGTTAAATCTAAAATTATCTAATTGTTTAAAGTTTGTATTCTGTGCACTGTTTGCAAGTGAGCAGAATTCTTCCTGGAGTTCTAGAATGACACTGTAACACACTTTTCTTCAGATTTGCTCTAACACGCTATACAAAAGCAGAGTTGCTTTTCACTAGCAATTCTACACATATGGGGGAAGACGGCAGAAAAACTCAACTGAGAATGTGAAAATGCCAGAAAACAGTTTCTGCTGCACTACTCGATTTCAATAGAAAGCTTGTGTCATTTGTGATATTAGTGACATAAAAAAGCTGCTTTCATAGCTCTTGAGCAGGTCTGTGGTGGTTTCAGCTGCAGTTCTTCAGCAAAAACCTCTCCTTGCATGGTAGCAGTGCTTGGATATCGACTCTGCCATGGCGGTCTGGCTTTTGCACAAGAAGCTGAGTAGTTGGAGGGCACTGCCCACAGAAATCCCCACATCCCACAGAAATTACTGCTTTGAAGGCACGAGTCACCCACATCTTTGCTGTTTTCAGCTTACAGATGAATAAAGCAGGACTGCAGCTCTCAACCAGCAGCGAGGAAGCCGTTCAGGAAGAGATTCACATCATCAGCTCCTCCTGATGCCTGCTGACTATCAGCCCTCGAGGAGTAGCTGGTACTGCCTGCACTGCACCAGCCTAATGCTGGAATTTCAAAGGCTTCAGCTTTTAGCCCTGGAAATCTAACACCTTTCTTTAATATTCTCTTTGCACAAACAATTTCAGAAGTCCCCTGGTACTCTGCACAATTTCAGCTAACACATAGCTCCATTAAAAACTAAGAGAGCAAAAGTATATGTTTACTTCCATATTCATACTCACAGAAATTCTTAAACTGTGAGCTGTAAAGGTAAATATAAATCGGGGGGAAAAAGCAAACCCTCCCAAATGTTTTCTGCCTTGTAACAGAAAAACCCATGATTTCAACATTTACCAGAGCAACGATAAATAACGTGGCCATCTTTAATTTGGCCTCCAATATCTGAGCAACCTTGATTTATCCACAGACAAAACCAGGCATCTCTAATTTGCTAACCAATCACTGCAGTTCTTTTCTTACCAACCAATAATTCTGCCATGTCTAATTTACCAATAAATAATTCTGCACTCTCAAATTTACTAACCGATAATGTGACCAATTTGCTGACCAATGATTGTGTCAACTGGTAATAGTGCCCCTAGCAAACAGTAATTTGCCAAGCAATATTTGGACCTTTCCCCCCCCAGCAATAAAGAGCTGTAGTGGTCTTTCATTCAGTATCCACTGCATTGCTCTGAAACTGCTTAATGTCTGTAGTGAGTTTTTTTACAAAGTATTTGCTTTCTGTGGGAATATTTGTTTATATTGACTGCTTAGAAGTTGCACAGGTCTCTCTTAAACGTCTTCCCTTTTAGCAATATTAGCATTTGAGGGGAGCTTATTTTTTCTGTTAGCAGTATTCCTCGGCATATTGCTAACTCCGCTGTTAGGACTGTTGTCATCATGCTGGGATTTGGCGACTACTGCAGAGTGCTTGGACAGTGTGCCTGGGTAAAGCAGTGACTGCTAGCCAGCTCTGTCACCCTGCTGACCTTACCACCCAAGTTGATCCTGTTTGGGCAAAGATTTGAGCAGACAGAGTTCATATATTAAGCCACGTGATTGATTTGTTTTCTCTAATTTCTACGTCCCTTTGGCTTGTGTGAAAAACAGGTTTTGAATTATTGGTTCTTTATACAATAATAACAGCATTTTGAAGTCATGTAGTAACTTCTGCAATTAATTTTACCTCCAAGAAATGTTACCAGTTTTGTGTAACTTTATTAGTTCATATTAAAGCCATTAGTTAACACAACATTAGCTCAGTGAGCAGCCACTCTTAAGAGCCATTTTACATGAGACGTCTACAGAGAACAAGGGCATAGCAGAAGTAACCATCAGTGCTGAAATTAGTAAAGAATTTCCAATCTCCAAGTCACTGGTTCAGAGAGCTACAGAAAATAAAATATCTACATATTGCGGGTGAAATTATTGCAAAACTATACAATAAAATATTAACAAAGACAGAGACTGAGTTCGGGCTCAGCTCTGTGAAAAATATAGTAACTGCACCAGCTTGCCATATATTGTTGCTTGTAACCAACCTCATATTAAAGTTTACACAATAATTTGTTGCATATTACAGGAAAGGATTCAAAGAAACATTGATTCCTTTTAAGAAAAAGAAAGACACGTGCATTTTAAATTCATATAAAAATATGAATTGATGATTGGAAGCAGTACCCTGGAAGCACATTCTAAAACTGCTTAGCAGGTCTCCTTCTTTATCCTTTTCTTTCCCATCTTGTGGAATAAGCATAGCCTAAGCAATAGTATTGCTTCTCACTTTTTTCTTCCTGAAGTCTCCTGGGTTTCTTGAAAGCAGAGGCAGAAATGCCGTTCTGGGTGGCGATTCCTTTAGAGAAGGTTGTGAATAGGGAAAGTTAGCCAAGAAGGAGAGGGAGTTGGCCAAGAAGGCAGAATTCCCAGAAGCCCAGAGGTTTGGTATGTTTAATGTTCTCTTGGTGCTGGAAGAACAAGTATAATACAAATGGAGGCATATTACAGCTTATTTCCTGAACCTAGTTATATGACAAAAGTAAAATATAAAAACTCACTGTCTGAGTGTTAAGGGTAAATAACAACTCTGGTGTTAGCTTCAGTAATACATCTGGTAAAGACTTCAAATAGCCATTATGTTAGGGGGTTTCCCACAAAAATATTTGGTTTACAAGCTTGGACTTGTTTTCAGTGACAAACATTTCATTGGCCAATACTGGAGAGATTAACTTGAATATAAAAAGCTGCACTGTTGAGGTGGCGAGCCTGAAAAGTAGATGTGATAAGGTAAAGGCACCAAGAATGTGTTGGGATGCGTTTCATCCTCATTTAAAGCGGAAGAGGGTGGGAAAATGTCATAAGTAGGAGATGGAACTTGCTGAGGGCTAACCTGTGACTGAAAGACAACTGCACAGGACAAGGCACAATGAATGTGAGGGCAGAAATCTAAGGACTAGCAGAGGGACAAGATGTCAGTCAAGAGGGAAAGTGACAGAAAACAGGAAAACACCTGGAAAGATGAAACAGGCTCCTAGATGTGTGTAGCTGCATGTTCCCCACTTCAAAAGTGGGCAGGACAGAAGGATGCACCTGTTCAGGAGTTCCTCAGGTTACAGTGTGTTACAGTATGCACACGAGCACATCTACAAGGCTACAGAGGATAGTATGGCGAGAAGCATCAAAGGATAAAACACATTAAAAGCACATAAGTATACGGTATAACTATAATGTTTTACACTGGGAGGGAGCATGAGGATTGATGCAGGTGGGAAGATGGTTTTGTCTTGTCTGGTTAAATTTTCTACATTAGAGTACTATTGATTTTCCTAAGTATATAGGATACTGTATATACCCCATTCTGCTACCCTTACACAGGTTAATTCTTTTATCCATTTCAAATGCAGTCAATCAATAACAGTGATCAGGTAGGTTGTGAAATTGCCTGGAAAACACATCCACAAAGTAAACCCAATACATTGGCCTGTCTATGTGACTTAAAGCTTAGCACAGCATTGAAAATCACTAATGGAACACTGTGCAGTTTGTTCATGCTACGAGCAGTCAAGAATCATGCATAATGTAATAGTGCATCTGCTAACAGCAGCTCACACAAGCTAATTTAATCTTGTTTTACACTAGACACAAGGAATTAATCTTTAAAGCTGCTCCCGTGATTCTCTTTGGCCCTTAAAATATCGAGGGTCTTTCCACCTCCCCATTTACAATACTGTAAAGGGATACATTTCAGTTATCATCAAGTATTTACACTTCATCTACATTAGCTGGAAAATGGATGCAACTCCATAATTTATCAGTCTTAAAAAGCACATTGCTGGTCCAGTCCAGATGCTGTGTTCTGTGTTGTCACATCTGAAACTACTATTGGTCAGACTCTACTGTGGAAATTAGATCACCTAAATAACTAATATCTGATAATACATAAATGACTTTTTTTTTTCAAGTTTAACTTGGCTGTATTAATTATGTGAGAATGTCCCACAGCTTACCTTCAATAATATTGTTATCTTAACTACTTGTCTTGCTACAGTGCTATGGTATTTCCTACTGTGCAAACATTGAAAAAGACAGTGTTCACCTGAAATAACTTACCACCCTAGTATAAAAATATATACATATACATTGGAGAGTAAGTAACCAGGAAAAAAACCCAAAACCAATATTGATGAGAAAGACAAGAAATAAAATACTCATATATAGTAAACCTGACTTTGGCAAGATTTCAAGTTGGGAGCTTGATTGTGAGTTTTTGGACCTATAGCCAAAGAGAAAGTGTAGGAAGGCTTTGAACGACAACAGTGAATTACCTTTGCAAATGTTCATGGCAAGCTCCTTGTAAGCATAAGGGAGGCTGACAGATGAGAAATGCTCATAGGAGAAAGTAACAAGTGGGAGGTGGAAACTACGCACTCATTACTCATCAAGATTGGTGAGGCATATGATGTCTTATTATTGAGAGCAGAATGATAGATAATGGGAAAGGAAAGACTGAACATGAAAACAAGTATTTTACTACAAGTGTGGTGGAGCTAATGGAAGAAAAACAAGGGAGGAGGGAAAGAAATAGTCTAGGTAAACAGACTTTGCAAAAGGTTTCTGATCATGTGCAAGTGAAACAATATTATATTTCAAGCAATAGTGTGCAATAATGAAAGGAGGAGGATGAGAACTGGGAAAGAGTTTATGCTGCAGATGAGACAGGACACTCTCTTTCAGAAATGGTTTTCCAAACTAATCAACAGGGCCAAGACATGGCCTAGACGTCAAATATTTAGGCTGAGGGACAGTAAGTGACAGCACCAGGATGAGGGACTCTGCAGTCAACAAGAGATATTCTGGAAAGAAGTTTCGTTGTTGCAAACATTTTTCAGCAAAAGTTTAAAACTCTGCTTTAACTGTGGTGCATTGAACATCCACGGAAAAACATTAGATGGTGACAGGCAGTATAATATACTTCAAGGAAGGCAGAACTTGAATATTGTTCTGCAGGAAAGCATGCTTAGCAAGCAGCAAACATGAGCTTGCTTGTTTGCTCAGGCCTAGAATGGAGGAGAACATTGTGCTTTTGTAGCTTATTAGACTGGTGGGAATAGCAAAGTTAGGCCAACACCAATCTCCATGAACTTTCAATTTCAATTTTAGATTCAAGCCAGCCTTCCAAAGCCACCTGGAACCCTCAGATTTTATTCTGTAGTCTAAGAAATACATATATTCCCCAGATCTTCTGTAAAACTCTAAACTGAAGCCCTTTGAAGCCTGTTTAAGACCACTTCAGAGGTTGGTGAAGTGTTGCCGTTGGAGCATTCACTAAGGACTGTTCATAAAATACCTCTGTCTGCTTAAGCTTTAAATATAAACAAGCCTCGTGAGATTCAAACCTAAGCATCTCCTGCTCTGATTTATAGTAAATGTTTAAGGGACAAATAAGAAAAAACAGAATCTGATAAGGAAAATCTTTAAACAGATACAAACTGTAATAAAAGAAAGAGTTCTCTAAACCCATTCAGTCTGCTTGTTATCATGCATTAATAGTATTTTTTAAACAGCTTCTGAATACTTTAACATGGCTCCTACCTTAAAATGCACAATCCAATGGTACTCAAGTAGTCAGTGAGCAGTGGAAAAAGAATAACAATAATAAAATTATACCATTTATACATGTCAACTTGATTCACAATAAGCACTGCAGTTCTTTAAAAGGGGCTTAAATGTCAACAGGGTGTTATGAATGAAAGAACAGAATAAACATCCATTATGTTACAGTGTATGTGAAAAACTGCATGGAAAATAGAAATCAGGTTTGATTTAGGATTATGAACCCATAAATTCGCTTGTACTTCTTATACCTTAGGTCTGTCTCATACAGTACTTATTATTATTTCTAAAGGAAAAAAAAATCCAACATCCTGTATAATCAGAATTTACTGGTTCCTTGTGATTCTAGAAAATACTTTGTTGACTTCATTCTCATTTATAATTAATTTTAAGTTCCTTTCTGTTTGTTTTAAATATAACTCAGTAAATAATTTGAATGCTTTAACCTCTGCCTGTACACAGATGAATAGATAAATTCACACACCCAAAAAATGCTTATCATGCCTTTTCTCTCAGATACTTAATGTAATTTTAATACACAATATTCAGATACAAACAAACACTTGAAAATAACATTTAACAGAATTAAACTTGAGACTATGAATTAGGCTTGAGCTGCAAAGCGTTTTTTCGTGGCCATAAAAGGAAAGTTTAAGTAAACAATACAGTGTTTTTATTTAAGAAAAAAAAAATAAAAAGAAAGAAAAATCATCCTATGCCAAGCCCAGTCAAAATGCATTATTAGGGTGTCCAGGAAATTATAGCTTGTGTCCATTAGTCCTTTCAGGGTTAATATTGATGCAGATATTATTTCTATCCACGGTACCATTTATTTGAAATATTATGACTGGGAGTAGCTGCAGCAGTGAATCAAATCAATTGATAGAGCAGTTAGCCCCGCAGTCAAGGCTGCCTTTACACCGTGCAGTGAGCATGAAATATTATGGAGATTGTTCTTTAAAGTGATCACTTTATCATCATTTGTCTGCAGCCCAGGCTATTCCTTCCTGCCTCGCTTCCCTGTTGGGTTAGAGCTGTCATAACTCAATCAGCCGTATAATGCTGTTCATAGCACCTCCGTAGCAGGTATTGAACCTGTCAAGGGCCACTGAGGGAATTATACTTATCCATTTTGACAGCTAGCAACACCACTCTGATATTTATGTCAGTTTATATATGTATGATATGTATTTCTTAAATGTAATTAGAAGCCTGTTTGTGTGTGATATATCTGAATTGCCCAGAGCTGCCCATGATTAAGACATTGATTTCTAACCTTGTGCATTACTGGAGAAGGGAATATGACAAGCTCCATCACTCAGGGGTTGCAGCTAACCTCTTCTGTCTATATACATCATATGAAATTGTCACTATTGTTTATCTGTTCCACAAAGTTGACTACAAAACAACTGTTATTTTAGTTTGCTAAACAAACTAAAAGACTGTAAAACAAACCATCATCCCTGTGCCTTCAGAGCACTCCGTTTTGCAGCTGCGTTACTGGGAGAGCAGACCACACTCTGAAAGCTGAGGGAAGATCACCATCATGTTTGCTATGGCACTTGTTCTTATAGGTAGCTAAAGCATTTTACCTGGATTTAAAGTGACATTTTTGTGTATATCCAACATTCCAAGCAATAAAAATTTTACTGTATTTCCATTATAAAGAGAATAAAGACCAATGTGGGCAAAAAAACCCCAAAAAAACAAATAGCCAAAACAATCACACTCCTCAAAAAAACAACCTCCTCTTTGTGCTTATTCATTTATTTTGTTATGGTTTCAGAATGGGATTGTTAGACAAAATAGGTAGTGTATGTACGATCAGCCTTTTAACTTTTTTCCATTTTAGTGTACCACTGACTTGAGGAGATTATATTTTCCAAACTAGGCTTTCTCTCTCATTGCATAATTAATGCAGAAACAATTTGTTGTTTTGTGTTAGTTGTTTTTAAAATTTAAAAAAAAAATTAGGTACTTCTGAATTCTGCCTTAGACAATTCAGTTTCTTTAGGTCACAGGGCATAATCTGTATTTATCTATTGAAAATTTATACTTTTATAGATTAACAAAAATAAAATAGTATGGTTTCAGATTTTTTAACTGTATACTGATGTTTTAGTTCCATTTCCCTAAAAAAAATTATCTCCTGAAGATATTTGGGGTCAAAAGTTTCAATTTTGGATAGATTTCAAAAAAGCATCTAAATTAGATCATGTTTTGAAAAATCCTCTCTATAGCTTTTTTTCTATAACTAAGAAAATTTCAAAGCATCATTTTAGAGGATCAGAGCTTTCCATTCTTCAGTCTCAACAACATAGGTGGACAGTTTAAGCTGTCACCCATCATCAGTAGAAATCCCCATCTGAAGATGCCTTGAAGCTTGCTGAGATCAGAGATTAAGGTAAATTGTATGATCCTATTTCTGACTTTTTAAACAAATAACAGCTGAATCCAAGAAAACAAGAAGCCTGTAAATGCTGCTTACAAATAGATGTTAATTTTTGAAAGTATAACTTCCATTGCAACCTGAACATTACATTAACTGCACTTCGTTTTGAGGTGCTTACATGAAATAGAATCTCAGTGAAGCACAGAAACAACATTAAAAGAGTCCACATATATTTGCAACAGATCCCTAGAAAGTAATCTAGAAAATATCTATTCTACCAGTCACCCACAGAAAACCTGGCTCTGTTCTCACAGAAGCCAAAAGTTACCAAAAGCTGTCATGGACAAAGCATTCCAGCTAAATATCATTCAGATGTCATTGTTCTGACCTTCTCTTAATAAAATCCAAAGACCTCTCTAATTCAAAGATCTGTGATGAGAGCTATGTGGTTTAATTCATATGCAATTCATTAATTTACAATGAAAATGGAAAGATTTTGTTTTCTGAGTTACAGCATGATGTGCCTGTAGCTGATAACTTTGATGTAGCTAGAGGAAAAAAAAAAAAGGCAAAAAAACCCAGAAGAAAATAATTTTCCTCACCTCTGTGAAATAAGAGGGCTGTGAAAAATGTATTTCTGGTGTATCACACAGAACCACGATAGAGTAAAATTAAGTGTAGCAAGGAAAGCCAACAAAATTAGTAGTATCTAGCAACAAATTAGTACCTAAATCTAAAATGCTAAACATCAAATGATATAAAAAGCTTGCTCATAACTTTTTTTAAGCTACATCACCTGTGTTAAGTAAGGATTCTGCCATTAGAAAATAGCTGGATCAGTCAAGGGTATAATCCCACCCGTTGTATCTGGCTGCATTAACTTGTGAGACAAATATTTACACAGCCTATAGTGCTAAACGGTACTGACCTTGGTGACCATACGGGACAGTCTATACAATTACCATCAGCTGCCCCCAAAATATCTCCAGCTAATTAAGATCTACTTTCCTCCACAACATTATGCCAGTACCACTTTGCAATGCATTTTTTTGAAGAAGTAGATGATCTAAGATGCAGTTAGAAGAAAAGCCACAAAATTCACTGACAGTAAATTGCAAATGATCTTTCTCACACTCTTATAAGGAAATTACACAAAAGGGGACCTTTAAATTATTTTTGTTTTCAAAAGACTTCCAGAAAGGACTCCATTTTTTGAGCAGGCAGATTAAGGATCCTGGTTCTACCATGTAAAGATAAGGGCATGTCAGACTTGAGAGTTATTGCTTATTCTTTGGATGCTGAAAACTTACTTCCTTACAAAACATTCTGAGATGATTATAAATGCACCCTCTTTACAGCTCATGGAATTAGGATCCTTTTCGCTTTGAACACTGGAACGCTTGAATTGTGTACAGAAACAATTCATATGGGAGAAAGAGGAACAATTATCCAACACATACAAGAAAAAATTGAATTTTTGACATGTCTAAATCATGTCTCATAATTTTTGATGGCTTTCATCTGACTGGCTGTGGAATTAACACTTCCATGGAGAAAAGAGGTGTATAGAAGTAACAAACTGTCTCAGCTGGCCGTGGCCTGAACACTAGTTTTAACTAAAAGCACCACCCCTTCTTTAGTAACAGTGCTCTAGACTCATTTCACATCTCCACAAAGGCAGCTCCTTCCAGCAGCAAGGTGCCCCTTTAACACCACTGGTTTGGAGCTGACACAGAGCACGGAGTGTCCAGCAGGGACACAGAATGTCCAGCAGGGGCACAGGAGCAAGAAGCACCGAGCAGGAGGCAGGCATTATTTCTAGGGGAGCCAGGAGAGCAGCTCCCAAGGCTGCTGATCCCTCACTCTGTGTGACACAAGTGACGTAGCAGCCTCTTGCACAGGGAGGGTGCACATTAGAGAGTAGATGTAGTTCAGAGGAAGAGCAGGGGCGTTTGCTGAGAGGAACCATGAGCTGAATGGTAACATGGTGAAGCAGCTGGGTATGATCTGTGTTTGGGAAAGGTGAACAATACAGAAAGAAATGGAGGAATAGACTCAAAACAGTGTGATGCTCGTGTTAAACTGATGTTTTGGTTACTGGCTCACCTGCTCCACCTGAAAACACTGCAAGTACCCCAAGAGAAGATTTCAAAAGGGACTTGCCTACACAGTTTACAGAGATTGCAGAACTTCCTTCTCCAGAAGAGAGGGGAAGGGCCTTAACTCCCAGGAAATTAGGTGTTTCTGAACATTAGTGGCAGGGTTACTCTGGCACTGCACACTGAGCAGTTGCAGGGCTGTGAAGAATAAAACTTTTAGCAAAAGAAGAAATTCTGCATTCTATTAATCCCATGCAAATTAGTTTTCCATAATGTCTAGCAACTTTTTTGGTCACCATAGTCTGTCAATAAAACATGAGCATCACAGACATTCCTGTAACATAATATCTTAGGTATCCACTAGTTAATATGTAAATATAAAGAAACACCTATGGAAATATACTCAAGCTGTTACCAATACCCCTTATGCAAGATTAATGATTTTTTAAGGGCATTTATAACTGTGTACTACTACTCTCCTTCACTTTTAGCACATCCCATTCCTACAGCTCTTCATGAATAAGTGGCTTACTCTAATGAAACTCCTTTTTTTGCCATTCTGAGGATATCTTTATTTAGAAAAAAAAAATCTGTGAAATCCTTATATTGAGATATTGATAACTTAGATGGGTGGTTAAAGATCTGTCCAAAAAAGGAACCACATGTCCACTTTCGATCCACATTCAGACTTTGAATTCCCAAAGCCTGGTGTTCCTTGGCTCACAGTTTTCTTACTAATGCACAGAGTACAGGAGGGTGACTCAGATTTTTCTGATTCTCATGCTGACACGTTGGGTGAACTCGAGCAAGGTTCTGCATTGGACTGAATGGTAATGAAAGCAAATAATCCTTGTGAAATATTCTCAAATCTTTATGTGAAAAGAACAACACCACTATTGTGACCTGTAGTGTAAATTATGATATTTCATATAACAAATGATCTTTCACTACTTTCTTTACTAAATAAATTAGCTTATCAAGTTTGTCTCAAACAACCTGATGTAGGCCAGGGAGGAAGGACAGGGGCAGACAGGAGGACTGGAGAGAGAATATGAACTGATACATCAGGGCAACCAAAGCCATCACTTAGGGCTGTGCTTACTAGATGTACTTTCAATAAACAGTCACTGTGATGCACCTCCACTGGCACTGTACATTAGAGTAAAAATTCAAAAATAAATTCAACTACTCCTCTTAAGAGTTGTCAAAACAAGAGCTACTGACATCCTGATCTTTAGCATGAATGTGGACTTGCAGTAGCTGACCATCAATGGCACTAGAAACAAACACAGTTCTAGTTGCGAAATTGCTGCAGCTTATCTCTGTCGCCTTTTGATTTCAAGTTCTAGGTGGTGCAAAGTGTACATAGTTATGTAAAATCATTCTGACATATCTGACTTCACTCTTGCCATGCCATTTGTTTTACACAGCAAAAACAGCAATCAGCCAACAAAACAGAAAAAATTGAGCTGTGGTTTATCATGACCGTCTCCAAAATCTGTTCTCACAACCTTCCTGTTCTACCCTAAACTGATTCTAAAGTACCTCTCAAATTCAAATTGCAAACTCTGTCCTGCAGTCACCTGGTACTCAGAAATGTACAGAGTAATTGTCCAGGACTGGTAACAGACCCAGGTCTCTCTCTCATGACAATACAATGTGGCTTCCATGGCTTAGTCAGAACTGTACCCTACAGAAACTACCACAGAAAGTAGCTATTTCTGCTATTACTAAAGGCATCAGACTTCTGAATGCCAATCTACCATTTCAAAAAGGGTTGCTACAGGGAAAGAGAGCAAAAGGACAAATTCAGTTTTTTGGTGTTTTTCTTTCTCTGAGGCTCTGGGATTCACTTCTATAATGGTCTGTCTGGTGATGTCTGAGCTACTCTGCCTCCCACTGTGTCTGATATCAGGAGTGCCAGAGTAGCTGAGAGATCAATGGAGCAGCTGAGGGAGCCAGCTGGCAGGGGAAAGGAGCAATGGATTGTGAGGGATAAAGAAATAAAGAGGAAAAGAAAAAAAGATTTGTTGAATTAAACAGTAATGAGGAAGGGACAGAAGAACTCACTAGCCCTTTTAGAAGGGCCATGTTAAGTCCTCCACAAAACCCAGGACCCTCTGGAGCATTCTAATCAGTTTAATGATGCAGATCCCCGTTCCACACCCTGCATGAGCTGAGCTGGTTTTTTGTCTCTTTATCAAAGGATGACTTTTCTAACAATGATATCATTCACAATGCATACATTTATTTCTAGAGTTGGGGCAGCACTGATTTGCCGAGATGATCATAAAATATTGCTCTATTACAGAGCAGTCTGACATGATCCTCAGTTTGGAAAAAATCTCAGCTGTCTTAAGGAGAGGCAAAGTTTGCAAGAAAGAGGAACATATATTACAGACTAATTCTGTGTTTGAGGAAAAATGGATAAGCTTTCTTTCAGACATGCATGAATATCTTCTCACCTGAAGTAGAAGTAGCAAAGTTGAAGACAAATATAGACTGTAAACAATTCCTGTGATTTAACTTAATTTTGTTAATCTATTAGGCAATTTGAGAGAAACAGCTTGTTAGAATTTAGACAGGAATGCCAGCAAGACTGATAAAGGAATTAGGCTTTGTTCAACAGAAACAAGAGAGGTGTACAGTCATAATTATGGAAGGCTGAGGAATATGGAAAAGATGTGTTATGCTGGAAATGCTGATGTGTTAGAATATAATGATACACATGTAATATTTTAAATTCTGTGTACTGAGTATATGTCCATTATGCCTGTTGAGTGGTTAATACAAGAAATGAACATTCACATACCCATATTTGCATCCTGCATTATTAATACAGATTTGTTTAAAGTGTAATACATAAAGAATATGAAGGAACAACACATGGAGGCAGAATTTAAATGAAGCAGTTGTAGATTTGGTATGAGATGTGAGGTGACAGGCATTCCTGCCACTATGCATAACATGGTTGAAAAACCATGGCAGGCTGCTTCAGGCTCTCCACTGCTGAGTAGAGTAATATGGTAAATATCCTTTATATAAATATATAAAATCTGAAAAGAAACACAACACAACCCCCTCATTGCATATAGCACGTGAAGGAAACACCTATACTCATCTACACTGTTTCACAGAATACTAAATGCAAGCAAAACATTCAGATTCTTGTGAAGCCTAAATAATGGAAACTCAATATGTTCTTTTCTTCCTTATAAATTATAAATAGAGCTTATTAGAATGGTCACAAATCTGTCTACATTTAATTTAGATTTAATACATTATCAGGCTGCTCACAAATTCAGCAAATTTGACTTTCTTCTTTGAGTTGTAGTGGTGTTCATCTCCATTGCTGTTGCATCTCAAGATGTGTTTAATATTCTGGCAGAATACAATCTCAGGTTGTCTCAGGATAGATGTTAGTGGAAATCCACATGGATGACATGAAAGCATAAGGATTCAAACTTGATGCAAACAGAAAGATGAAGATGAGTCATTCCCATGGGCAAGACCCAAAAAGGTACTTCACATACCATTGTCCTAGAAAACACTCTTCCTGGATTTTCAATGCTTCCTCTCTAGGGGCTCATAAGTAATATGTGGGCCACAGTTTGACCTGTTTCATTGATCTATTTCTGCCCTGTGCTTCAAGACCATTCCTGTATGTGTTGTTGGCAGGATACCACAGAGAGCGTAAGACAAAAGCAAACCTTGTCCTGCCTCCAGGCAAGGAAGTACAGTATCCACTTAATGGACCAAGGGTGACAAGTGTAAAATGGCTGAAACAGACCCAGATGAACTCCTCTCTAAGCTTATTGTTTGGGTTAACTCAGGAAATGGCAGCCCTAGGTTAAGGGCAGCAAAGGAGGAGAGTGTCCCTCCTTTAACAGTACTCCAGGCAAGAGGAATTTAGGCACCACAGCCATGGGATTGCCACATTGCAAAAACATTTAAAAATACTCAGAAAATACTTTCCATGGGCTGATGTTATCTAGCCCGTGTGTCTTGGGACCTTCACATGAGGATCATAGAGGCAAACACAAACCTCATTGCTCTTGAGCACCTTGTTGATGGCCTCTATGATACAGAACCCTGCAAGCTTTACTTCAAGGGCTCACAAGCTATTTGAAAGGATATTGCTACACATGACATCTGGATCCTTATCTCCCTTTTATCACTCAGCTAATTTACCTAATACTACACTGAAAGAATGTCTTTTTTGAAGAAAATACCACATGAATATCTTTCGGCTTTCTCCACCAGATAAGACAGACATTGAGAGGGAAATTTTCTACTCTGTCTGCCACCAGAATACCTTTAAAGAGACATCTGTGCCTCAGCTTCCCTATCTGCAAAGAGCGAAGGCGCATTTGTTTCTCAGAGTTTCCATTTGATGGCAGGAAATATGTAGCAGATTCAGCTCAGTTTCATTTTATATTTTTGTGTTCATTTGATCTCAAAGCTCAAAACTATGCAAAGCCACATGACTTTTAATTTGGAATATGGAGTATAAAAGGAAAACTGTACAATACTCAATAGAAAAGTGATGCCAAGCAATTGTTAGTAATGAAGAAATAATAATGGTACACTACAGCTTTGTTCACTCTGAAAACAACAAAGAATGGCCATCAGCTTGCAAAATGGTGCTACAAGAAAAGCCAGTCTAATTTGCTAGGTCAGAAGTGGGTGGTTTTGAAGGTCCTGCCTCCCCTGGTACCTTAGGAAAGAGATTAGAATGGGAAAAAACTGCAAAAAAATGGCCAAAATATATGAGACCTCAGAACAGCACAAACTTCATTAATGAAAAAATCTGGATCTTCACTGTTCTCTTCTGGGAGAATTAATCAGATGTTGCAGCTTCAGATTTATAGATTGCTGTGAAAATGGGTAATCTGAGGGGAAAGCCTCATAAAAACTTAACAGCAACACAGAGATAATCTGTGGGCTCACAGTGGCCATGTCAGGGCTAATTGAAATGTTTAAGAGCAGCACAGCTTCCAGGCTCCCTGTGATACATGCTGAAGACACGAATATAGACCATCTCTTTGTCTTGACTGGACATATTTTATCGCTCGGTATCATGAGACTGTCACCCCAGACTTCTAATTGCTCAAACCTTTAGACACAGGGCACCTAATAATTGCAGTACCATGGCCAGCCTAATAATAAAGATAATTTACAGTTCAAAAGCAAAGGGTAATTTGTAATATGAATGGCTTTTTGTGTCCCTAAGCTCATTTCAGGACTTCAGGATCCATGCAGCAATAGCTCCAGCCTTTTGCCCAAGTGTGTGACTTACTGCGCTGGTTTATTTAGCCATTTTCTTCAGAGAAACACAGGAGCCAGTGGATTTAGGGGAAATCAATGGGTTGTTCAGCACCAAACATATTCGAAACTGTATCTTTATTAATCCCTCTTGTACTAGGATACAACAGATTTTAACTTCGTGTAGTATTCATATCTGTAAGTATCACTGAAGTGTACAATATCAAATGGAAGCTTAAAACTCATTCATAATTAGAAAAGTATCAAAGTCATGGTGATGCATTAATTTATTCAGAAAACCAGGAGTTATTGAAAGCAAAACCAAATCTTTCTCAGAAGGAGAGGATCAAGGATTTTCATCTTTATCAACACCAGGGAGAAACCAAAACCGAGCAGTGTCCCTGCGCAGCTCTGCCCCCTCCAGTGGGCTGCAGAGCAGACCCACCAAGACCCTCGAGTCAGTGTCCTACTCCTCCTGTGGAAGAATTTTCTCTTTCACAGCACCAGGCTCCTATTACACAACCACATTTTTTCTTTGCCTTTTTATAGTTCTCTCAGTTTTAGAGTCAAAGCCCATGCCACAGCCTTAGACCACTCCTGGCTTTGCCTCGCCACCCACATTGCGAGCATTACCAGAACAAAGCCGCTGTTACTGTAAAGCTTTAAGCATGACAGTTTAAAGAAAGTCACAGTGCACTCCATGTCGGAGAAGGATCTCTTCAATCCTCACTGAGAGCTACGTTTTGGAAGAGACAAAGAACAATTAGGATGCACATGTTTTTCTCATGATGACACAGCTCTGGACCTGATAACCAAAGGCACAGGAAGTCTCTCACCAACCATTTTAGCCTCTCATAGTTTTTTTTTGCTTGGCATGCCCGATTGCTCTGAATGCCTCAAATACACCCATTCATCTTGCAATAGTAAATAGGTCTTAAAAATCTTGTTGACAATCTTACCACAAAATCCATGTGCAATTTAAACTATTAAAAAAAAAAAAAAAAAAGAAAAAAAGTTTAAAAAAAAAAGGGAGAGCACAAGAACAAAATAAAACGCTAACAGGGACCTTCTAAATGTGGTCACACTGACAGGATGGCACTGGAATCTGGGTTTGTTTTAAGCCTACATTGTTTAAAAGCAGCAGGGGACCAAAATGATGATGGCATCACAGTGGCTGAAGGGAGGAACCTGAATTGAACTCTCAAGCCAAATTCTAATCTCAGATTTCTGTTACTGTATTCTTCATTAAGAAACTTCCATGGACATCGATGGGATTTCAGCATGAAGGCAGCTCTGTGAGCAGAGCATGAGGATCAAAATCTGCTGTATGGGCACCACACATGGAAACACTATCCACAATTTTTCTCACCAGACGTCAAACATCTTGAGAGCACAAGTAAAGGAAAGCAACATTCATAAAATCAAAACCACAAATAATTAAATATTTAGTTTTCTAATCAAGTCAAGTTGTGTGTAAGCCCTTAAACAACATTTACAAGCATTTGATTTGCTTTCTCCATCGACTCTATAAGAGTACTCGTGGGCTCACAAATCAGGACTTCTTGTTTGATTTGTTTTAACATGCTTGCCATGTCAGGTGGTTTTTCCATATTTCTTGCTGTTCCTTTAGAAACTTGTAAACCAGGTCAATTTATTGAAATGTCAGCTTTTATAAATATCCCTACCCAGCCAAGCCTCTAAGTTAACACATGCTATAATTACAGCACAGTCATTTATGGAAACTAGCTAAAAGTGGGATAGCCCTTCTTACTCACATTGAGAAATATCCTACTCCTTGAGTCAACATTTTTATTTCAGTTAATTTACTTTTGGAATTCACTCTGGAAAATGTATTAGCAGCTGCAGAATCTGTCCCCAATCTTACTGCTTTTTCAATTAAGTCTCAATCTTTAACATGGGCATTAAATATCTCTGGGATTGAACATTAAATATCTCTGAGACTGAATATTTTTGTGAAGTGCTATTGAACCTTATTCTTTGCCAAAATGAGGGTGGTCAGCTATAAGGTCAGAGACAGAAGTAAACACAGCCTTATTTTGTTAAATGAAAATAATACAAAAATTAAAAAGAAATAAGCAACCAAAGTGAAACCTCTAAAAAAGGTGTTATTTTCCTAGAACTAGAGGCAACCTTAAATTAATCTCATCATTGGACTTTTGCCAAAATGAAAACCAATCAATATTCTTTTATTTGGCAAGGGCTGCAGACTCTTGGAAAAATTGTATCTGAAAATAAAACAGCAAGTAAAGCATCAACAGAGAAATGCAATCCCAGACAGCAGTCAGAAAAAAGAAGCACAATTTAAGTGGGAAAAAAATTTTAAAAAAAAAGGTGAAAAAATTGAATGTATTAGCAAGTTTAAGCAACATTTGAGTCCTTTCTACTGTAGCAGAGTAGCTATTTGATACACATAGCTTCAGTGTGGAACAGTTTGCCCAGCATAGGAAAGTACTGAACTCTGTGCCTATTCTGGAACAAGAGATTTGTTTTACAGATACCCTGGTTTAGTTGAGATATAAATCAACCAGCATTTCATTTGAGTGATCCTGCAACAGAATACACAGAATAAATACACTCTGCCCTGTGTGAGTGTCCTGTCCCAGGACCACAGATCGGTTACTGTCTCCCCTTCTCACCCTCCCCATCTCTGCCTGTAAATATTTGTGTTTGGGAAACACACTGAAAGCGATTTGCTTACCTAGTAAAGCACAGAATTCCCGGCTGCCTATGGACAATAAGGTAGCTTGGGAATATACTAAATTTCCTTTTATTCACATTGTTGTTGTGGAGACTATCAATAGAAGATATATATGGCAAAGCTCTAGGCACACAGATTTTTTTAGTTAAAGGGAGGGGCTTGCCTGATACATGACTAGATTTAAAGGCAAATCAAGCTACTAAACTAAACCTTTTTTAGCTCTTGCCAGCAGACTCTCACACATAACTGTATATAGAAACTGGCAATTGCCCTATATTAGGCTTGTAATGGAAATCTAGGTGATGCAAGTCCTCTCCAACATTTATTCTCCTCTGACATTTATTCTTTCTCTTTGTTTGGCAAATATGAATATAATTGAATATAATTGCTGCACTTTGTAGCAGTCACCAAAAAAAAAAAGAGAGAGAGAGAAAAGCCAAAACAAAACAATAAAATGAACCAACAAAGCTCAAAAAGCACCAAAACAGGAAACCAAACCAACCTAAAATGAGAAAAGAAAAGCACCATGTCCGCAATCCATGTTACTCACTATGTACAAGATAAATATGAACATTTCAAATACATCAGTTTAAAGCCCAAAAATTAGCAATATTTTGTACTGTACTAAACTAAGCGTTTTTGCAAAACTCATCTTTTCTTCTTTCCCATTTGGAAAATGAACATTTTGGCATGGGAACAAACAGCTCCAGAAGTAAAAGAATTGTGTCTCTTAAGGGACGAAGCATAAGAATCCTCTACACTACTGTTGCCGTAGGTGCCCAACCTTGCAGCAACAGACACAAGATGACAAAAAGGACACTGAACAGGAGCACAAAGAAACTTCATGTGAAAAGGAAAGCTATCAGATATGGAGCCTTCACTTGTTCAAGTTCAAATATCACATAAAATTTATATAGTATAGGTTACCCTACTGTGATGCAGAAGTGCAAAAACTGAGTGGAAGTTAGGAAAGGAATGTTTGAGATACTCTCAATGGCAATGGCTGCTTTGCTGAACATTGAACTATTGAGAAAGTTACATCTCTGCAGATCAACAGCTGGGCAGCGTGCAGGAGAGACATTCAAAGGTGTCTGATGAATGATTCTACCGTTTTATGTAAGCAATTTTAACTTTCTTTTATTTTACTTATATTACAACCAAATTGTGAAATCTGTGAAGTGCTTTAGGAATTTATTTCAATATGGGGAAATCAAACAAAAATGTGGAAATGTAGCATCCTTATCAAATGACTCTCTTTTGATTAGTTTTATATCCATTTCCACATCAGTTTGCTTCTATACTTTGTCTTATTTTTCTGGCTTTACAATTTTAGGAGGGTGATTGACTAACTTCTGAGAGAGGACTGGTTCTTGGAGCACAAAGAACAGCTGGAAAGACAGATGTCATCTATGTTACCATTTTGTTGCTGGAGAAAAATAAAACAAGCTGGTAATTCCAACTGAATAGAAATTTTTAAGTTAATTCCAGCTGTGACCATGTGATCAGCATCTACTGTGTTTGCAGCTGTGACCATGTGATCAGCCTCTACTCTGTTTGGCCCTTCATCCAAGCACATCTGGTAAAAATATTTCAGTAGTGTGGGGAGAAAGGAGGCAGTTTGTGTAGAGATTATGTTTTATTTTAGCATGCAGAATTCTTTATTTTTCTAATGGAATTTTTAAAGATTTGTGGGCAGATGATAGATAGGATGAACACTGAAAATAAGAATGAGCACAAGATAGGCACAAATAGGATTGAAATGCTGATGGAAGTCAAATGATAAAGAACTGATTTAAAATTATTATGAGCTCTAACAGAGTGTTACTACTAAAATAAAAATACATGTATGGGAAAATTCCTTTGAAAATCTTACACTGAGATAAACAAAAGAAAGCACACAAGAAAAATATTTAATACCTAGATAGAAATGCTATTATAAGGTATCACCTAAATAATAAATACTACTTGCAAATTGAACACAGGGAAAAAGTACTGAGAGTATTACCTACTTGTCAGTGGAAGATCTGGGATGTACACAGTGAGATCAGGTTTTGCACTTTCTAATTCATATATAATTGAATATTCAGCCTTACAACCTCACTGAGCAAATCAGCTCCTCCTGAACTGCACCCACAGCTGCCATTTTGTCAGTGTAGACACATTGTCTCACTGGGAATAACATCTGCTATTTTAATTCATGCCTTCTAGGGCTTGTGGTTGTGCTATATGCAAGCCCAGGAAATACTTCATAAAAGTGCCATCTCTTCCAATCAAAAGGTACAGTGAGACAAAACCCCCACTATAGTAAATGGAACAATCAAGATGACAATTACATACTTTTTGTATGGAACTTACAGCTAATGGCAGTAGCACTTGCCTCTGAATCTTGTAAGATAGGTTTACAGTCAGGAATATGACTTTAACTTACTATATAAAGGAATGCCAGCATCAAATGATACTTTTAGAATTCAAATAAAAACTCTGTTCTAAAACAATACATTTCAGTGATGAAGTATTTTTGTCAAAGAGAACTGAAGCAAGTAGAAATAAAGAGGTTCATACTGGACCTGTCCTGAAAGACAAAGAACATCCAAGTAAAACGTGCATTTTCAGAAAACTGGCATTTAAACATGGACTGGGCTGTCAGTCTATAAATAATGCTATTAGCATATATGTAAAACAGAGGTTATATCTGCATGTACATTTAGAGAACCACAGGTAAAGTTTATACTTTGTTAGAACCTACAATTCCAGTGCAGGTCAACACCATCAGAGGTTGAACAGACTAGCCTTGTTCAGTGTAATCCCACAAGGCTGCACCAGATATACACGTACGCTCTAAACCCCCATGTCCAGGACTAGCACTCTCTCTCGGGGGCCACACCACCACCTGGCACCCCTTTGCTGCAGTTTGTCCAGATGTTCCCATGGCTGGAATGCTTGGGGATACCCCCCTTTTGTTCAGCCCTCCAGAGCCTTGCATGGCATCTCAATACTGTGTGTCAAATTTTTCTCTCTTGTTTTTTTATTCATTCCAGATTGCACTGAGACACAGGGCGGAAACACAACCAGGAGATTCTCTTCTTTGATTTGAATAGGGAAAAACGTGAGAAAGAAATGAAGCATTGAGGTACCCCTCTGCAGTGTGAGGTTTGGGATGGAAACTTAAGTCTCTCCACATGAACACAGAATTTTTTATTCAAGAGTCAATTATGCCAGATATAAATCGTAAAGCCAGAATTTAACTACCTCTCCCAAATCCTCTGCCTGCCTTTCAATCTTGTGGTACAATCATGATTGCAAAGAATTACTTACATTTAGAGAGAGGTAGGCAGCGTAAAAATTAAATAGATGCTATGTTTTCAACAAGTGCCCCACACTTATTCCAAAGGGGGAGGCTCTGCAGATCATCCCATTTGTCAGAGCACAGGCAAGAATCTCTTTGCAAGTCCTTGCAGGTACTTGAAGAATGACTTTTTAAAATATAGTTGTGTCTTCAACGAGTCTAAAAACTGATGGAGAAAATTGATATAGATATCAATAGGCAAATGCTTTTAATATTGCTATCAATGCAACCATCATACTATTTAGTGCATCAAAGCACATGAGTCCCGTTGTCAAAGGACCAGCTTGGCTTCACCTCAGTTAGAATTCTTAGGGAAAACTAGGTAATAATAGTTTTCCCACCTATAAAAGTCAATAGAAATTGATAAAAAGAGATGCCTCTTAATGCGGTTTCTTTGATTTTTCCTCTATTATTCATCATTAATTGCCACTGATGAAGGCGGTACCTACGTCCAAGGGAATGTAATATCAGAACTTATGTTCTCAGTAAGAAGAACTTAAATACTCACATCAATGACATGTCTGGGATAGTTCAGTATTGCTGGTGATCTCTTAGAACATTTCTGACGAGACCCTTCGAGGGTAAGAAGGACAGGCACGCTCCAGGCAGGGGTATGATGGAACGGCACCTTTACTAAAATGGCACTGGCTTATGTGAGGGCAGCGTGGAACTTTCCAGAAAGGGGGCTGAACTTGGGAGGCGCCTGCAAATCGTCCTGCGTGAAAGGGAAGGCAGGGCAGGGTCACAGCGGTAACGGGCAAGCAAGGGCGGGAGAACCATGTAAGGAAAGGCTCCACTGCGGCAAAATGTGACCAATCAGGGCGCGGGGACAGCGTGAGGGAGAAAACCAGACTCCATTTTGTACAGCACGCGATAAATGACGTTTGACTTCACAACTGTGAGCTCATAAACTGGGAAACCCGTAACGACCCAAGATACGGCAATAAGCTTTCTCTTACATGAAACAGCTCTTGCTTGTAGCTCTCCTTCTTGACACTTGGTCTCGTCAAGCAGTTTCGTGGTCTTTCTTCCATTTGGCATAATTTTGTCGTCCCACATACTTCTGTATTCAGCACAACATCCTTGCTTCACACAAGCAATATGAATCGTTAAGAGCCAATTTCCAGTCAGCCTCTGGTATGCCTTATATGTATCACACAGGAAAATCATGGAACTTGTATTTTCAAGCATGGAGAGAGCCAGAGAGAATCTGAGGCCTTGATTCACCCTTAGCAGCAGCCAGCAAAGGCTGGTCTTTGCTATTTTGAAGGGTATTAGACTGCTTTTAGCATGCACTGACACACAAGGGCCTTGGGTGGAATTTTATTTCCTACAATTACCAACCAATTACCCAATAGCAGTCTGCATGCTTACAGCCAAATTTTGGTGAAAATAAGACAGGGACGCTTCCATCCGTGACTCCTTCTGTATCAACACCACTTTGCTGAATATAGAGTAAAAATTAGATTCAAGGAAATGGAACTGTTTTCACTAGCAGGAAATGGTACAAACATCATGAAGCGAATCTTTCTGAGGAGACAGCACAGATACAGCCATGGAATCTTCTTGCTGCTTATCAAGGCAGTGGCAAAAAATCAGAATTATTATGCAACCCTCAATCACTTTTCCTGTGTTCCCTCTGTCAGAGAGTAGCACATAACTGTTAGGATATTGCTTTACAGTTAAGGAATTTAAACTCAGGAAACACTCACAAAGTCAGCTCATTTCAATATCTCCAGCAATGCTGATGCAACAAGATCATTGCTAACATGTGTGGGAAAGGGTCACAATCACCCTGTTAGCTAATGCCTGCAGAACCAATTGTAGAAGTAACACTTACAATCCACTCATCCATGCATATCTGTGCAAGGAGTTACAGAATAGTCTGCCTTGTAAAACATTGCCATAAAAAATAAATCTTTGTAGACAATAATATGTCAACTTCTAAATCAGTTAATTGCTATTACTTTTTAGAGAATTCATCAGGACATCATAGAAACTGAACGTACGGACAGAAATTACATTAACAGAAATAACCTATTTAAGATTACCACTAATTAACATATTTCCCAAAAATTCACAAAAGAAATAATTATTTTCCATTCAAAACATGCATGACTGTACAACTGCCCGGGTAGGCTGCTAAAACAAACAAACAAACAAATATGAAACCAAAAAGCTGACAGAAGAACAGGAGTTTTATGGAAACCAAACAAGGATGTACTGTAAGTTTTTATTAATTCCAAAGAGGATTCTTCTCTGGGTAGTTCATGGTCAGACTTCCATTTTTGTGCTTGGACTTCTCAGTAAACTCAGCACTGTTTTGATGTTTAAGCGTCTCCTACAAGTCATCCTGATTCACAGTATGGAAAAGTCCTTCCCTTTCCCACCCTTTCATACCATGTAAATAATTTAGAGGGACCCTGGCATTGTTCTCTGGCAGGTGTTAAACTCTGCAACACAATCTTCCATGAAGGTGACCTCAGTCCAGGTCCTGGGATAAACAGGTAAACATCACCTGCACAGATTGGCCATATTATGGACTGAGCAAAACTGAGGACTAACTGTACTTATACTCCTTCTCATTTCTATCAGGAGTTCCTGTATCAGCTGTGCTATAAGCAAACATCAGGAGTGTCAACGGGGTGGTGCCAGACTCTTCAGAGGTGCCCAGCAACTGGACAAAGAGCAATGGCCATGAACTGAAACACAACAAGTTCCACATCAACATGAGGAAGAACTTTACATTGAGGGTGGCAGAGCACTGAACAGGCTGCCCAGGGAGGTCATGGAGTCTCCCTCTCTGGAGACATACCACACCCATCTGGGCTTGTTCCTGCATAACCTGCTCTAAGTGACCTTGCCATGATAGAGCAGTTGGGCTGGATGATCTCCAGAGGTCCCTTCCAACTACAATAAGTGTGATTCTATGAAATGATCTGCAGAGTAGCAACATGACAGAAAACCTCACCAGGCTCCAGAAATACTTTAATCCAGGAAAAGTTCAGGTAAAGGAAAGAAAAAATTGGATTTTTTCCATAAGAAAAATAAAATTTAAGACTAAAATGTTCATAGAATCATAGAATAGTTCAGGTTGGAAGGGACCTTTAAAACTCATCTAATCCAACTGCTCTTCAATGAGCAGGGACATCTTGACCAGATCAAGTAACTCAGAACCCCATTCAACCTGATCTTGAATGTTTTCTGGGATGGGACTCTCTGGAAAAACATGTGCCAGTGTTTTATCATTCTCATTGTAGAAAACTTCTCCGTTATATCCAATCTCAATTGATCCTCCTTCAGTTTAAAACCATTACCCCTCGTCCAATCACAACAGGCCCCACTAAAAATTTTCCCCCATCTTTCTTATATGCCCTCTTCAAGTCCTGAACGGACAGAGGGGTTTTTTATAACTGCATTAAAAAAGCTGGCTGTGATATCTACTTTACTTCATCTCTTAGTCTGATCAGAAGAGCACAAAGATGTGATACTGTTTTCTCCACTGTCCAGTTACCCCATGAGGCTCAAGACTTGAGAGACATCACAAAGCAGTTCATCCCCCCCTGCAGGAGAAGGTACATACAAGATTTCATTACAAGAGAAAACATATGGAAACAATATACTAGAAAATATTAAAATAAAAAAAAATAAATTGAAAACCCTAAAATTAAAAAAAAACCAACGAGCACAAGATGACTCCACTAACTGCACTGAGCTTTTGAATCACACCAAACACTGGCATTGTGCCTCACTGGGAAGGCAGTTTGCCAAAATATTGCCATGGGCAGCTAATAATCACTCACACACAATGGCAACAGAGATCAAACTCAAATATTTGAAGGTTTGCTTTTAAAATATTTTTACCATATTTAAGAAATAAAGCAGGATTTTATCCTTTCATACTGAAACTATTAAGCCAATTTCTTCAACATTAAAGAATTTCTTATTTCCACAAGCCCCGCTATATCTGATTCCTCTCCTGGCTGTCCTGCAGCACCTTTGTGCTGCGAAGTCTAGGGAATTCCTTTCAGTCACTCAAGTCCTGTGCCAGGTGTTTGCAAGGATTAACCTTGCAAGGACTTAAACAGATTGTGGGTTTCTACAAATTGCTTTCAAATCCGGTTCTTAGACAGGATGATAACTGATATCACTGGGCAGAGTTAAAGAAAAACCTCCCTCACATTTTCATATTTTACTATTTCAGCACTCTCATTTCCTCTTTCATACTGGAGCCAAGGGGTTAAGAGATGTGACAGTTTTTATGATGCAACAATGCAGAAAGACTTCTTTTCTTAAGGAAAGCACAAAGAGGTTGTATTTTTCTAACATCACCATGAACAATTTTGGTGATTTGTTTTTTTGCTATCAGTAACTGATAAGGTCATGGAAAATGTGATACAAGATAGAGATTTGGAAAATTTTGTTTTCATCCTGTGGATGAAAGTCTTCTGTCTAACAGTACATGTTCCCTCTGGATTAAGTAACCTTTGCAAGTTTTCCACAAACTGATTCTGCTGAATAGAAATTGATTAATGAGCTCAGACACTGAAATTGTCACTAGAAAATAGCCATTGAGATTCTAGTCAGCAATCACTAGCCCCAGGGTCAAGGAAGACCATGGACCGACTTAGCTGAAAAGAGAGCAGCCTTCATTTGTCTTCTCACTAACTTCATTTTAGCTGTGCCTGATGGAACTGGAGGCAGCCACGAGTCTGCCATCACCTTTGTGATAAACCCATGTACTGAGGGCTTCTTAGCTAGGCTGTAAAAATTCCTTCAAGGCTGTAATTCCATTGGCCTGAACCTCCACTGCCTCAAAGCTTGTGAAGTTATTTATACCAGTGTGAAATCAGAGAAAACTTGGAATCAAACATGGTATCATTGCAGGTATTGGAGGCTTCATCTAATGATGTTACTTCTAAAGCTTCCTAATATCATTGTCACCAGTTTCTATTGAAAATACATGCTGTAGCAGCATCAAGCTTACTTAAGAGGGTTCCCTTCACTTTCACTTCACTCTGCCTCATACCATGGCCAGCTAATATCATAAACCATGTTTAAGCCCTTCATAAATACAAGACTCCAAAGAGCATTCTGTGGACAATGTCCAACACCCCGCCCAGCCTTCAGATGTTTGCATCCACTGACCTGAGAGAGTGACTTAGCAGTAGTAACTATAGATATTGGAAATTATGTAAAAGTTGTATCACAAAGAATTGCATTTTATAACACAAGATGGATTTCTAGAAAGACAGAAATTTGTGAATTATTAATGAAATAGTTTGTGTTTTATCAGCTAATTTAAAATTCTAGTTTTCTAGTAGCTCATCCATCAGTAAGAAGAGATGTTTTATCTGTGGTGTTAGATAATTTTGTTTTCTGTGTAATACATTGAGATTACAGATTATGTTTCTCTCCTTTAAAAACCAATATATTTTTGGTTATTCAACAGTCTACAGTTTTAAACATCTAAAAGATTAATCCTGTGGTTTTTTTATTCAGTCTTTCTATTCTCTCTCTCCACTTCCTTGATGATTTCCTTCTTCCTATTATGTGCTTCTTGGACAGATGCAGTCTCCAGGGGCTTCTTTAGGCAGGAGTAATACAACTTGAAAGTTATTGTACAATGTGAACATTGTTCACTCCCTTAGGTGTACTTCACTCATTGAGCTAAGCAGATGATGGTCTCATATTTTAAAGTTAGAAGGTTCCCAGTATTCACCTGTCTCTAATGTAAACCACAGCAAGATATTTAAACTCACCAGGTTTCTCTTCCCCACTTGCAAGATGGATATCAGGAGTTTTTTAGGGATATTGTGATGAAAAATTATAGTTTGTGCATGAAGTATGGTGCAGAATTCCTGGACACTAAGACTGGTGATATTAGTGCCAGTTCTGAAAAGCCTGTGCCTATGGGCAGCACAGTAACTGAGCTACTAGCTTCTATATTTCTATACAAATGCTTGTATTTCTAAATCTGTTCTGCATTTTTAAAAACAATGACCTGCACTGCAAATCAAGGTACCTTTAAAAAATAGCAATAAGTTACAAGAAAATCTCATGTGAAGTTAATTAAATTCAACACATGCTAGCAAAATTTTGTTTTTTCCTAATCAGCCAACAAGATAAAAGCAGCCAATTAATGAAGATTATTTTTTACACACAAAGCTCTTCAGACACTAAATTGCTATGTATTCTCAAAGTGTATGCACAAATTCAAAATCACACACATTTTTCTCTGATGTCTTTATTGCAACAATAATTGAGCTATAATGAATTTTAACAGTATCTTGTACCTGTGAGAAACAGCAGTGACAGACACACGTTTTGCTGCCTAGAAATAGAGTATTTCTAGTTATAATGATAGCCAGACAAAAAGCATAGAGGCCTGAGTAGCTGCTTTGGCATTATTTTCATCAGATGTCATAAGGTCCCTGGGTACTTGTACAATCAGTAACACTTCACAGAGCCTTCACTTCTAACAAATAATTAGCTAAAATTGAACCAGAGATTTCTTACATGCATGTCATAGGTTTGATATGAATAATGAGGAAAAAGGTTAACAGCCGGTCATAGACAGTTCCCTATCTTCCAGCTTATTTATTCAGTGAAATGAGAAATTGATCACATTATTTTGTATAGAGGAACCTGATTCATTACAATCAGCTCTGAATTGGCAGTTTTTGCTTTAGGCAATTTCAGAACATTACTTATGCTTAAACAGTTACTGGTAAGGTCATTTTACAACTTGTAATCACCTCTCTGACCCCTTCATGACCATAGTCACAAAAGCTTAAGCATATGTGAAAATTGAAAAAAGCACACATATGAACAGAAAGCTAATGGTTAAACAACAGGAGCTGAGCAAACAAACCCGCCCAGCTGAAGCATGGATGACCACATTCAGGTGCACTGGAAAATACCAGGAACACATTATCTCCTGCACATCAGAAATGCACAGGAAGTCATCCCTAATTTGGCAAGACAGCTATTGGAGGGAAAATAAATCTGCTGCTGAATGCAGCATTAACCAGTGGAGGGCAAGAAAAAGGAAAGGCAAAGGAGATGACTAGAGGGAACGAACTGGAGTTGAAGGTGATACTATGGGGGCTACAGGGACAGAAAAGACAAGTTAGTTCTTTTCCCTAGGAGTAGCAATGGTCACTACTCTGTTTTCTACTGCCCCAAACTCCCTTAGCACCATGAACTCTTATTCTACAGAAGGTTTATAACAACTTTCCATAATGGCTCACAACACAGGACAAGCCTGTGCTCCATGTGTCTGACAACACTTTTACCTCTTTCTACACCTTTATCACTCTAACCAGATTGTCTTTTCCAGACAGAACAAGGAACTGCAATCCCTGCAGGGCCAGAATCAATTCTTTCCCAATTACAGAGACATATAGGGTGATGCTAGGCTGAAACCTGCAATGTTTGAGAACCAGTGTCATACAGACCTTGCAGAGTGCTGCTGCTGGCCTCTGGATTATACAGCAGAAAGGACAAGCTTCTCTTTAAATAACAGATTTTTTTTTTAATTTTTTTTTTTTTTTTTTTGCAAAACTAAGGCCCTGATTCAGGTTATGCACCCCATGGTGTGTTAGAAGGAAAATAGTGAGGAAACTGTAATAACTGTTTGAGAATGGGAGAAAAAACAAGCAGGACAGAACTTCAGCTGATTTATGAGAAAGGGTGTAAATTGCTATAGAATTAACTGCTTGCCACATGACAGTCATTAAAACTACCATCAAAGGGCAACAAGTACAAAACAAAGAAACATTGCATGTATGTTTCAGCTGGAATAACTTTGTAATTATGCCTGTTAGCTCCATTGTTAAAAAAGGCATTATCGCCACTTCAAAGCATAAGAAAGTGGTATTTAAAAATAATTCTTGTTGATAACTGAACTAGGATATGTTCAAGGATAAACTGCAATACAAAATATAATCTACAGATTACTTTTTTAAGCACCTGAATTCCATATACTTGCAAAGCTAATGTTCAGATCTGCAAAAGGATTTTATCATCTAAAATGAGATTAAGAGGACTTCTTCAGGCTTCTACACCCACTTAAAACAGTTCTTCAAACTCCTTCCTGACCCACTGCAGGTGCTAGAAGTTTATAATTGCTTACACGTCCTTTAATAAAGTTTACTAAGTACTGAATAGTCTGGTTTGCAGTTGATGAAAACAGCCTTCTTACCAGCAGGAGAAAGTAGTTTATCTAGCAGCTAAAAATGGCACAAAATGTCCAATGTATATCTACAGGAGCAAGTTGTGATCAAAGAGGGAGACACCTCAATTTTCAAACAGTAGGTTAATGAACACATGCTTAAAACCTTTCTTAATCTGAGAGAATCCAAAAAAGGTTCTTGTCTTCCAAGAGAATTTACTAATCATGTATCCACCGGCAGTAAAGACCAAAAAGGGTATACTGAACCAGCGCAGAGGAGGAATCCATGATTCACAGAAGTGGAGAAAGGCTAAAATGGCAAACATCATTCTCCAGCCCGGTGATCCTTGGGGGAGAGAGGAGTTACAGGTTCAGGTGCTCATTCTACTTGTTTGGGATTCAGTGTCTCAGTTTGGTCACAGATTTAAAAGGTATCTCCATTCCTGAATGTATGGTTCATTGAAACTCACCAGAATTGGACACAAATGCCTAAGAAGAAATGTTATAAGTTTTGCCAGAATCTTCTTTGAAGGTGGGCTAAACAGTCTTATAACAGTTTCCACCTTACTTTATGTCACCATACTTGCTGATGCTTCCAGCAGTTAAGGGAGAGGAAAAGAACACCTAAAAATGAACATGTAATGTGTACTCAACTGCCGTTTCGGTATCTGCTTTAAATAAAAGTACTGCTTAGTCTTGAAAAAGCTATTGCAAACATATTTGGGGAGATACAGTTTATTTCTAAAACTGCCTTACAAATGGCAGCTAAGAGTGGTTTAAATCATGCCTGTAACAATCATGTAAGTCAATACTGGTAGCGGGACAGGTGAAAGTTGTAGTATGCGCACTAGAAACTGGATGACATCTGCAGCTTTCTTATCTTCTGGTCACTTACTGATATTCGACTTTGTACCAAGTAAAAGAACACCAAAGGAAGAACTTTCCATGTCTTTCCAGTCTCTGAAATTGACACCCTCATGCAATGTCATTGAAGACAAATATTTTGACATAGCTTATTCCCTTCATTTAGGTCTTGTCATATTTCTAGGCTGTTGCTTATGTTTACACATCACCCACATAGATTCAAACCTTCTATTGAGTTCTGAGTGTGCAGCAGCTTTGGCTCTGGTCGAAGCTTTTCTTGCAACACACTTTCCACCTCTTCCCAGCCAGGGTGGGGTAGTCCAGCTGCCATAGACACACAAGAGCAAAACAGGTCTCTTGTAAACCCACCCCTTTTCCAGAGCTTCCACTGTGTCAGCACACTGGATTTACTATTTATATCTGCTAGGACATACAGTATTTGAAACTACCAGGCATTTTGCAACAATTCTAAAAGCCAGTCACTTTTTTACTCTGGCTAGCACAAAAAATATGTCTGTCTAAACAAAACAGTGCACCCAAACACAGCCTCTTCCCAGCCTCAGAATCTCACTGATGCTCTTGTTCTGTGCCATCAGCTGTAAGGGAAGGCCAAAGTGGGAAGACACTCCTGCTGGGAAAACTCACTACATGCCTGGAAGGTCTTTCAGTCCTGCTTCTACTTAGACTCAGTAGTCTGAGGATTTGGCAAAGCATTAAGACGTGAGCCCTTTTCTCTTTTATTTTCCTTCTGGAAATTTTCTGGTTGGACAAGTCAAGTTCTTGAGATGTTCCTACAAGAACAAGAACTATGTAAATGCAGCAATAATAGTGGGTTTTGGCATGGGAACAGTCCTGAAAAACATCATTGACATACAGAGCACAAGTTACACATTCAAATGGTAAAAGCTGAGCAACACCTAAGGAGACAACACAATGACCATGAATTAGCCTTGTGAAAAAAAAGATAAGGCATTTTCCCCTTTGAAAACATTGTCTCTAAGCAATAGTAGCCTTGGGCCTGAAAGTGAATAACAAATTTAACTATAACAAAATATGAATGTCAACAAGTCAACACCTAAGTATCATTTCTCTGAATAAAGACAGAACTAGAATCCCCTTGCATTTTCAACCAAATATATCCTTGCAAAATTTGCACAATTTTGTGGAATAAAGAGTTCCACATTCCCTTTATGGCTTTCAGGACAAATTCATCGGGAAGATAACATTGTGAAAGGGAAAAATGAGTATTCTATCTACTTAAATCTAAAATTAAGTGATGTTATATAAATCTATTTTGTGAAAGTATTTTAAAGGGTTTCTGGCCAAACTGAAAGTGAAGAATTTTCATGCTTTGAAGATCACACAAAATATAATGGTGATTTTTTTCAGGCTAACTGTAGACAGACTATCCCATGACAAATTCTACATCCAGCTACAAACCTCAGAGGCTTAAAAAATAGTAAACACCCTATTTCTGAAACAACAGTATTATATTCTTTCTTCAAAGTTTCCTAAATCCCTATAATAAATGGAAGATATTTCATTTTAGACACTAGCAGATTCCATAATGAGTTAAGCCTCTTTACAGTTTATTTTAATAAAGCACAGCTTTCTAAATATACAGAGGCTATAAAACTTGCAGGTTGAAGCAATAATATGTTTAGTAGCCTTGCTTTATAAAGTGGAAATGTTTCCATGTCTCAAATTACGAGCAATTTAAAGTAGGAAGTAAGCAAACTAGCTCTTGTGTTATGAAGCTTGACATTGTTAAGCCTTAAGAGAACACATACTTCAAAGTCATACCCACTGAAATATGCTCTGTAAGCTTGGCAAAAGGACCAGGGCCATAATGATGTACTGCACAAAAATCACCACAATTTTCTATTTCTGGGTGAGGTAGCTTTGCTGTAAACTTTTACATTTTACTGCTGGTCCTATTTTTAAAATGTATTCATTATTAATTTTTTTATTAAAAGATCAGTGTGTATGAAAAAGACAAGAAAGCTTTCCTTTGGATATCAACTAAGAAAAGTAATAAGTGTACAATATAAACAGAAAACAATGTCCCAGTGTTTAAATGAACAGTCAGAAATATCACTTGATAAAACATATTTCCGAAATATTAAGGTAAATTACTATAATTTTCCCTTGCATTAATATACGTGTGGAGATGCTTATTTCTCCTTCATGAATTTGGTATTAATTCTGCATTGACACCTGTGTCTTTCCTGTTAATAGGTAGCAGAATTAAATTCAACTATATTACTTACAAACCTAAATGTAATAACTCCTAAATCTTCATGCAGTTGAGTTGTAGTTAGAATTCAATTAATATTAAATTATTGCATATATGAAATTCAGGAAAAAGTTAATAACTGACTAGAAACATAACATAAATTTAAAAAATCTCAACCTAAGCACCTTCTGATTGGTCTGTCAAATCCGTCTGGAATATCATGATTTTTTAAACCACTACCTACTTTACTTCAGAATATGAATGATTCGGAGTTGGACCCACCCGGACTTGCAAAGAATTATTCTCAACATGTATCCAAAGTTTTTCAGAAAACAGGTAGCTCTTACTGAGAATCATTGCTTGTTCTGTGTCCATTACAATGCAAAAGTAGCTGTCATTTTTTATAATGGTTCTAAAAAATCTTTGCTTTAGGAGTAGTTTCAATTAGTACACAAAAATATTGTGATGCCATATATGCAAAGCCTTATTGCAAATTCACCCCATTTTTTAAATTTCAGTCTGTTCATTTTTGAATGTGAGTTGCATTTAATGAACTTTCTTATTTTTCCTTTGTTCCTTTAGTACTCATTTAAATGAAACTCACTGGCTGATGTTAGACATCTTTATCATGCAGCATGCTGAATCTTATACATAAAATGTTGTTGGGGCCTTATAAAAATAAAGATTCTTGATGAATTGTCACCATAGAATTGAGTTACTATTTCTATCCATTGGCACGAAACTACAGTTACAAAAAGAAAAGAAAAAAAAAAGAAAGGCAGGAGGAGGTGTTCATGAACATCTCTTCCCCGGAGCCCTCTTATTTTGACATACACGGTTATGCCTGTGAGCACAAAGGTGCTCCCTTTGGAAGTATTTTAGTAAACAGCAAGAGCTGACAGGTATGTGACATGGCACGTGGCTGTTGCTGAGACTTCATGATGCAATATGAAAGACATCCTCAAGGATCACACAAGGATGACACTCTAAGTTAGCTGAAGGAGATATTCCAAACTGACTAAAACCCTAAACCACGGCAGTGCTTTTGAAAACCCCTGTCAGTGTGTCTGAACACGACAAATGCCAGAACATTTTAAAGGCCCTGACGTGTAATCAGCACCGCTTGTGTAATTCCACTTGAAAGACTGCTAGCACAGTATTACTGTCAGTAAGAAAAATTAATGCATATTAAAAATGTTGGAAGTTTCCATATCCCGTTCTGAGAAATTCAGGTCCTTTGGTGAGGACTGAAGCTGTTGCATACTGAGAATCACAGAGATGCCCTTCCCTGCTCAAAGTCATGTGGGCTCTGCACTGCAGACCCTGCTGTGCCAGGGGGTCACACCAGCTCCTGCACTGCTCTGGGCTCTTAGAGAACACGGCTGTTCAGGGCCTACAGAATTCCTACACTACACCATGATTCATACTGTAGGTTTTCTCTCTGATGGATAGAAGTTCATGGCAGCCTTCACAAATAAGGTTTTATTAGCTGAGTTTAGAACATGAGAAAACAAAAACTTGCAACATGAGTTCAAATAAACAGGTGTGGAAGCAGACACGTGGCACAGGACTTTGAGTTCCCACACCTTTGCTCATATGCCAGGAGACTGAACCTTCCTTTTCAAACAATTAGAAAGTGATAGCAGCAAATCAGTCTTTGTTCAATCAAAGCTACAGAACTCTTTTTTTGTGCAAAATTAGATCTCTCCAGACACTGTCTCTTCAAGCATACGTGATGTATGCAGTTTGCCTTTTTTCTAAAAAACAAGAAACATTAGTGAATTCAGCAGAAAGAGGGTTTGTGGATTTCTGTGGGCTCATATCATCACAAAAGGAATTGACTAGTTTGATCCAGACCATATGCAGGTGATGATAGGTCCATCCTGCTGATTCTGATATAATAAAGCAGCATCAGTTGGTTATAAAATAAAAACCACATCTTAATGGACCTGGGTTTTTATTTTATTCGGTTTGGGGTTTTTTGTTGGTTGGGGGGTTTTTTGTTTTGTTTGCTTTTTTGTTGCGTTTGGGTTTTGTGTTTTTGTTTTTTGGGTTTTTTTAAGTCATGTGCATTGAGCATCAGAATGCTTTGTCAGATAATGCTTTCAGTTGATGCTTTTGGTGACTTGAATGCATGTAGCTCCTGACAATGATTATATGCACGTGTTCCATATAATTCCAAAAGCACACCCATTATGAAAGATTAGTACAGTTGTGCTTATGATGTATTTAGGTCGTCTGTTACTGAATATTTCTACTGTCAGTACAACAAAAGTGTGATGATCACAGTTAAAGCTTAACAAAGAAAATGCTGTCAGGCAATTAGTAAGCTGAAGTCAGCAGTACCAAAGTGAAATATATCATGTTTGGAATAGCACAGTGGCTTGCTTGTGATAAATGTTAAAACAGGTCCTCATACTCAGAACATATCCTAGCCATGGAAAAAGTTTAGCGTCTGAAACTCCCCCCACAAAAAGAGAAGAAAACAAACAAACAAACAAACAACAACAACAAAACAAACAAAAAAATCCCACAGCTTTAGCTCCTTCTTAGATTTCTTACTTTTCTTTACAAAACTGTCTCAGCCACTGGGCATCCAGGAAGGTATTTATTCATTAAAACACTTTTGCCTTTTACGAAAATGGTAAGAGCACACCTGAGGACACACTACAAGCACATATATCCACTTAAGGAAAAGGAAAGTCTATCAAATGAATCTCAAAAACCACAGAAATTTTAGAAAAAAAAAAAAATCAAGTGATTCTTATTCTTGAAAGTAGTTAACATGCAGCCCCAGAACTGAGGTTTCCCTTTACTAGTAAGACCATGTCTTGAACTCCAGAAAAGTGAATTCTGAGTCTGTTAACTCTTGAATGCTGGAATACTAATTAATGTATAATACAAATTGAAAGAAATTCAGCAAAGAAAAGGTTTTGGCAGGATTGATAAAAGCATCAATACCAAAGGCTTGGCAAGTTAACAACTATGGAAGGTACAATGGCTTTCATGTACATGAATAGTACAGACCAAAAAAAGTAGTAAAAATTTTGTGGTGAATCGAACTTTCAATAATATTTGTCATTGCAAATCTTAAGAGAGATTATTGGAAAGAATGAAAATTGTGAAGGGTAAGAAAAGGAAGTGAAACTGTTTAGGACAGCCTCCTTCGAGCTGCCTCCATGGATTGATACCTTCCCACAGGCTTGCAGTGAGCAATCAGTGATGGTGACCAAGAAGCAATGCGTAAGCCACACCTTATAAACCCTAAACCACACAAGCACTCTGGCAAGTGTTCTCTGATAGTCTTTGGCATTGTTTAGTGGAGTTTGTGCCTGTAATGGAATCCAGAAGTTAAAAATTCCATGGCACTTGGTATATGTTGCAGATAGTTCAACAATGACAAACCCACACACAGTTGTACGTATATGAATCAAAGCTTTCCAAGGCTTTATTTTCAGGACAGGCAACCATCAGACAGATGTTTTGAGAAGTCTACCATTCTTATTCCATGGAGAGGAAGAATCTGCCCTCTGGCAGCTCTCTTGCAAAAAATTCTACATCCCCACTAACTGTCATCTCTTTTACAGTGGCAGTGTAAACATATTGATGACTTTCAGGTACTATGCAGGCAGGAAGAACCAAACTGCTTAGGTATATATGGCTCCATTCAAAGTTACACCTTTTTAATTCATTCCTTTCCCACTCTTCAGTAATGAAGCTCTATCTTACATTCTGCCCTCTTCCAGACACAGTTGCATAAGCTCCCTCCCCTTCTATCTCCTTACACAGAACAAGGGCATTATGTTTCTCTTTAATACATTTTAACTGCTTTTAATGACATTGAGCAGCTGAAAAGAAGGAAAAATTATTCACCACCTCTCAGATATGTAAGAACTGTAAGTGTTGTGCAAAGCACACCTCAGTAATTCTGCAGGAATTGCAGCTATGATAGGATTGAGAGTATAGACAGGTACCCGGACAGCCGCCTTCTTCAATTCATTCTGCTTCTTTTCCTTATGGGGCCTCTGCTTCAGCTTTTAATTATGTGCTAGGGGATATGAGGATGGAACAGACTTTCTTTGACAATCTGAGTTGTTTTCTCAGGACACCAGCCAACATTGACAACACGCTGTTTTTCAGGATGAATTATTTTGGTCGGCAGAACTACAATGACATCAGGAAAACAGCAGCCACACATTGGTAATGGTAGCATTTTCCTCGCACTCAGACGGGTATGATGGCCTGATGAACTCGCATTCACTGCTAAGAAAGACACTGGAGGTGCATAGGATCAATCCCAGTAGGTTACTGTCTTCTTGCTGTTTGTTTGGGTGTTTTTTCCTTATTCTCCATTGTTGTGATCTTCCATTTTGAATGTGTTGAATTACCAGGAAAGAACAACTGCACTTAAACCAAACCAGCAATAACAGATGACAGAAAAGTACATTCAGTGTCAGGACAAGAATGCCAAGAATACAAGCAGGTTCTGGAATTGTGTTAGTTTGAAGATCCTAAAATTATCTCTACATTCTTTTAAATTAGTTCCAGAGGGATTTTATAATGTATCACTACCACAAATACAGAGAAAAATCCTAATTCCATGAATAGTGTTTGGCCATAGACAACGGGCAAATCAGGCCACTGCCAAAGCAGCAAACTAACACGGGGCAGTAAAAGAACTGCAGTGCAATGATCTTCAACCCTGCAAAGCCAGGCTTGGTAGTGGTACTGTTAAAGGAAGAGTCAAAGGAAGAGTCAGGCTCTGGAAACAGGCTGCAGCCATCTGTGGGAGCCTTATTCAACCACAGTCTTCAAATCCACCAGGATTCACCAGTTTGTAGCCTCAGAAGTGTCCCTTTCTTCACATTCTCTTTTCCCTCTACAGGAATGGCTCAATCCCTTTTCTCAGGGACAGCAAATCTCAAATTTGTTTATACTACTTTGAGTAGCTTCTTCCTGATGTTCCAGGGACTACAGGGAAGGCAGAGTTACATCTTTACTCTTTATCCAAGCTGTGTGTGCCTTTGAAATCAATGCTAGCAGCAGAAGTAGAAAGTGAGATTTTAGGACTTAATTTCACTATCATATACAAATATACAGGTCCATCTGACAACCTCGGAGGGATTTTTGCCTTTCTGTCCCACTAATACCCTGCATACCATGACAGGAGAAAGTGAGGCATTCAACATCCATAGCAGACAAAAAGCCCCTGAGTTTCCACTCCTTCATTTTTGCTACTGCTGTTATTATTATGTACTCACTCATCCAGTAAGCTACTCCTTTACCACGTTTATGATGATGTAACCACATTGTCTTCAACTGAGTTATTGATCTATACTAGCATAAGAGAAGAGTCAGGCCCTAATAAATATCTACAAGATGAAAATAAAGACCAATTAGTACTTGCACAGAAGCTGTTTGCACTAAAATTAGTTCCATCTGCAGTAAATCTAGACAGCAGACAGAAACGCCAGTAGAAAACCAAGGATATTTTATTTTTGGTTTTGCCTCTATTTATTTTAAGAAAATATGTTTTTTCAATCAATGCTATTTGCTAAAGTTATCCTTAAATGTAAATGGATTAAGCCCAGTTCTGCCAGACAATATGGGCTGTTCAAGACCCCTACAGTATGAAAGCATCTTTCCTGAGTCTACAGATTTTTGCACAGCAAGGGTTCTTCAGTGGTTTCTCAGCATTTATACATATCATCTCACATCACAGACTTAGCTGTACAAAGAGACAGTGGTACCTTCCACACAAAGGTCATAGGCCACTGTTATTGATATATCCCTTTAATCCTTTGGATGCTTCAAAAGATGAAGATTAGCAGCAATCCTCAGAACTCACACCCAGGAGATAGCTGTTTGTCAAAAAGTTGATATTATTGATGCTTACAACAGAAGGAGAGTATGTAATTTATCTAATAAAAGTCAGGTCTTGTTTGCCTAGACTCCAGAGTTTTGACAGTTCCCTTGCTGAATTGTTTGATGTTGATTTTCATATAATAAATGCAAATTTTTCATCAGCCATGCATCTTCTTAGGAGCAACTGGTATTATTGTGTGGATTTTCTTCCTTGGTTTTCTCCAGAGTTTTTCCTCTTAAAGTCTTTGTTTCCTTTAGAATTCATTATAAATGACATAATTATATGTCTTTTTCTCCCTTGATTGAGAGCATTTCTTACAAATGATGATTTACCACTTGGAAATTACAAATAGCATGAATAGATACAATTATTATATTGCAGAATTTCCTTTAAAATCCAGAAATGTGGTTTAGCTGAACTGTTCATAAATTATAAGTGGGCAGGTCATTATTTCCTCTTATCTTCATATGACTCTTGATGCAAATTGAAGTGTTTCCTCAAAATGGATTAGAAGGTTTCCTCTGGAATGTTGAATAGATTTAAGATTGGGATGAACAGAAATGGACGTGAAATACAAGCAAAAAACCTACACAAAATAATTACTTTTATGGGGATACTTTCAGGCAATCACCCTGTTTCAGTAAGACCGTGTTCCAGCTGAGGTTTGACTGAGACAGAGTCAGACCAAACCCCACTGAATCTTCTGAAAACCTTCCCATTCATTCTGACTAGACTTTGGCCCAAGTTTAAGGAGAAGTTGCACTAACAATTCAATTTTTGAGTCCCTTTTTCCATAGAGAACAGTTATAAAATGTTTAGAAGTGTAAACCATGGTTGTATTGGTCTAGCAGTGTTTTTATAGGGTCACCTGGTATCATAGGATTTGTTTATGGAATGCTTGGACGTGTCTTGAAGGTGATTCTCTACAATTCATGAAGATGAACCAAAAACAACATTTGTATTTGTCACACACAAATCATATTTCTCCTTTTTTTTTTTTTTTTTTGTTTCTGTTCCTATGGAACTGCCAGAATGCAAATGTTTTCTGCTTTAGAAACATGATTAAGGTAAAATGGAAATAATTTGACAATGGTGCGGATTAAATAATGAAACAAAAGCCCAGGAACACTTTTACACATATGACTGCACGTGTCCATTAGTGTGTTAGCTAATGCTGGTCCACATACTCACATGCATCAGAGGGTCTGTTACAGAAAGTATGGCCTGAAGCCCACTGAAATCAATCTCACCATGCAATGACTTCAATAGGGTCCCGTGTGCACGTCTTTGCAACAGATGGCTGTTAACGGCCAGTTCTGGGTGTTTGAAACAGGCTCATCCTCTCTTCAAAACCGAGGGCCAGAGCATCCATTAATGGAGTGAGGAGAGGACGTGAGAGGGCCAGGAGAATTAAAGTTCAAAGAGCTGCAATTAGGCAATGTTAATGAGGAATACACTTAAAATGTTTCCACTTTTCTAAAAAGCCTTCAGTTTGTTTTATGAACAGAACTCTGTAATGTAGAGGCATCTATCCATAACCCAGATTGTTTTCAGGCTCCAGTCTTTGCCAGAGAGTCGTTAGGGCTGCTAACATGCTAAGCATAGTCTGAAATTGAAGTCAAAGCTCATATTCATTTTAGTTTGCATCAAGAAGTGTAAGTGGTGGTCCAAATGGCAGAGCCATGTCAACAGCTGTGCAGAGCAGCAACAAAGATCACCTGCCTAGACACCACCATCACAACTGAGGCATAGCATTTATTGAGAGAGACAGCGAAATTTAGAAAGGAAAAAAAAGGCAGAAAAATTGTTCCAGTTTTGGTTGGAAAATCACAACTGTACTGAATGTGAAACCTCTAATGTTCATGCCTATTTTGTTTTTAATAGACTGTCCTTAGTATACTGCTTATATTTTAACTGGAAAACAAACATAAGATATGCTGCTTTCTAAAGGAATGAGAAAAGTAATGAAATCTACATGTAGGATAAACATTTTTTCATCTGAATCACCAATACCAGTCACATTATTTTCTTGTGTTCTGTAAATCTGCTTTCTGAGCCCTATATCCAGACTAGAAGGGATTTTTGTTTAAATCATCAGGGGTCTGCTGGTGCCTTTGACTTCTGCCCATTCTATCAATGCTAATGGCTGTTTGGCTCTCTGATATAAGAAATCCCTGATAACTTCTGAAGATTAAACACAAAATAAAATCAACACTTTTATCTGAAGTTTTGGCCATTACTGTCCTTTCTTTTTTTTTTCCCTAAAATTGTACACTAGTAATACATCTTGTTTTCAATACAAATATCCTGCAGAGGTCAAAGTCATTTTTTTAATCTTTTTTTTTTTTAATTTACTGAAACATGTTTTTGAAAACCCCTCCTAAAAATATCCTCAAAAATTCAAAATAATTTACAATAATGAACAAAATAGTTGAAAATCTGGAGGGGAAATACATATTCTTTTGTGAACCTGCAAATGAAAACAACTATGAAAGTTTAAAATGTTTCACAAAATCATTTTCATGTTTTTCAACCAGCTCTAGTTACACACTTATTACAGTAAAGCAGCTTTTAAAAAGCAGCTGTGTTTTCCACCAAGGGGTGACAGCATTTCATTGTGGGGATAATGTGTGTAAGTGATCCCTTCATTATATGGGGTCTGATCTTGTATTCCTTGTGCATCCCGAGTTCACACTGAAACTAACTATGTGTTAACAATAGTATTCCAGACAAATTCTAATGGGATAATTGTGTCGTTATAGCTACCTAAATTTCCCTTGTTTCACTTGGATTCAGCATTTTACTTTCTGCTGTCGAGCCAAAGTCTGAAATAGGAGTTTTGCCATATAAAGTTGCACAATTCTGTTGTGACTTGCTAAGATTTTCTGGACCTTGGTACATTTTCCTGCTGAGCGAACTGCCCTTCCAGCAGCAGAGAAACTTCCTCCCCTCCGTGTTGCAGGATCTGGCAACTGTTCAAAAGCAAACTAACACTATCCAAGAGAGAGCAGAAAATAAACATATGTCCTCAAATGGAAACACAAGAAGCCATTCAGGTTCTGGACTACTGTCACCCAACCTGGAATTTAGCTGGGATACTCGATCAACACAATTGCTCTCACAGAGACTGCTTGCCAAAGGCTCTTCTACTTGCTGGTCAATGGACATTTTGCATGGACAGGGAAGCATAAACTCCAGCGTACAACCTTATAAAGGGCAAAGTAATTGTTGCAAACATATCATTTATAGTTTCCAAAAATATTATTTTCCTACCTCAATGGTAATCGTAAAACCTTTAGACCAAAGATAAAACATTCATACATCATTAGGGCCTGCATACTCTCAGTTTGAGAATTTCTTGCCATGAAAACATGCAATTATTTCAAATTAACAACCAAAGTCAGCAATTTGTGAGGGAAGGCAGATACAAATGCAAATTTTAAAGACCAGAATTACCATACGTCTCGGTGAAGAGTAAGTTAAACACATGGGGGAAAAAAAAAAAGCTCAAATTATTGCTTACAGAATCAATAATATAAAACATATCACCATTACTCCCTGATTTAATTGAAACTACGTTGCTTTAATCCTTGCCAGAAAACCAGAAGAATATGGCTGCAGAATTCATGCACCCATTTTTTATCTGCATGACCTGTTTCAAGAGCTGAGCCAAGTTTCATTAAAAATTATTGGTCTCATAACTTTTTTCTCTTTTTTTTTTTCCTAAGAGACTCCCATATGGCACCAATATCAAGATAAAACTGCAGCCATGCAAAGTTTTTCCCACTTTTAATTTTTTTAAAAAACTATAAAGTGACTTTATGGCAAAGTCAAAAACTGTCAAGAATGATAAGATCTCCCTCGATAAAAGTCTCATGGGCAGTTGAAATTGGGTATTTTTATCCAAAAGATGACACACAAGATGTTCTCGTGTCTTGTGCACGGTACAGAACCATACCAGCTTGGTGGAATACTTTCCACTTCTTCCTGGATGCTTTGCTAACACATATTGTGGTATTAAGGAATTCTTTTGTATTACTGTGGCATCTGCTAAAAATGTCAGATGTGATCACAGGCCTTGCAAAACAAGTATTTTAACAACCAAAACCTTATGATAGGTTATATTTCAGTGACTTGGAAACAACACTGCATTATCTGAGAAAACAGCACAGATGTTGCTTAATAAACTGCTCAGTTTATGCATTGTATTAACCTCATGAAACATTTATGCAAATCTTGCATTAACAAAAGGTAAAAGAATCATTATGGGTTATGAAGAAAACAATGTGACAACCTTTGTTTTTACCTCCATGTTTTATGGGGGCATTTTAACTCTTAGGGGTTTCTGTTTAGGAAGACACAAGGGCATTATAGATTTTCATCTATTTTGTTTTCAGTTCTGCTATCATTCCTTCCAGCTGATTTCACATTTTATAATGCTAATAGTGGGTGTATGGTTTTGAGTTTCTCTACTGTCAGCTGGTCAGTAGGTCTGGGGGATATATTTAATGGAATCTGACAGCTGATGGAACTGATCTCATTGAAAGGGGATTTGATATGTGGGATGAATGTGGTGACCCTCAATTCGACATATTAATGACCATTATTATTCAAACTCTTGCAGCCAATATAACTCTTTTTCTTGGACACAGCAGTACATGTGTATAAAAGAAATGACTTATGGATGAGTTAGTCCATATACTAGTTTGAGTGTCATTTAGATAGCATGTCAAAACAGATTAGCTATTTTACCCTGAGACAAAATTAAAGGAAAAGCCTTTGTAGTCTGTACACTTGTAAACAAAGCAATGATAAAAATGGGTAGTTTTGCTGGACTGAGTCAGAAATCCAGCAAATACACACACCTTCAACTGTGAAAAAAAGCATACTTCCCTCTGGGCAACGTAAAATAAAACTCAGCAGTCAGATACTGTAGCTGCGACCAACAGGTCCTCCTCTGCTATGGGTTACACATTTAAGTTATAGGCACACTTTGTGCTTTTAAAGAAAGGGAAATGTATCAGCCTTACTTTACAAAAACCAGAATTTAGATAACTATACTCGCTGAACTTAACATGCTACATTGATTTGTGACAAAATATTTACTGTTTCTTTTACTCTCTGCTTGGAGAATAGGAGAAATGTGGCCCAACCAAAGCTGCACACAATGGAACAAATAATGCTATATGCAAAGAAATTCTTAGATTCCTGCCATCTTTTGGCAGAAAGGAAGCTGGTCACAGATGCTTTAACAGATGTATAAAGGACACAAAAGAAAATCTTGATATGTGGGGAAGAATCACAAGGAACCATTTGATTTTAAATTATGAGGTGCTGCTACTTTTTCAGGTCACAAATATAAAATCTATTATCGATCTTGAGCATTGTCTTCTATTTTAAATGTCTTTTAAAGCCAAGGGCACTCTAATGCCATTTAATCAATAACTGCTTTCACATTTTTGAGCAAATATACAATTCGTTTACAGATTTTAAAGGCTACTAATGTACATTCTTTTCTACCATGTGTGAGAGGAGGTGATGTTCTATAATATTTAGCTTAGGGTGCCCGCTGAGCTAGGCAGGACATTCAAAACCTTTGCAGTCTGTTTTATGGCCCTGGTGATGCAGGAATAAAAAAAGCACATTGCATTTCTCTCCTTTCCTGCTTTAACAAGCTCTCCAAAGGGAGAGAAAGCCTTGAAAGGAACCAGACAAAATGAAGCCACCACCAGAATAATGCACTGAGACGCTTGACCTACACGTGTAAGTATTGCAGCATATGAGGAATGCGTCAATAACCTTTCAGTTATTAAGGAAACCATCTGAGAAAGAGGATGTAATTAGATCATAGCAGTGAGGTTCACATTTGGTTTCCATATTTTTGAGGATTCAATCAACATTTAGAATATCTCAATTAATGTATGGTTTGAAAGGCTTAACCATATGATGACACTCAATTACTCATTCATCTGGCCAAATATGTTAAAAGTACTTGGAAAGTCAGTTCTTTAATCTTTTATAAACCGTCTTTATCTAAACATTGTCACCGCATGGACAGGACACCGTGTATGGTGATCAGCTTATGGTTCCTTGTTCATCGTCCATTGGTGCAAATTCTAGCTAGGATTGTTTCTCAAATTTAATATCTACACTTTCAGAACAAAATGGAAACTGAAATAAAGGTACACTTAGAAACTAACAAGGAACACAAACACATAAACACAACCAAGCTAATGTTAACAAAAGAGCTTCTCATCCATGCTGGTTTTGATTGGAAATTTAGATCCTTAGGGTTCTAGCACATGTTCAGGTTTCATACACCTCCAGCAGAGTCCTCTCACTATCCACAAGCTAAGCTGACATTATGGGTACTCTGTTCTTTATCATTATGTCTTCCTATGGAAAAAGCATCTCACTTCAAGACATATGCATCTGCAGTAGGTTCTCTGCAGAAAAGGGAAAAAAAAGGTACCCTATCTTTGAATCCTCAGACTTGTTCATAGCCCTGTTTGAAATATTGACTATTGGTTCTGGCCAATAATAACCAGTGTCCCCATGTCAGCACTTCATTTCTGATCTTTCCATTCTTCCTGTACAAGAATTATTTTATTTGAACATTGAAAGCCACTTATAACTGCATATATTTGCATAAGTTCATCCCTACCTTATATACACAAAACCAGAACAACAAAAAATGCATAAAATACCTTTTTTCTTCTTGTAATTTTAACAGGACCAAAGCTCTCTGCACATCTACGGTTACATAGAAAAATTTGGACCAGAAATCAGTGATCATCCCACTTTGGTTTTATATTAGTTTTGCTTAAAATAAACAGAGGAAATACAAAGAACCATTTTTTAGTTGTTTTTGTTCTACTTCATGTAAAATGAATATAACACTCTGCAGACTTCAGGACCCTGAATGCTACATAATCCCACATATTGGCTTGCTGAACCTGAGCCACAGCTGTTCTGATAACAGACCCTTTGAAATTGCTACAACTTTGAATAAAACCAATGGTTGCAGCAATGATGTTACACGGATGGTAGATTAGTCATTGCTACACATATTTCTCAAGGGTTTTTGTGTTGCTATTAAATGAGTGTGTAATGGTCAGAACACCTGAAACTTCACTCCTTTGCACAGTGTCAGAATGGGCAGATGAAATGGGTGAATCCCATCACCTATTAGAAAGGATGGGATTTTACATACCTTAAACATGGTAATATTTATTATCAAATCCTGTGAGAAAAGCTGGATCAAAGTCCCTTTTACCACCATTGTGTGTAAGAAGAAAAACTCTACAAGCCACCATTGTAACTGACAAAGCAGAACAGTGTTCACACTATATCATTTATTAATTTGGATCTGATCATAATGCTTTAAAAATGAAAAAATGCTGAGTAAAAATAAACTATATTACTTTTATTAGAAATTTTGGTATCTTAAAAGAGTAAATTCAGGTAAAATAAAGCTAATTCAAACCACATTCTTTTAATCAAAAATTAAGAAATATCAGAGCTCACTTATTTGCAGTTTGATGTCAAATGTATTTGTACTACAAATGAAATTTTCCCATTGTTATACTTAGTGATCACTGTATAAATTTTAGAGCATACAAGAAGTCATTCCATCTTTCCATGACATCCACAGATCTGACCTAACGCTACTTTAACAAAAGAAAGGAAGATCGTGGCACCTGCCTCTTTTTAAATGAGTGAAACATGTTTCCTCAGTTCCTGGCTGGGGACTGGCTGCACTTTCATGTGAGAAGGTGACAAAGCCGTTGGATTTTCTCTGCCCTTCTGGAATGGCCAGGCTTAACGAGCACAGCAATGCTGCTCATTTCCCTCTGCATCATTCTTAAAGCAGTTAATCGTTCCTTCTCCAGTGTTCAGGCTACAATTTTTGCAGAGAACTTTTCACAGCAACCTTGAAGTTCAAATAAATTTGGTGAAACTGGGAAGCTCAGCCAGATACAAACAAAATTCCACCTACTTTGTGTCAAGTGCTTCCTATTGTTTGACTTCAGGCCTTCAAAGGCATCAAGCCAATAAAACATTAACACTAGATACACCGTGGCTTAGATTTAGGCCATCTGAATGTCTCTCAAAATATCTGCTACAATTTATTCATATTTTCTGGCTTATTAGTTAATTTCTGTCCCTTGAGCAAGCATTTAAAAATACAATAAAACTGAAAACAGTATTAGTCGCTTCTGACTGTTATAGAATTGCCAAGGCAAAACTGTCCAGGACTGAAACAATTATTAATATTCTTGTTGATCTATCTGAGGTGCCATACAGTGATCAAACTCCAAGTTATGAAGAAAATTATACTCTTACTTAAATCAAAGCTGTGGGGTTGTATTCAGTAGCAGCAGCCACTAAACTGAACATTGCTGAAACTGCCTGGTTAAGATTTTTATTATGTGACAGTATTGACTGAAGGAAACAGCAAGCCAACTCTGGTGTAAATCAATGAGCTTTGCTAGGCTTTCACAAAATAAAAGACCTGCTGGATTCAGAAGTAAAATAATCAATTTTATTATACTGAACAGGTTGAAGATGGCAAGAAACAACTGCACAACCAGCCCCAGTAATAATAATTTCAAGGTATTGAAAAAGAGCCAGGTTTTATTATCAGACCTGAAATACTCAGTTTTTGAAGATACGAACACCAGGGAGATGAAACAAATGCAAGGTTCTGATAAATGACCTAGGTCAGTGCCAGGCAAAGTTATTCTGGAAATAAAATTCAACTGGTAAATCACCCTGTAAAGAGCCCAAAAAGTAAGCAGATGTAAACAATTGAGATTATACATATATTAGTTTTCATCATTTGTGCACTTTTGGGGGGTTAATATGTTTTGTTTATAAAAAGGGAAAATAAATTAATGGGAAGAAAAAGTACCAGTAGACACTGGAGGGAAGAGATAATTTCAACCACATAATGAAGATACGTGGCTTTTTTACCTTATTTATGCCATCTGGTTGAGATTACTAAATAAAGTTAAATATTTTACTAAAATTTATAAGAGATTTCCTTTTCTTTCTATCATGATTAATTTGTTACAGAAATTTTATGGACGAAAGTATCATTTAAAAGATTTACTTTCTCCTAATGTTTGGTTTGGGGATTACAGAGAGCACATTGTCTTTGAATTATATCAACAGTTGAAATCTTCAAGAACTCTCTGCATTGCAATATTGGTAGTGCTCTCAGAAATACCAGCTACAAATAATTCTGCATCCTGTTGTTAAAGCATCCAGAATTATACCTCTGGTCCTGGCAGAAGACTGTATAGATGGTGTGATGAAAATTTAAGGGTTCATGAATCCAGCAATCAACTGGATAAACTGATAAGAAAGAGGATTGCCCAAATTAATAAGTACAAAAAAATTCACAACTCGTTTTTACTAGGTATTACCTTTAGACGTGGCTAAAATGAGGTTTACTTCAGTTAAATGAGGCTTAGTAAGGCTGTTAAATGCATTTTACCCTATCAAAACTAACCATAACCTCTTCCCTTGACAAATAGCTTCTGAAAGGCACCAAAACTCACATAATTATAGGCTAAGAAAAACACTAAAAATACTCTGTACCACACACATGCAGCATAACAGCTTGATTTCATCATAACACTTAAATGCAATATTTTTCTGCACAGTATTATATTAATATGATAAAGTGCAGCCAGCCAAAAAATAGCTGAAGAGCTGCAAAGTGATTTCAGAAATTGAAAAGCAATTTCAAATGTTTGGTAAGCATTAACTTGCTCACTCTGCCCTATCAAAACCAGCTGCTAGCCCATAATTCTAACCTTTTCCCTTTCAAAAATACAAGGCCTTGAAATACTCTATTAATGAGAAACGAATATGGTAATTGAAAGAGTAAATGCAATTTTAGAAGAAAGCTCCCACCATCAAAACACTCATCCTATTACGTCAGCCTGTTTCACTAAAGGAACGATATGAAAGTGTGTTTTTACGTAGTGTACTTATTTATCTGTGCTGATAAGCAATAGGTTTAATGCAATTTTAAAACATTCTCCAGCACCAGCTGATGTCACCAAACGTTCACTTGCTCCAGCTCTGGCTGATGGATGCAGGGATGCTGAGAGATGTTCAGGACACACCAGCTCTGCCAATGAGTTTTCCAGCAGCAGATGAACTGAATGGCTGGGCACCTGAGTGAGGGCACGGCCAATGCTGGAGACTGGGCTGCCTCAGATCCCACGTCTCGCCTACCTTAAGGTGCCTCCCTATAGCTCTGCATTAGGCCTCGGTGTGAAAGTGGGATTCCCTTCCAAAGGCTCTCCCACATCTCCATAACTCCCTTAGGTTAGCCAAGTGGCTCTGAGCATCAAAGAGCTGCATCACTCACTGTTCACACACACAGCCTCCAACGCTCAGAGCGGCAGAGTGACACGGGGACTTCACAAATGTGTCCTCCTCAACCCAAGGCATTTTGAAAATGGCCCTTTCACTTCTTTCACTTCTCTAGTACGACCAGCTGCAGTCCTGGAGAGAAGAGGATACTGCTGAAGGTACGTGCCAATGAAGAAAAGAACCCACAATGCTTGGATCTCAGCATCTGTTTCATGTATATTTCATATATTCATATAAAGGTAATATTTTAATTGTTGAAAAGTTTTGCTTAAAATTATTAAGGCGTATAAATCTATATGACAAGTTAATACCTTACAATTGTGTCCCACAGGTAAGAACAAAAGAAAATTCACTATTGCATTTATCAAAAGTTTAATAAGAATGTCATTACTTAATCCTCCCTGCCTTATAACTATAAACAATAGCCTACATTCTTGAGCTTCATGTTGGCATAAGGGCAAAACCAAATGCATAACTTCAAGAAAAAAAGATTAATCCTTTTCCATAATTGCCTAATGGAGTGTGAATAAGCTCTTGAAAGTCTACAAAGGCTACCAACATGAGTAATAGGTAGATGTACCTCAAGTTTTCAGCAAGAATGCATGGGATGCTTCAGGTACTGTTCTTGGGACATGTTCAATACGTAAAGCCACACAATCACTCAAACGTATTATCTTTGGGCATGATACCCTCAAAATTCAATAACACAGTCAGTAAACAAAAGTAATTTCTGAAAATGGCTTTCACATGAGTTTTGCTTAAATGTATTTCACACTTACTGGTCTATTTTTGCAAACAGATTGCAACCTCGTTTCAAAACATCTGTTTTGCTTCAGAAACAATCACACGTGGCAGTCAGACTAGCACAGGTGAGGCAGCACAAAACCAAAACTCCCTGTTAGACCAATGTGCTCTTGCTGAAATTGCTGGGACTGCAGTGTTTCTTACTCATGGGTTCTGGCCCTCAGCTCAGCCTGGCACAAGGTCTGGTCAAAAAGGTAACAAGAAAGGAGCACTCACTGAAGCCTTGAAATTGTGAATTATAATGTTTGCCAAAGCAGGTAATTTCTTTGCCCAAGAAATAAGGAATCTCATATTTTCCAGATTTTAGTGAAGGAAAAAATTCATTTAACACAGGTTTAGGATGAAGAGCATAGTGCTAAAATAATCCTATATGAAAAAGGTGGTTTACACAAGACCTTTCTCGTTAGAAACTAAAACCTGTGATATGCAACACCCAGTTGTTTTAAAAACCCTTCTCATCAGTTCTGCTTACTGAATTATTATTCATTAAATTTAGTGCCTGAGTAACAAATGTCTAGAACCTTGAAGAGTTCTTAGGCCCAAGAAATTTAAATAAGTGTGTGTGGTGAATATCCATATTGCCAGAAGCAGCAGGAGGAAGGTATTACCATCACTTACACAATCTATTCTCAGTGAGAATGTTGCCCAATATAATTTACAAAATTTCTGTTGGAAATGCATTAACAGCTGAAAAGCAAGCAGCTTCTAAGGGATAAACAAAAAATCCCAAACAAACAAACAAACAAAAATTAAAAAGCTTGCTTCCAAGCTTCAAATGTTATTGAATGTCAGCTGCAACCCCTGCAGTCAGCAGTCTATAACCATTTAAAGTCCAAAGAATACTTTTTTTTTTAATGTGCAGATTTCATCTGATTTTTGGTTTAAAAAACTTTTTATGGATTCAGTTCAAATAAAGTGACAACTGGCTCAAATGCAAAAGTATCTTTCCACGTGAATTAACAACGCAAAGGGCATGAACTCTTCACACGAATGTACGACGTATGCATGTGTACACGTCTATACACACACAGCATAAAGTGCCATTTCCAGGCTGCATTTTATTTGGTAGTGAAACAGTTTCCCTGCTAGTTACACAGCACTCTCAAATGCTTAGTTAAACTTTTTCATTGTTTCAAAATCTTTAATAGCCATTTGTGTTCTTTACATTTTAAAACAATAAAAAGGGTAGAATGCATTTTCTCAGTATAAACACAATGCTTCCCCAATTCTTTTGTAAGTGGATCTCTCTTCTCTGTTAATTCCTATTTTAATTTTTATTGAAAATCCTTTTGGCATAAAAGGTCTGTACTCTGAGAGAATAAGAGCCCCAGTCTGCCTTGTCACAGAAAACCTTCAAGAGGGTACTAGAATCAAGAAACACTTCAAGGTGGATCTCATGAGGTTTTCTACTAATCTCACCCTTGATGCATAATGGTGCAAGAAGTAGTTAGTGGCTGCTGCTTGCCAACCCTACCTTTCTAGGAAATCCACAGGGGCTGGACATGTTCTCAGCCTCGACAAGCTCTTCCAGAAGGATCCTAGCACACAGCAACGTGCTCTAATGTGAGAATAGGCCCTGTGTCATGCAAGGTAAGTATCCTTTTATGTCTTATCCTGCAGTCTCTGCGTGGTTGGATTCCCTTGGTGTAACCTCAGGAAAGAAAGGGAATGCACTGTTTTATAAACCTGTAAAATACATCAAACAGTTGGGCACCCTTGGTTTGCCATGCCAATATCCTGTCAGCTTATGATGCTGTATTTTATTCCATTTTACCTGTAAAATGGAATAACTTTCATTACTGATACCAGATTAATATCATGAGGGATGTACAGATCATGGTTAAGAGTCCAACCAACCAGTCCAGGTAGCAGAACAGGTTGCCCCACATCAGCCTGGCTATTTGCTATCTATTCAACTTGTCATATTTGTTCTGTTCTGTGCCAGCTGACAAGTATCCCATTAGCTCTGGTTCACACTAAGGATTTGTTTTCACATTCTGTGAAACAGAAGAGCAACTCACTTACTTAATGCAGAGCAGCTAGTACTCTAGGAGTGCCTGCCTGTCATCTGGGCCAGCAATTCAGAGCCCACTGAGCACGTAAAGATTCTGCATTTTAACTCCAGGCCGAGTTTGTTACACCAGCACCAGACACTGTACATTACACAATCAAAATCGAAGTATCACCTGTAGTGTACACTTAAAATACAAGACCTTTAATAAAACTGCTATTTTAATAGACTGATCAGTGCTTTATTGGAGATAATGTAATTTTGTTCTTTCATCTATTTTCACTTATGTTGCTCCTTCTTTTGCATATTCTAATCCTCCTCTTTGAAAACAGCTCCTTCATTATGTCACACCTATTTGTTTAACCTACTGGCCGGTAGTCTTCGCAATGCTGTGATTGCCTCCTCTTGGGGATACGCACAACGATCCCTTTCTTTTCCTGATGGGTTTAAGCAATCATACACTGTGATGCAACAACTGAAGAGATTTGGAGATACGAGGAACTGTACTGTAGCGTGGCCTAGGAAAATCTACCTACATCAGTTGAGAAACATCTTCGGGTTTGGTTAATAAGACAAAACTTCATGGTGACCGTACCTGTTTAATGTCCTGCTATTTTTTCAAAGGACATTTTAGGCATTTACTTAGAATTCTGTTTGGAGAAATTCTAATAGGTTAACGGCACACACTTTTAACTTTCTCCCCTTGCAAGTTAGTGATGTGTCTTCATAGCTTTTTACCCTATTTAGGACAAAACGCTGTCAATGACTATAGGACAAACAGTATGTGTGGGTTCAAATTCACCTCATGTGCTGAAATCCTGACAGCTGACAACTGTGGACTAAAAGACAGGCAAAGTCAGCATTCCTACAGTTACAGGCATCTAATTGCCTTTCCTGTGAACTTCCCAATCCTCCCCGTTCTATTCCATGACAACACACACTCCTCTCTGTACGACTTGTACTTTCTTCCCAGGGCAAGGTGTAGGTTCACCAACAACTCCAGGGATGCCGGTGGACCTTCAGGCAACACAAAAGAGGGATCAAAACAAGTGCCATCTTCCAAATTTTTAGGAGTACACAGGTAGCTAAACTGCTTAGATCGCCCCATCGCCAATGCAGCTTAAGTGTTCTGTGATCTTCAGTGATTACTATGAATTTCAATAAATTGCTTCTTTCCGAGCTCATACTATTTCTTTTTCTACATGACCTATGTTAGGCAGATCACTACATACAGAGAGTCATTAGACAAGGGCAACAATCATTGCTAAATTATTTTTAATCTCTGGCATTATATTTCCATACTGGCTACCAGAGCACAGGTCATGTTAGCTCCTTTCCTTCCACAGCTTTTAAACTGGATTAAACAACTCTGTCTTTCTGCTGGAGGATGCCATGAGCTCAGGCAGACATGCAAATAATTGTAATGAAAGTCAGTCCCACACACTATGGAAGGAAACAGGAAAAGAAGAACAAGAGCTCTCATCAAACTGAAACTCCAATACTTCTCCTAGCAGGATGTTAAGTGGCTTTGCTTTTCTTCATTGCAAGTCCCCTTCTTCTGAAAACTTCTAACTGCTGTTTGAAAACTAGTCCATTTGCCCCACCAGCAATCAGTGTAAGTCTACATTGTTCACAAGGGTCTGGCTTAAGTAGCTGTGTAGAGACAAGAACCCAATTCAGTGAGTGAAAACTCCGCAACTCCCATTGATTTGAGGAGAGATGAGGGAATCATTACTGTGGAAGAGGCATTTAGAGTGCCTGAATCTTACACATTGACTGCACACAGAACTTCAGCCCTTGCTTCAAAGAGTAATAATTAACTACTCTTGCTGATCTCATTTGTATGAACCAAGGTCTCAGGATCTGGTCTTACATCTGGTGGAAATTGTCTGCCAGGTATTTTATGCATGACAGATAATCAGAAGACCTGACTTAGACCTTATTCTGCTGAATTACTCTTGCAAACAGCATAAGCATATGCTAATTCTACAGCTGAAGTGTTTAAGGTGAGCTCTGGGTAAACCTGCGAGAACACTACCAAGAATATGGGCTACTCAGACAATGTTTTTAAGAGTCATTGGTAAGGACTGGATTTATTTGTGTAGCCTTGTGCTTTTAACAAGAGCAGAAGCCAATATCAGCAGAAAAGTTGTTCCTAGGCAGTCTTACAACTAAAAACTCTTGAGCTTTCAACAATAAAATACAATCAAGAGTGCAGAAAAAACCAAGGACTTGGCATTAATTTAGATGCTCAAATAAAATCCTTGAAGTCGTTCCCAATATTTTGGTCAATTTATTAGGACCATAACCATTCTGTGAATCCCTGTTTCACAGTCTAAGGATCAAACCCAACCATTCACCTCTTTTGAACAAATGACTTACCAGCTGCACAACTAAATGCAGACATAAATAAGGCAAAGAATTTATGCAGTAAGGTGTGGCAGACCCTATACATATAAGATTATTCATTTAATGGATTGGAAAACAGAGCAGAAAGAAGGCTATTCTACATTAATAGTCAGTACAAACTTGGAACCATTTGCAACAAATGCATTGTTCCTTTACCTAAATGACTGTAGCTAACTGGAGTGTAAAGACCAGAAGATATTCCGTTCTCAACTCAGTGATCTCACTGCCAAAATACAAGCCCGTGATTACTATATTTACCATTTTATACCTCCTAGATCTGTTTTATGCAAAATAAATCCTAGCCAACTTCACTGACCCAAATCCCATTTGCAACTAACCATCTTTAGTAATATTATGGTATGTTCACATTTTACTGCAGTAAAAAAAAAACAAACAAACAAAACCCCATATGAATCCTTTAGGGTACTGCTCACCAATTAAAAAGTAGCATATTAAACTTCTTAAAACCTTTGTAATCTGCAGTATAAAATCACGTTTTATGTTAGTAGATAATTTAACATCCATAATCTAATTAAATGAAGTGAGTGACAACTGTATTCTCTACATAAATGATATATCAGTAACAGATAATGTACGTGCTTAAGAGACTGGAACCCCATCAAAAAAGTTGTTACAAACAGTTGCCCTTGTCATAAATCCAGCTAACATTATGGGCTAAATTCTGCTGCCTTACTGACATTGCACCAAGAGAGAACTATCCAGCAGGGGAAGAATTGCACCAGTGAAGTTTTGCGAGACTAATCTGCAGGAGTATTTTTGCTTTAGTGACACAAACAAACAAATATATTTCTGATGTTACAAAGAGAATGATGCCTACAATATAAATTCAACTAATCTTCAACTGGCCAGTGAAAGGAATTTCAAAAATGTACACAGAGCAGTTACAGAAGTACTTTGTGCTATTTTCAGATACCCTCAGAGAAAAAATGTGCAGAGTGCAAAAAAATTCAAAATTGTCTCTATCAGTGAGCATCAACAGAGAACCTCATCATTCTAAACACTTACCTAGGACTTAACACGATGGCAGTAAAAAAAACCAAAAGCTAAGTGAAAGATCACCTTAATAAGGTGGTAATAAAATAATAAGGAAAGTATTCCATGTTAATTTTGGATGTTTCCATAATACTTGGGAATGCAACAGGTGACAAGGTAACAGAGCACTCTGCCCTCAAAGGACGCTCTGCAGGTTCGCACTCAGCACCACTGCTCTGTTGGTCCTTGGGTGTTCTTCCCCTCTTTTAAAGCAATCGCTTGGAAAACCCTGTCCTTCCTGCCACCTCTCAATATTGCAAGTGCCCAGGGAGAGCCAGCCGTGCTGACAGCATTACTGGCACCCCGGCTGCAGTCACAGCCTGTGGCTGGGGTGCCTTGCTGGACCGTGGGACACCTGTGTACACTGAACTTTTCCAGCGCTCTGCTGCTGCTTCCTTTCAGTCATATTGCTGAGGAGAAACAGCTTAGAGAAATCAATGGCTTTAAACGATAACTTTTTGTACTGCATATACAAAATCGCTGCCAACACGGGCATACTTTTTTCAATGAATAAAAATCAATCTTTCTGATTCTTCTACTGCTTTAGCATTTGCAAAAGAAAAAAAAAATTAAAAAATAAACAACTTTAAAGCTTTTCCCCAGCCCCCAGCTGCATCTGGTTGCTTTGTTCAGGCTTTCTTCAGGTTTCCTTCTCAAGAGACTAGTTTTATCTAAAAGGTCAATTCATTCAGCGGGGCACCAAGCAGAATTGAATATAATTATCCCAATCTTTACTGTGTAGAATTCATGCTTGAATTCATTCAAAAAATAGCAAGCAGTATAATTAACTCAGAGCCCAACCAAATCTATTGAGAATGCCTCAGGTATCATACAGTCCCACTTACAATAGAACATTTTCATTTAAGGACATTGTACATATTAACCCTAGTCAGCATCCAATTACTCGGAATAAGTGAATTCTCTGTTTCAGGAATGTAATTTGAAAATGTTGTCATGCAATCTGAGGTAAAAGGTCTTTTTTCATTAATCTAGCTCTCATTAAACTGGAAGCCTGTAGGTTATTTCAAATCCATTAGATTTAAATACAGGTGATTACAATTCTATTGCACATAAAACAACAGAAAAGTCTTTCAGGAAATATTGTGCAGTTTAGAGGACTTGATGAGTTTGGGAATTGCCTTAGAGTTAAATATAAATAAATGAATGAATAAAAATGATCTGACCAGAAAAGCCATGGCTACTGTTAGTCTGACAATTACATATGAGTTATATGGTAAAATTAATTTTTATATGCAGACGACTTCAAGGTAGCAGGAACACTTCAGATAGTTCAGAGGTCAAGATAAGCATCCCAATATTTTCATGCAAACTCCTCACATCCCTTAAATGTACAAAGTTGTGATATAAGATTTTTAGGATTTGGTCATGATCACAAGAAACATGATAAATTTTATGTAGTGGTCTAGCAACTCAAGCTCTTGGTTTAATTAAACATGAGAAATCTGAACCCTGAAGAATCTCAAATTTGCATGAGAACCCCCTTGTAGATAAAAGTTTCATAAGAGGTGATCTTTTCAGCTCAGAACACCCATGGCACTGTATCACCTTAGCCAGCACACTCCCAAAGTCCCTGTCACTCAGCTCTTGACTTACTTTGTTCTATTCTCTTCTGCCTCTGTTTGCCTCCTATTAATAGGAAAAGATTTTTAAAAGTAGTATTTAGCACAATGCCTTTCTCTAGAAAGGCCGGATTGTTCAGATACCCGTCAGGACATCTCTGCCCTTGCGCATTTGCTGCACAGCCTCCTACAGGTGTGGAGTCACAGCTCTCGCAGCAGCACGAGCCCAGAAACTCCTCACCTGTACCTTCTGTCAGGTGTGCAACATGTAATACCCAGCTATGTGTGACAGAAAACATCACTGCTGTGACATTGGAAAATATATCATATTGGTGGGAAAATACTGCAGTCCATGACTCAGTGGGGAAACCAAAATATGCACACACATGTTACAAAAATCAAGAGTTCCCACTTAAAAATTCAGGATGAACTTCCTATTCATTTTTTCAAGGGCCAGTGAATAATTCCCAGTAAGGCTGAGAAATAAATATCTCTTAAGAACAGAAATCTTGAGTACAATGTTCATTAATGTTCTTGTCTTAAAATGTAGAAAGTTAAACATTTTATTCTTCTTTTAAAAACAAATCTGTTTTCCCACTGTTTCTTAAAGTTGCCTGACTATCAATCTGGAATATGAACCACCTGCAGTTTTCATGGAACATTTCAAAATGAAAATTTACTGAATCAGTGTTCTGCTTGCTTGTTTCAACCAGAAAACAAAAACATTTGTCTGAATTCTCCCAACAGTTTGCAGCTTGTACCACTATTTGAAATGTCCAGCAGAAAAACAATCCACACCTCAGATTTTCCTCCTCCTTTAACTCACTTCTCTTCTGCATGTTTGGTTTGTGGGTCTACTACATAGTCTATCTTGCATAAAACAATGACATAACCCTTCCCTCCTGAATCCACCCACAACCATCCTTATAGCTGTTTTTTTTATAATCTGTTGTTTAGGACCTAGTTATGTTATAAATTACAGTGGCAATCACCTTCTCATTTGGCACTACAGCTTTTTTTGTCCTGTGGACCATCAGAAGTAAGTCTGAAACCTGGAGCCAGACTAAATTACACAGACAACAAGGGAGCAGTATTTTAGAGAAGCACTTATTATATTTTTTAAAATGAAGAAGACAGACGTGTTCCCACTGTGATCCACACAGTCCCTGTAAAAGTCTCGGTTATGTTTTGTTTCAGATGAGCCTGGCCGTGAGGAGGATTTATGGGTGCTGGTTAGCCCTCTTACTGCATGTGATCATAAATTACATGTACACATATGCATAAACACACATGCACACATATATCACATGATGTGTACACAACTGACTCGAGCTCCCAACTCCAGTGGTTTACAACACTGAATCTGTGTTATCCCACTGTCTGTCCAACCACATGCGTAAGCAAATTGTACCGTTGACACATTCAAAGTAGATCTTTCTTCCTAGTTCTTACAAAGGGTGAAAAAACATTTACAGTATTTCAAAAGATGCTCAAGAAACTTAGAAAGTAATGTATGAGATGACTTATTAAATTTTAAATCACAAGTCAAGTTTCAGAGGTCAGATGATTAATGCCCATTTTGTTTGCTCAAAGCAAGGCCACATAACTACTCAGCATTCCTTAAAATGGTGATAATGGACTATTTTGGCTTAGTTCTTAGGTGTCTACCTGAAGCCTCTAAGAGAGCTTTTACACATGCACACACACATTTCCAAAGGAATCTCTTCTATTTGGACAGAATAGCTGCGATTGTAATTCATTGCGATTTTAGTAGCCAATAGGCAACTCAACAAATCTCACTTCTATAAATTACCCTTCAGTCTCACACAGTGCTTACAGTGCTGGATAGTTACTCTTTGAATCCCCATACACAGTGATTATTTTGTAAAGTTCTTTTAAAATATTTATTGCACTTGTGTTCAGAACCAACACTATATGGTGAATGTGGCTATTCTACAAATAAAATGCACAAGAAGATAAATCAAACTAATAAAATCTGGGATTGACATTTTTCTGCTTTTGCAATTGACAGGAAAAAGAGGTTTGGGTTGTTCAGAGATAATAGCTTTTTAATTAAGGATTTGCAAATCTTGGTGAAAAAAGGGAGACTGTAAGCACGAGCTGCTCTGTATAGTATATTTTAGAGCAATTCCTCCCCACACTAAAAGAGAAATGCCTCTTAAGGAAAGAGGATCATTTGTCTAATTTTTCAGGTGTGGATACATTTAAAAGAAAACAAAGAAAAGTTTTGTTTTCTTTTATATTTCAAAAACCCTCTGGAGACCAAAATACACAAACTCAAACATATCTAACCCAGACAGTGAAAGCCTGAGGTCTGATTACAGTGTGTGACTCTCACACAGGTTTAAGTTAACTGGAGAGGACAAACAAGGAAGAAGAGTTCTTACCACTGATGGAATGAAGGGTCTTTTCTTTAACAAAGTAACAGGAGATATCATCTTTCCCTGAGAAGGAATCATTCACTATAAACACAATGTGTTATTATCGGGATTTTTAATTGAAATGTAAATTCTGGGAACACTCTGACCTAATTTACTCCCAGGAAAAGAGGGCAAAATTCTCATTTTCAAAGCCCTATATAGTCACTTCGCTATTATTAATGAGTCTTGGTCAATAGTCTGGACTTGTCCCACTCTGCAAAGCTGACAGTATTTCACAACATTCAGCTTTGGCATATTTACACAGCACTGGCGATTGTTGCATCAAGTGACTCCCTCTGATTTGTTTCTTTGAAAAAACATTTTTAAGAAATAGTTTTGAAATAGTTTTAAAGCAGCTCTGAAATGCTAAACCCCTGTGGACAGGATGCAGAGTACACTGAGAGCAGCAGCAGCAGCAGACTGCAGCAAAGCCCACCTGATGTGGGGTGGAATTGCTCCTGCAAACCTCACCCCAAGCCAAATCAGAGCTGTTGTGTTATTTTGTCAGTTTTGTGTTTGTTTGGGTTTTTTTCTTTCCTTTTCAAACAAGTTAATTGTAGGCTTGAGATCTCAAAGTCTAAATTTGAAAAAATAAAAGAAGACTGAAAATGTTTCCATGGCAAGACTACGAAAGAAGATCAGCACTTCCCGCAGAAAGCTAAGATGAAATTGCAATTTGACAAAAAGGGATAAAATAATTCTAGCAGCAGGAAGATCAGTTAGAAGGGTAATAATAATAACAACCAAAGAAGAGAAAGGATCACTAATCTTGGAAATCCATAGGGCAGGAATTAAAACACTATAATCAGATTGTTTGTGCAACCATTTAGCATCTCATTTTCTTGCTGTGCAAGCTGAAGAACCACTTGAGACAGGCCATCTTGGAGAGTAACAAAGTGCACCAATAACTAACATGGGATGAAAAGAATATTGATAGCCTGTGACAAGCAGCTTCCTGAGAAATGTTTCTTAGTCAAATAGCAGCAATCATTAAATATATGAGGGTCAGACAATTTAATCTGCTCTTTTTCTATGGATTAGTTTAGCAAAGTAACAGAAGAGACAATTAATGCCTCCATAGCTTTTCATGCCATGACACTAGTCCATCATTTTTAGAACAAATACTTGAAAGATGATTTTCTACACCACTGAATAGGGCCACGCTCATTTTAGCAACTATTAACAGCACTGATAAGAACTGAATTTATGATGAGCCGCAATTATACATTCCAGAAAATCATTACAATAAAAGCATAGGTCTTTTAAACAAACAGATACCTAAGTATTTTACATAAAGACTTAAACTCTTATACTTTCCAAGCTGAACTCATAATCCTGGAGAGACTCCACGTTCCTGTGCCACTGCTAATTTTATCATACAATCAGATTTATGTCTAGGGATGTAATACTGGTATCAGTGAAACACATACAATACTTGAATGAAACATGGTTACTGTTCAAGCCTGGAGAAAAGACACGTAAAAATTCAGGGCAGGAGGCAAAGAAAAATTATCATCACAGTCTATAGAGAACTCCTGTAAACTGAAAAAATAACTGTAACCTGCTTGGAAAAAAATATCTTATTCCACACCTTAGTGAAGAACTACACACAACTAAAGGAATACCAATTTAAAGTTTATATTTAGAAAGTCAGAGCACTGGTGTGGAAAGAATAATTAAATGAAACCCTAGAAGAATTTCTAATAGATAAACTATAACTGGAATTTGGCCAAGATGCCAGGGTAACATTCCAGCTCCTGCTGGAGAGGGTTGTGAGCCATTTTAAGGCCAGCCATAAAGCTCTTGCAAGCAGGAGCCACTGTCCAAGGCCACCAGAGACCAGTCAGTAGCCTGAGAATCTGATCCAAGATTGCATTTCTAACCTGCACAGGTACAGAAAGTCTTGACAACGTTGCTGGATTTTCCAGGGTCTCCTCAAGTAGCTGTTCCTACGGGATGCAGCACTTCCACACAGAGATCTTTCAGTACTATGCTTTTCTCAGGTGTTTCCCTCTTGGCCCTTTCTGACAGTCGTTTGACAGATGATACAAATTGCCTGACACAGATTTTAAAGTCAGATATTTAAGAAAACGAATTACAGCTGACGTCTTTGGCATAATGCTTTGTGACACAGATAGTTAGGGAGAGTGACACAGGTGGAAAATAATGTAAGCTGAAAGCTTTGGAACAGCTCAGGATTCAAGGTGACTTTGTGCTCTAATTCACTACTTTTATAATTGTTTTGTGATACACTTTCTGGGTGAGATACAAAGCCCAGGAGAGCCAACAGGTCTGTTTCCACTGAATTCTCTGTCATTTTTATCAAGTCCTAGGAAACGGCAATTCCAAGTCAAAGCATACTCGGCAAAGCTTGTACAGAATTAGATTTCACAATTAGTCTTTCAAACTTCACTCCTTTAGCATTGGTTACTGAGTGTCAATTTCCACCTTTTTTTGTCTTTGAAGGTGAAAGAACTTTTATTTGAACTAGAGAGGGAGAGACATCACAAATATTTCTGCCTCTTCGCATGCTTGCATAAAGAATTCCTACCATGCTGAGCTGAATAAAATTCCTGATATTTTTTCCCTAGTTTGTTCAATAGTGCAGTAGGACAAGAGAGGAAAACAAGTGCGTGCCCTTGATGTTATTCAGGTTGGCAGCAACTGACCCCGTGCTATTATTCTGGAAGCTTTCTTTTGATGGCTATATATTGCCCCAAAGACATTGGTCAAGTAAACTGCAGAGCTAAAAGCATGGTCCTCTAACTTCAGTTTTGTTGGTGAAACAAAAGAGAAACAACAAAACACCACCCCCAAAATCTAACACACACACACACCTTCCCCCAAAACAACTCCTCAAAACCAAATCAACTTGAAGACTGAGTGGACACAGGTTGTTGCAGATAAAAACTTATTATCACTGCAAATTCTCAACATTATTTGAGACTGTATGTGAGTCTCCATGCGTTTAATGTGTCTAAGAAAACAAGACATTTAAAATAAGTATAATACAAAGGAAAATGAGGCCAAAGGAGCATTCAAGAAGTAATTGGCTGGTACCAGTGAGTGTGACTTTCTTCTCCTTTTTTTTTTTTTTTTTTTGACAGATTAAACCTCATCATTTAAAGTTTTCAACTAGGAGATGGAATAGAGACATAGAACATAGTATCAGATTCGTTCTATAATACTTTAGCAGCCCATTGATGCATAGACACTGCTGACATCCAGGATATATCTTTTACTCAGTTAAAATTAACTGTAAAAGGTGGTTTAAGAATCTTGGAACATTAAACAACTCCCTCCTACAGAAACAACGCTCCTACAGGGCAAAATGTACCACGAGCTCATTTACACAAGTGATACATTGTGTGTTTCATGTAGAGAAGCAAACTGGGATACAAAACATGGATCCTGGTGCATCTGAAGGTTTTTAACTTCAGAATAAGTATTTGAATTTACTATTCCAATCCTAGAACAACATTAGCTTAAAATAAGCACATAATGCCATCACATACAGGAAAGACTAGCAAAGTCTGGCCCTGTACTGCAGTGCAACAACTCAGTAAATCTGGCCCTACTTAAGTTTCAGTGGCCACCAACAGTGTGAAGTATTGCTCAGTAGGAGAAAATAAGGCAAATCCAGTCCAGAGTAACCCACCCATTTTAATTAAAAAGCAAGAATGGAATTAAAGGTTGCTCTAGGCAATAATGGTAAAGTTGAATTAACATCAATATGGGAAGACTTCCATTTATCATCCTGGAATAACCACATTTGAACATATTTATTTCATTTATTATTTCTAAACATTTTAAAATTCCGACAGTCTATAACGAACACAAAGAACAGAAAGTTTCACTTGGATCACTAAAGTGGCCCTGGGATTCTTATGTTCAGTTGCACAAGAAGCTATTCATTGACTTGGGGCAGAGAGAACTTCACCCAGAACTGCAGACTGCCTCAAACCCCATCCAGTGGTGCGTGGGAGTTATTACATTGCAGCCCCGGCTCCTTCTACGTTATATTCCCTTACAGGGAAAGTACCTGAAAGTATTTCAGAAAACTGGATGGACAAGAAGGCAACTACACCTCCACTGAAAGGAAGAGCAGCTAAAACAGAAAACTAAGGACATTGGAATGTAAAAACTGATATGAGAAAAAACAAACCCCAGCAACTACAGCTGCCATTTTATAGCAGACTCCCAATAAATGACCTTCAACTACTTGAGTTAATGAATCAGTCTCTACAGTGAGACAATAAAAGTGGCTTCTGTGGCACAACCATGATCATTGCACTGATTAGAGCATGAAATTTATATTTTAAAATCTTGTAATTCACACGACCTTTGCATTTTAGTGCTGTAATGTCCCTCAGAAAGCAACGTTCAGCACCACCCCATCTGCCTTTGCAAAAGCCTAACTCTTCTCCATGAATGCCAGCCAGGCTAATACATCCTAAACACACTGAAAGAAAAGACTACGCAGCCATAATTAAAAGGAAGGAAGGAAGGAAACACAGGTGCTCTGTTAAGAAACAGACAAGTTGTTGATTTCTTTCTAGACAATCACTGTTCTCTGCATCACTTGGAGATTCCTAGGAATTACAATGTCATTGACTGTCCTATTGTAATGTAGCCAGACAAGAGACACTGTTCTTTTCCTCTCCTTTCTCTGCCATCTCAAAGAGCCTTTTACTGCTATGAGACCTTCCTAAGGCACTTACTTTACAAACATATTATTTGACTACATTGCTGTATTACACAGGAGATTGAAAAGGTAAACAAACCAGTTTGTAAGACAGCTTCCTAGAGCCTTCCCTTCTCTTGACTTCAGCCTAATTTCCAAACTATAATTCATATAATTGTCTTTCATATGTTTAATATTGCTTCTACCCATACACTTCAAAGCATAGAAAGATTTCACTTAGAAGGGAACTCTGTAGATCAGGTGCAACCACCTGCTCAGCTCAGGCATACAACACATACTATATAAATACATATTTTGGTTCAGGTTTTCAGTTAACTTTAACTTCATTTGGTCCTTGGCATGAGTCACTATAATTCCCCTGGCAGAAAGTTATTACTATTATTTAAATGCATGGAAAACTGAGGCAGAGAATTCAAATGCATCTCTTCTTAGCCATCTAGCAATCACTAAGAACTGGGCTGCTTAGGTGGGATGCTCCCCTCAAAATATACATCATTATTTCTAATTCATATATTAGGCAGGGCACTAGTAGAGGAGATTAACTCCTTTAATATCTTAGAACAAATGAATCAGAAAATGTTATTTCAGAATTTGAGATATGCTTTTTCAAACACAAAACTCAGGTATTCTCTAATTGTATTTGTCCTTCACTGTCTTCTTCCTGGAATACTCTGACAGCTGTAAAATAAATGACAACAGATAGCACAAAAGTAAAATATTTCAGTTGAAATCAAGTGTATGCTCTCATCGCCCTTGCATATGAAAGCTCCATGTCAACAAAACCCTTCTACACCACAGTACAGAGACAGAAATCTACTACAAGTCTGAATGTGGCCGATACCAGTGCATGTCTTCCATTCAAACCCATAATATTCCCTTTACATAAACTAAGCTCACTTTTCTCTGTGGTAAAAGAAGCTGTGGCAAGAAAGTGACAGAACCTTAGAAGTTAGGAAGAGTAGGGAAGCCTGGCATCTAAGGTGGCACAGGATGTGGGAAATAGTTTTGTTTTAAAGTCAGGTGACAGCGTAAGCTTTGCCAAGCAGAGAGAGAAGAGGAAGCACTAAAAGTGCTTCATTCAGTTATATCCTTCACTTTTACATCAGCAATACTTGACAGCAGTTACCTTCATTACCCAAGCCTCAGAATGGGTGGGAGTAGTCCATAAGCACATATAGCTTATTCACATCTTGAAATGCAACAAAGGAACCAGTTACAGCATCACCAACAATAAATTAGCCAGCTATATTGCAGTTAAATATTCCATTGGAGCAGGTACATACATGTAACAGCTGGTAAGCCATACTGCTAGCAGCTTTAGGAAGAAATCATTGCATTGTTTGTTTTAGTGGATTTTTAAGCCTTCAGAAATATGATCTTTTTTAAAGTGAGAAGATAAGAGATTGCACAAAGTTTACTTCATTACAAAAGACTACGTATCTCTACATGAATATGTTTCTTCCGCTGCTATAAGTTATCTATAAGCATTTATACACTGTTCCACTTTATTCACCCACTTCCATGCTTCCAAAATCTACCGGGTGTGCTTTCAGCTTAGGCGTATGAAAATCCTACTCAGTATGGCTGAAAACATGAATATAAATGGATGATCCTCTACTGGTACAAATACTTTATCAAATTCAATAGGATTATTTAGTGTACTTCACATATTGGTAATATTTTCCTTCACACAGACAATGGTATAAATACTTTGGTGCTTGGTTTAAGCAGTTTAAACAATCCCTTTCTTCGTTGAAAAATCTTGCAAGAACTCAGTAAACAAGCTGAAATAAACATAAGATATGAGGAATCATTGGTAGCTAATGACTTATATACTTGATTGAATGCACTGGCTTTTGATAGAGCAGAGAATAAGCTCCAGTGTGTTGTATTCTAAGAGTAAAATTAAAAAAAAAAAAAAAACAAACATAAAAATGGTTTTGACTTTTGCTTTTGCAGCTCATATGAAGTGTATTTAAACAGTACCTGCAAGAGATGAGCAAGCATTTGTCAAAGCTCTCCGCAGTCAAAATGAGTACAGCTTATTAATGCTACCTTGAAAACAGTTGTTTTATATTACTTCTGTTTCATTTCACAGTGAGATCTAACTCAGGGGAAAGAAAAAAAATCTCAAAGTATCTTGTTTTGTCTTCAGGGGGAATTTTGGTCCTCTGGAAGAATGATCAGCACAATTATATTCCTAATAAGCCTGTGATATTATGTGGCATTGTTGATGGACAGGTTTTGTAGTGACTTGTACATGGGATTTTAGTAAGTACAAAAATAGACAAATATGAAAAAGTCTTTAGGTTTCAGATCCCAAAGACACAAGAAATACTTGTTTTAAGCAGGTGTGCCTTCCTAGGCAGCTGTTTAAGATTAGTAAATTACAAGCTCAGGATTTTATTCTTATCTATGGCTAAAGAACAAACTCTTTAGTCTGGCAAGTTGGAGTCAAACTGCCACAATGAGCACCTGTTGAGAAAGCCCATTATTTGAAGCTGGGGGTTCTGGGTGAAAAGATCACTGTGAATTAATTTTGATTGCTTCACAAAACTCTGCATAACAAATGGTCTCTCACAAGGGTATCAGGGGACTTCCATTTGAAGGGGAGAAAAAAAGATTTTGTTTCTAGGAAGGTAACATAATCTCTGCAGTGACATTAAAACACACCAGTGGCTGCACTTGCCTGAATCTCTCTTCTGAAACAGATTGTATGTGCTTAGATTACCAGGTATTAGGTTTTGGGAGGGAAAGAGAAACAAATGATATCAAAATCTTATCTAAAAGGTTAGCTAAAAAGAATATGGCCAGAGAGCCATGAATCCTGAATTGTTAATTGTTATTTGTTTACAAGTTTAATCACAGCCACATTTCTGTGTGTTCTGGATTGCTATATGCATTGCCAAAAAGGAGGAGGAGGAGAAAAGAATAAATAAAAAGTTTTTGCAGTTGACTAAATAAATCAGCAGCTTGTATGAGTTAATTCTCACAGTAAGTTAGAGTAACAGTAAGGATAATAAGACTGTCTGGCAAATACTTCTCTTGCTTGGTATACAGGCTATTGAATAAAGCAGTTTCTCTTTCTCTGAAAAGAAGTTTCCATCCAAAATACACAAAAGTACTACCTGTCTGTCAACCCTGATTAAATCTAAGGCCAAGCTTACCATCTGTTTGTGCAAATGAAAAGCCTAATATTCCACCAACTACTCTGCATGACCACTTTACTTAAGGGTTTCCTGCAAACTGATTTTCAGTTCATCCAGGGCTTATTTTTAGAACAAAAAGAATCACCAGAAAGCACTATGCTTTTAGCTAATAATCACGATCCAGCTGACTTTATGCTTGATTTGTCACCTCTTAGCCATTAATTTTACATGAACTACAACTTCTAATTCCTTCAAAACTGACTGTAAGAAATCTATCCATATGAGATAATAAAATGCTCATATTGACTTCCCTTTTTATGTGTGTTCTATTTTTAAGGCAACATGAATTATATCATCATCAGGGTATTCATTGCACCTACACAAAAGTTTGAGTGTTACTTGATTCATATGGGTACCAGAGGCTTGTGTCTATGACTACCAAAATCAATGCAGTCGTAATAAAGTCAGAGTGTGGACAAATATTCTGTTAAATAAACACGAGAAAAAAAATCTAAATAAATCAGACCCCGCACTTAATTAATTTATGGTATATGTAGGAATCAATCTAGCACTAGAACACCGGCCTTATAATCTTCCCAACTTTCGCAGTATCTCTGTGTTACACTACAGGGCACATGATGGCCACCTGAAGAAAGAAATACTGATGTTGTTCTTAAAACCAGACTGATATATTGCCATAATCCCAGAACAGAAATACTAGAAGAAGTCTTCAAGCAGTGGTGCTTTGTTGTTGTAAATAAAACCGATAACCTGACTTGTTTGGAGTTGAAAGTAAACTCTGCATTGTCCAAATGCACGTCAGGTCCATTTACCTGCACATGCCTTGGATGACACCACAGCCCTGCAGCCCTCATGGCCAGCTGCTGCCCCCCCAGAACCTTCCCAAAGATGCATGTGTGAGGGGGGAACTGCCTGCACACAGGCTCTGCCTAGTATAAATTGCTAATAATTGGATAATTTAAGGGGGTTTTCCACCCATGTTTTTTTCCTACCCAAGACCAGCCACCCTATACAGCTCTCTATACATATCTCTCTTCAACCAATAGATTTATTCTCTTGCTAATTCTGTTGTTCATTAACATAAGACATGAAGCAATGGGTAAAAGTGAAAAAAAATCACATAGATGTTGTTTTATCTTAAAAAAACAGAGCAAAAGGTGAAGTCTTTCTAATAATGCTCCTGTGATTCTACTATAGCACACTAGGAAAGTATGACCAATGGGAAATAAGTAATATATCATTTGGTTTTTTTCTTCTTGTCTCCAAAATAAACTACAACTTCCCCATGTTGAAAAGTTTTTCCTTAAGTTAATAAAATCTGTCACTTTCCATAATGGTTGATTTTAAGAAAGTCCACAGGTGCAGTATTCTGTTGTTCACAGCTTGGGAAGTCAAGGCTTATAATAAAAAGCCCTCTGTGTTATGGTCTTCCTTCCCCATCAATTCACATCAAGTATTATTAGAATCATCTGCCACCTCAGTGGTGCTTCCTCTGTGCTCAAACTGCAGAAGCAACAATGACATTTTACTGCTCTGCAGGTGCTGCTGTGTGTGGTCATGAACACAGAAGTGTGGCCTGCTATTGTTCCCCAGCAGCACTTTGATCTCAAACACAAAAAGCCACATAGCTGGCTGCCCTATTCATTCTTACGCTGGGTTTATACGGGTGAGAGAAAGAAGAGGTGACAAGAGACGGGCAATCCATAATATTTATTTCAACAAATGCTTCAAATCTTTTTAAACATCATAACAACATGGCTCATTAAACTACAACAGCCTTGAAATTGTGTTATAAAACCACAAAACAAAAATCAATACTTCTGCTGCAAAGGAGGTAATGAAATATATCGAGTTGGTTGAAAAGTGGTTTGTATGAATCATAATATTATTATGTGCACATCGCTTCCACTCCCAATACTTAAAAGTTAACAAACTAGGGAGTGCTTTCTATCCTATCACTTAAACAGGTGCTACAAGGTGGTATTTATCAAAGTTATTTTCCAGACTCAATCCTTCTGCCATAAATAATGCTGGGATATAGGAGGCTTAGTAAAAGGAGATCAATCCAATGCATATTTGCTACCTGAGCTTCAGCTGTTGTATTATTTCACAGTCTGATCAATACTGTGCTCTACAATAGCAAGGGGAAAAGCCACAACATCACCCTGATGAGTCACTGTAGGTTTATTACTGAACCAGAAGGAGGTAACATTTCTGATTTTATAAAGATTAAATTTGGTAGCAGCATTTGATCACTTTTACATAGTTTAATTCTCTGCTTCAAGTATTTTGCAATGACTTGTCCAGATTTTCAGCAGTGTAACATAATTCTGGAATCAACACTCCCTCTGCTGAAAAAAGAATCCTGTGAAATATTATTTAGAACTCTCTCATTTCTTTTAGACTGCGGTTATTGCTCTGCAAGTGAATCCGGGGAAATCTGGTACTTAAAAATATTTTAACACAGGCAAGCAGTAATGGCAATATCTTTCTAAAGAAAAAAACCAACCATAAATACCTGAAAACAATAAAGAACAGAAATAAAGACTGGAGAAGAAATTGAATAGTAACTAAATGAGACTAGCAAAAGGCACAGCCGCTACTAGCAGCCACTGTACTCTGACCCTCCTCAAATCTGCCAAACTCCATTTGTAATGTAATCAGGAGAAGACAGCAAAACCTTCCCATACCAAAATTAATTTATTTAAAAGGACAGTGCTATATCCACACAAGTCTTTCAAGATGAAATAAAGAAGAAAACTATATATAAAAAAATAAATTGATGGGGGGAGGAGTGAACTAAAAGCAGTTTTTTAGACATGTGCAATGTGCTTACATTAACTATTTCCACCAAAACAGAAAATACATAACATTAGAGAGAGTCCAAGCTGGGCTCCGGGAAGAGACGAATACAGAGCATAACCTGAGATTTCTGTACTTTTAATTTGCTGAAGAGAAACAACGTGAGATCAACACTTGATTTAAAAGAAACTCAACAAAGAAATTTCCTGGGCTGCCACTGCTGCTTCCCTGCACATCATTTCTTATACTCTGAACCCTGACAGGGTAGACTGAGCCATTGCACTGCACTTCAGCCATTTCAAAGTCTCCTGTCCTGGAGATCTGTCCTAATAGATACATGTCCATCCCATCATTTTAGATAGTTATGGTGTCACTGGAAAGACTCCAAATGTCCACTCACCACGAGAGACCAAAACCTCAGTTTTACACCCAGGTATAAAAATCAAACTTCCTACAGCATGTGAGCTTCTAGTCCCAGCTGGTGGCTGGTTCTGCAGAAGCTGAAGAAATGCCATCCTGTAAATGAACATCTCAACTTCCCTTTGGCATGCAGAATGAACTGGTTTCTTCAATTCCAGCAGGGATCCTTTCCAAATTATGCTTTGATTTTACTACTTAACAGCAGAGGGAGAAGAGGTGCTACAGCTGGTAGCTACTGATATTTAATCTTACATTTATTTTTACTTTATTGTTTTCTATAAATAGTCTTGTCTTTCAGCAGCTCTACTGCTGTGAGAACCCTTTCCAGTAACTGTCAACATTACACTGAGCCTTAACCCCTGAGAGAGAGCGAAAGAGAAAGAAAGAAACAAATGAGGGGGTGGAAGACGAGAGGCAACTACTAATCCTGAAGAGAGACATCGTATCATCACAGGACTCCCTGCTATTTCAGAGCATTCTACAGTAATTAGCTGTATAGTAATTTCATTTGCTTTAGGTCAAATCTCCCAAAAATGTTAATTGGAAATGCAGCAGCTTGGCTTTGGCCCTCTCCAAGGGGCTAAGAGTGTGCTGCATCCATCTCTCCACCTGGCAGCTACAGGTGCCTGATACCTCATGGCTCTATCACGGCCCCCGCTGCTTGTATACATAAAGACTAATCACACAACAAACTAATTGATACTTTCCTTTGATAACAATTTAAAAAAAAAATCATTACTTTTTGTTGGTAAACTTTTGGCCGGATAGGGCAGGAGGCACTAAGATGATCTCAGTGTGTTTGTTCAGGAGGTCAGATCATAACTGTCCGCTGTCATGGGGCTTGGGCCATGATTTTAAGTGACTTTGTGTCAACATATTTTTAACAGCTTGATCATTAGACAGAGTAGCACTTTGCAAAAATCATGATTCTTTGGGATGGTTTAAATTGAGCATTATATAAATTGAAATAGCAAAACAATCGAACAAGCTTCAAATTTGGGCCAAATTATAAAAAAGGTGTGGGGCTGGGAAGCTGGAAATTGCTGGGCATTTTCTTCTGGTTGTCACTATTTACTTTTCAACTAAAAAGAAAGTCCTTCAAGATGAACAGTAGACAAAGCCAGGAGTTCAGGCTTTAGTTGATAGTTACTTCAGATTCCTGGTAAAATGAAACTCACTCCTTTCTGTTCCTCCACAAGACAATTAAGAACATCTAAACCCAAGTGCAACTTGCTGACTTGTATCACAAATGGACAGTGTTCCAAAACACAGAATTAGCCTTTCCAGTCATATTTAAAGTTATAAAAATCAAATTGGTCAAACAGAGAAAATCTCTCAGAGGATCCAAAATTATTTCCTGTCTTTATATCCTTCCTAGTGCTCAGCAGTAGAGCCGACAATGGATGTACCTGTAGCTGCATTTCAACACATGGCTGCACTCCTGTGCATGTCATTTCATATAGTACATGTAGATACATACCCTCTGGGAGAAGAAGAATAAAAAGAGCATCAGAAAATATTAGAGACTTGCACCAAAACCACCCTGTGCAGAGGACTCCAATTTTCACAGTTCCTTTCAGTGTACTCTCCACTACAACACACTGGCCATGAGCCCTTTCACATCTCCCTGCCTGCCTCACACACTACCCTCAAACAAACCAGAAGGTCACTGAGGCAAGAAGTCTGGCCTAAACTGTCATGCTGTACATTATCCAGCATTTCCCTTCTGATTAAATATGACCTTTACAATTTCAAATACTTGTTTTACCATTTTTTTCATATACTTGAAATACATAAAGAGAACTCATTGCTTGGAATCCAGGATGAGTGTTATCACTACATAAATATCACTGAAATTGAAAATCAACTACAGGCAGTTGTTTGCAAGGCAGCAAATGCAATCACTGCTTCCTTGTACTATTTCCAAGAAAGGGACATTTTGTCTACAAGGAGAACTTTAAAATATTGCAGCTACATCCAGCAGTTCAGCAAAAATACAGTATCTCTTGAGATTTTTTGCAAAATCTGATGATTTGATCATACAGATACAATAATAATGTAAGCATATATAATATAGGATTAACTTTTAAACTTCATCTAATAAGTGCAAATAATGTATTGAGTTACCAGCAGAGAACTTCCAGGTGTTCCAGTAGATGCTGAAATGCAAAATAGCTGGTTTGTGTTGGCTATTTTACAAGCATTTATATTCCCAGAGAGTAGCCATGTATGATATACGCACATTGTAAAAGACCGGTCTGAACAGTTTCCTATCTAAATATCCAAAATAAGCAAAAATTAGAAGTAAGGAACTGTTGTTAGCATCATTTTACAAAACACATCAAGAGATTAGAACAACTGGCCGAGGTCACATGTGTCCAGAACAAAAAGAAACTTCAATTTCCTAAATTATCCCCTCACATTTTAACAACAAGCAAAACATTTACATAAGCCTGCAAGGTTCCCAATCACTCACAATTGAAATGTAATAAATTCCATTCAACAGTGCTAACAATAAAGGAATATGTGTGCATCAAGTCAGTGCATACATCAGTACATAGTGAAAACAACAAAATCCTGTGCAGGAATTAAATTTCAGTATTGCTGTCAACTTTTCATTTTCACTAATGGCTTTTAAGAAAGCCGGACATTTTTCCTCAGTCCATTTTACCTTTTCCCTCTATTTGACAAATATTGATTTTCGTTTCCTCCAAGTTTAAGTGCATTGAATGCTACTGCGACGGGTTTGTTTGCTTTTTTGTTTGTGTCCCAGCTTTATTGAGGATGCCAGCATGAATGCATGCAGCTTTCAAAAGAGGGAATTGGTTTAATAACTTCTTCCAATCCAGGAGAGAACACAGGAGCCCAGTCTACCTTTTGTATAGGTCATGCAAGAAAAGCGACTCCGGGTGACTATCTAATGTCAGTAAGGAGGCTGCTGCAGTGATAGCCTCACTGTTTTAAGCTGCTACTGCTGGGCTCTGTCACAGCAGGACATATTATGGAGTGTTCTCCCTCCACTTCAGTGCAGATTTAGACACACTGTCTTAAAAATTAGTGGTGTTTTCAGCTAAGTTTGTTTTGTAGACTGTTGTCCCTTTAAGAGGCTTGGTTTGGAAGGTAACACCTCATGAAATTCTGGCTCAAACAAGCCATAGCTTTATGAATTCTTTTCTGCCTGACTCACAGATACATAAGCTCAATCTGCTTTTGTAAGAGGATCTTAAGCTTTGTGAATCTTCCCAGTACATTTTGGACTCTTCCCTATTTTAAGGTCTTGTTCACCAAATAAGAAATCCCACTGTCTTTGTGGTGATATGAATGAAGAGTGCTTATGAGATCCACCCATTCAAATATGGAAGGGGGAAGAAATGTCAGTGGACAGGGATAAACATCTGAACTGAAAGGAAAAGAAAGTAACACCTTGAAACTGCCACACACAGCATTACAGAAATTGTCTGTGCAGCACTCAGGCATTCACCAACGTTAGAAGCCAAAATAAGCTCAGCTGATTAACAGGGGGTTAAATTAGTTTACGTGTATCAGCAGCAGAAGTCTATGCTGGTACTTAGGGATCCCCACAACTGAGCTAACTGGTGATCTAGTCACCACAGACATTCTCATTCTCAGCAGCAGCTCTGACGCAAGTTGCTGAGAGGACTCAGTATTCAGCCTCAACAACCAAACAGACACACAAACCCTTGAAATCTGTTCTCTCTGGATGTAATTTGCTCTTCTCTGGATCCTCTAACCAACAGAAAGCTAGGGGTTCATATGAATGCACATTTAGCATTGAACATCCACTTAGTTATTGTACATATTAAACAAATGTTAGCTCCACTATGTATTAACTGACATTTTTAAATCTGGATGAAAATAAAGCAATTTAGAATTATTCACTGCTAAAGGAAGCTCATTTTCAAAACAGGCTCTGCTTTGAAAAGACTCTTAATATTATTCATCCAGTTACTGGCTTCACTTTGAAATTAATTTTCATGGAAAAGATGGGGAAAAAGAAAGAAAGTAGTGACCCATAGGGTTAAATCCGTTATGGTGTGCCAGACCACTCCATTTTTTACTTTCCATATTCAATTCTAAATAGTTCTTGTGTTGCACCACCTGATGCCAGGTGCTGCAGGGCTTCTGCTACACCCACCTGACACTGTGATGCTGCATTTTTAAGACCTTTAAATAATGAAAATAGACCTTTGCACTTCAGCACTGCGCTGGTCAAGAGAGCTGTCTGTACAGATGATGTGAATGTCTGCTAACACGGAGAGACATCTTACTTTTGAAATGAAATGACACCAGAAGTCTCAGGGCTGATCGTTCCAGGGAGAATCTTCCTTATTACCACAGGTGAACAAGTCTAACGTAGGCATGGATATTGTTTTGGTGCCCATCTAACCCAATTTAAAAGTTCTTTCCAAAAGTAACAATAACTTCTGAAAGTTAAGAGGAACTTGCAATTTGGGTTAACTAATTAGCTATAAAAAGATGACATCACTTTCCTGCTCTACAACTGGTGGATGTTCTCACAGGTGTACTGTGTACTCCCGGTCTGCCACATACCAGAAGTTGGTCTCATCCATCATGAAGGGCATTGCAACCCTCACGTGCTGTTCTTCACCAGCTCCCACAGTGCTAGACAGACCCGGGCACTAAAGAAAATTCCTCTTTCCTGCTCTCCTGTTTTCAGTCTACTGCTCCCCTTCCCATATCACTGAGAGATTTTGTCTCTTGAGCAATTTAGACTGCTAATTCAAACATACATGTCTAAATTAAAACAGAAGATAAAATGGAAACTGAAGAAACTTGTGGACAAAAAAAAGTCCCATAAATTGAGCCAGAAACACAATCTTAATCATTATCATTCCTACCTCCTTTACTCATAAAATCTTTCAGCCACTGTATGTGGTTCAGGGCCTGCTGATACCTCACATCCCTGGAACACAGAAATCTTCCCAGGAAGGAATCACCACTCACTCACCATCTTCCAGGCATCTGCTAGGCCACTGACAGTAGTGACACTGGGACTGACTCAGGGTAACCATTCCAATATTAACTATAACCTGGATGTAAACCCCAGAAATATCAAATCAGAAAATCATAAATACAGCTGTCAGTAACTCTGTTCTCAGCTGAAGTTGCATACTTTTCAATTATTCCTCTTCTTTCCTATTAATATTTCCAAGCCTCTACTCCTCCTTAACGTTTTGTCTAGAGATAAATATTTATAGAAGAGGTGAAATCTTTAAGTCATTATATTTCAACTCAGCTGTTAAGAGACATGCTGCTTCCAGTTGGTATAAACAACTGTACCCACTTATTTGTAAAACATTATTTTAACTTCTGTCAACTCATATTCATGAGAGAAGGAAACCAAATGAAAAAATGCTTTTGATTTAAAAAAAAAAAAACAAACAAAAAACCCACACCAACCCAAACAACAACAACAAGAAAAAATATCCCAGAAACAAACCTGAAGAACTACGGAACAGTGGCTGGCAGGGACACAAACCTGGAGAGCTACTGAACATTGGCAAGGAGACAGAAAAAAACACAACTGTCATGTTACCAAGTCTCACCTTCTCCTGCCAAGTAAAATTGGCCTCCTGCTAAGCCACAACCAGGTAGCTTGTGACTTCAGCACTCTCAGAAGCAGGAAGCATGCCCCAAAGAAAAGGCCAAAACAAGCAGCAACTGTTGCATTTTGATGGTCAGAAAGCATTCTTTCCAAAGCAGGAACAAGTCGAGAGATTTGCTGTTCACTGCAGCTGGGAGGACTTGAAACCTGTCCCTAAGTCTGAAGCCATAGCCCAGCCTAGGAAGAAACACCGAAATTCAATAGGCTCTTCCCTGAGAAGAGAGTTGAGGATTTGGTCGTCATCAGCACACGAAATAAGCCAGGTAGTTTGCTGGCTCACTTGCCCTGGCATCCCTGCCTCGCCAATACAGAAACCTCATTCCTGCCCATCCCCTGTGCTCCCCCTATTCTCTCCCTCCACTCCGCCAGTGTCGTGGATCCTTTGGATGAGCCCTTCACAGCCTTTCGTTCCGTCTGCCCCCCTCCACCTCCCCAGTCCGCCGCGTGAAGGTGAAGTGACCCCCGCCGGGCTGCCCTCCCCGCCCCGCCGTGTCCTCGCTTCCCCGTGCGCCTCCGGCATCCCGGGAAATCCCAGGCTGCCGGGCCGGCTGCTGGCAGCGGAGCCCGGCGGGAGGGGCAGCGGCCGCGGGCCCTTCCCAAGCGGGGAAGTTTCGCACGACGTCAGCCCGGTTTTGAAATAAATCACGTCTGTTTCTGAGCGAAGAAAATTACTCGGGGTGATTAAATGAACGATTCTTGGCGTTTCAAAGAAAGAAAAAATACCACCCCACCCCACTGTGCTTTATTTTAATGGATGATAAAATTGTGATGGGAGAGACAGGGGTGGGGGGAGAGGGGAAGAAAACTTTGTTTCTAATGAGGAAAATGCAGCCGCGAAAACAAAACCGTAAAACAAACCCCAAAAACCAAAAAAACTATTCTTGAATAAGGATTAATTCAGTGCCTGTGAATAGGAAACGCTGCGCTGGGTAATTGCAGCGAGGTAGCGCGGCTCCAGCTGCGAGGCGACGCGAGCACCTTTGTGCGCTTGCCAGGACAGCTCGAGGGAGAGGTAACTTCCCCCAGTCCCCACGGTCCGGTGTCGAGTAACGGGAAATTTAACATTCCGTGTTTCCAGAGCAAATTATTCCCCCCACTCCGCCCTCCCCTTCCCCCGCTTCCCTCGCAGCCAGCCAGCCGTGCTCCGCCCGACGGGGCGGGGAGCCCCGAGCCGGCCCTGGCACCGCATCCTGCGGGCACGGGGACATCCCCGGCCTCCGCAGCTCCGTTCAGGGAAGCCAGGAGGGAAGGGAAGGGAAGGGAAGGGAAGGGAAGGGAAGGGAAGGGCGCTCCCCGAGCGGAGAGGACGGCGCGGGCTCCCCCGGGGCAGCGGGAGGCAGGCACGGTGCGCTCCCCCCCGGGCCCAGCGGGGGAAGCGCCGGGCGAAGCAGCAGCCCCTCAGGGAAACATTTCGGAAAGGCTGGGGGAGAAGAGGGTCTGTCGCCCCTCACAGGGGTCGCCTGGGCCGGGCGAAGGGAACGCGCCCCCGGGGCAGCAGCGCCTCGGTGGCCCCAGCTCAGCTCAGCCCCGGGTGCGCTGTGCGAGCGGGCTCCCCTCAGGGAACGGGCCGGGGGAGGCCCGAGGGGCGAGAAATAAAATCGCTTGTTTTTTATTTATTTCCCACCCCCCCTCCCGAAAAACGCCAAGCGCGTACATTACCCGGCGGCAGGAGCGTCCCGGGCAGCTCGCTGACGTGGGACCCGTCTGCCCCGGGCACGGCTCCCCTCGGCGCCCGAAGACTCCGCTTCCCCGGGGGAAGAAGTGCCGAGGGCGGCAGTCAGGGGCACTAATGAAACGCAAGCCGCCCAAAGGAAACCCTCCCGCAGCGCTGCGGGCCGCTAAGCCTTCCCTGGCAACTTTTCTGTTGCACGAAGCTCAGCTCGGTTTAGAAGGAGAATTAGTTAGTATTTCATTGATAAAATCATCAAAATCCTTTTAATTTACCTTTTTCTGAGACCAAAAGGTGACTTGGAATTCTTAAATATTCACATTGACAAGCCAGCTGGCTCTGGTGTACAACTTACATGTTAACAAAAATGCATTTCATGTACCAGGTGAATCATCACATTCGAACAGGAAAAGTCCTAAAGACATGAAGTCCAAGAGGTATCCAGACTACAGTGTTAATATGCAAGATTCATAATCATAGGAAGGGGAAAAGTCCTCAAGAAAAGTATTTCTCACTGCAGCTCTAGTTTTAAATCCTCTCAGATGCCCAATTTGCAACTCAAGCTGCTGGGAGAAGAGCAAAGTGTTTAAAAAGGTGGGCGACTCTCCCCACAGTGATACTGAAGAAAATCCCGTAATGCAAAATACCTGAATTTTGAACAGTAAAAAAAAATATATATAGTCACAGGGACACAGAATTGGTTATGCTTGTTGGTGTTTTCGAAGGCGTAATTTGAAGGCAGCCAATCTCATTTATTTTTTGTAAATAATGATGTAAAGAGATAAAACTCTGCTGGGTGAAAATACTGAATTCTGTTTGACAAGCTCGTTTGAGGTTAATGATCATTGCAGGTGTTTAAGGGAAGCCAAATCATGTGCAAGGCCAAAGCAATTAGGTTTTGTTTGGTTTGGTTTTTGTTTTTTTCTTTTACAATCAAGTAATAAACCCCATATAATATATGGAGGCTTACAAGTGGACATCTTAATACAGATATAGCAGCATAAGCATGCCACAATCATACAATCTCATAAAATAAAATTAATATCAAATATAAAGCATTTGAACCAAATCAAGCCTTAAACGTAATAAATTATTTCCTTCAAAGGAAACTTACTTACACTAGGCTCAATAAGGTCTTTGCTAGCAGCATTTTTTTAATAAAGAAATTAAAAATGCCAAAATATCTACAATTTTATGAGGAGTTGAATAGTTAAGGAGAATTTTCCCACTATTGGGGGTATGAAAAATATACTAGCAATTAATATGCAATACATATATGTATACCCATACTTACAAATATAAACACGCACATACAACCTGGACAGTTCATGTTAACCAAGGGAAAGGCTAAATAATACAAAATGATTACTAAATACAGGTACACTTTAAAAACACAGAGACAGCGAATTTTATCTGTTGCAAAAATGTATTTGATTACTCGAGTAAAATTACAGTATCTCTGCTGTTAGTAAGTATTAAATGTTAAAGAAACTGGACCTCTTTTCCTTTCAACTTTCCGAGAAAGTGCATGTAACAGTCCAAGGTTCCCCCTGCCCCCCCCAATACCTAATACAAAATAAACAAACACTATACTTGTTCCCTTGGTCAAGGAGTAGGGCTTGGTCTTGTAAGGAACGTATGTACATTTTAATGAAAGTGATGTCTCATTGTATATACAGGAGCATCTACAGTTGTCCACGGAAGTTGTTCAAGATGCCATACTTAGCAGCATTGTGAAAGTCCAGCACATTTTCTATAATGAATATACCTACAAGGCAAAATGTTACGTCTCAGTTTCAACTACCAAAACAACACTTCAGTATCTTCTCTAATAATCCGCGTGCTTATTACTGTACAGAAATGTATTAACATTTAAGACGACTCAAGTAAAAAGCACAATACAAATAACAGTTCAAAACGGAAAATGTTAAACCTACAAAAATTAAAGCAGTTTTTATTTTAGAATAAAAATCAAAAACTGAGCTGTGTAAAGGACCCACACTGTTCAGTCTATATTCTCTCCGTCCTTTTCTTAATTTTGTTTGGAAAAATTAAACAATGTGTTTGCTGATAAAGTTTCCAGCAGGATCAAAGTGTACATTTATATACAGATTTTTATTAGAGATCTAATGCATCACTGAGGCATCGCATCAATACCAGAGTTCATGTTAAACTGGATATAGAAAATAAGTTAATGCCAGAATAAGGTCACCTAGCAGAACAGACTTGCAACTGCCATAAATGTTACAGCAAGTTTACAGCACTCTAGTCGATTAGTATTTAGTTCAAAATACGGGAGACCAAAGTTAATGCTTGCATTTGTTTGCAAAGCAAGGTTATATCACTAATAAATAAGCTCTCTTAGAACTCTAGAAGTAGAACATGGTACAAAACAAAGTCTTTGTAATGTTGTAGCCTGCAGCTTGGAAAAAAGCAACCCTAGGTCGCACTATTTGCAGGAATGTTATTTATGGAGGTTTTTTTCTAATTTGTTACAATTTCTTTGTTGTCTTCCACGAAACGCGTAAAACGGAAGTTTGTCCCATTTTCGTTGCTTGTCATTTTCTCCAGACCAGCTAGAGGTGCATTGGGTTCTGAATTCTGGAGCTTCTCCAGGCTTCCCGTCAAGCCACTGATGGGAGAGCTGCCACCGTTGCCCAGGCCCCCCGGTGCCGGAGGGATGCCACCATTCTGGATGACCGAGATCTCGTTGGTCTTCATGGCCAAGCCATTGGAGAGTGCAGCTGCATACTGGTTCCAGAAGCTGGATGGGTCTCCATTCCCTGACCGCGCAGCCAAATCCTTCTGAAACATTTCGGGGAACTTTACAGGATTGCCTCCTAGAAATGTCATGGGGCCATCCACGGAAAGTCGTCTGCCTCGTCTTGCAGGAGTACTGTTCCACATATGAGTGCCCATGTGAACCTGAAAAGAAAGAAAGGAAGAAACAAACAAACAAAAAATAGAGCTTGACAGGGATTTCAAACTTATTTTGATCACTGAGAAGGCAGGGGTCCATGAACGTGTCCAGGCTTGTTCCATAATGAATGGCATTAAAAGTAGAGGATGCAGGGCTCCATTTCCCATCTGGACAAACAAATAAACTACTTCTGGATTAGCCCATCATCAGTACCCAGAATACCCCGTTCTGCTGCTGAGCAATGTATTGCTTCTTTCTCTTTTTTTTTTTTTATTACATGTATTTAGTTTATAATGACTTTGTGTTATTCTGTCAATTGCAGATAGCTGCTTTCAGGGCTAGAATTGCTATGTCCACTTTCATTGCAATGGTAAGTATTGTATTTGACACCCTTTACCCTATAAATGTCCTTTTCAGACAGGCAGAAAGTATCCTTTACTGATTGCTCATCAGAGAGCCTCGTGTATAGACAGAATGGCCTGAAAGTAATTATGCACCTCACATTACTGGCAGCAACCTCTAGAGAAATACTCTGTCAACAGAAAAATGTACACAGTAAAGTGCTCAACTGGTGTTCTAAAACTTAAGTATATTTGCTTTTTCAAACACATATCAGTAGGAAATGTTAGTTATATAATCAATTAAAGTAATGCCCATTAGTTCCAGAATTATATTAAGAGTTTTTTTAAACACTCATCTTACATGACAGATATGAAAAACAACGCATTCCAGAGCTTTTCACTTCTTGAAGAGGTATGTGAGTTACAAAACTCATTTCTCTGTTAATTAATGCTCTTACTGTCATTTGGCTGTTCCATTTCACACTCTACATAGACAGTCTTTGCTGGTAGATGAATTTTAATTAAGTCAAAACAGCTCATGCCTCAGACCTGCTGCCAACAGGAGCGCTCACCAAGAGGCCATCTAGGTCTACCAGAGCTGACTAAACACACTGTCACACCACAAATACCCAAAGGTACCACTGCTTGCAACACTAACATGCAAAAAACTGAAAACCCCCAGGAAGGAGAAAATGAAACCTAAGAACAGCAAGAGGAAAAGTACCTTCAGATTGCCTTTTGTTGTGAATGCTCTTCCACATATAGTGCAGGCGAAAGGTTTCTCACCAGTGTGTGTCCTTTCATGGATCTGCAGAGCACTGGAAGAAGAAAATGTTTTCCCACACGTGTTGCAGTAGTGCTGTTTTGGAGTTCTTCTGGGGAGAGCAGGGAGCAGCACAGGGGATGTGGCAGAGGACAGCGGCCCTGAAGAAACTAGACCAGAGGGTGCTTCTTTGCTATCCTGAGGAGAGCCGTGCACAAAGCCGTTAACCTCAGTCTTTATGAGCGATGACAGTGTATTAGCAGGCATAACTGAGGAGTTCTGATTAGGGCCAATACTGGAATTGGGCTCAAAAAGTTGTGATGGTAGATCTCGCATTTGATGTGTCAACATATGCTGCTTCAAATTACCCTTTGTGGAAAAGCCACGATTGCAAACTGTGCAAATAAATGGTCTCTCTTTGGTATGACTTCTGTAATGAATGTCCAAGGCACTCTGACAAGCAAATGTTTTGCCACAAATGTCACACGCAGTGTTTTTAAATTTACCTCTATCTCTGAAAGGAAAGAGCATACTCAGAGACTCTTCCTTAATCATTTTATCAGTGTTACTAGACGTCAAGTCCAAAGCACCACTGTTAGCAGGGGTTGGAGACAAACCGTTGACAAACTCACTTGGTAAAGCTCTTACTGGTTTCTCTTCAATACTTGGTGACTTGTGGTAATCATTAGTGCTGTTGGATGGGGACAAGGCCTGCATGGAAGAGGTAGACTCTGAGACAGCAGGGCTTCCAGCACTTTGGCTTTCCATATCACCACCAACAGATGACGAATCGTTAGTCAAAACGTCTCCTTCCACTGACCCATTTTCAACTGACTTTAAGCTTGCCTGAAGTTGTTCAGCAAGTCCTGCATTGATCATCTTCATCTGATTTTCTAAAGCAGCAATACTTGACATTTCCAGGGGCAGAGGGGAAGAAGACAAGCTGTCTTGTGACGCATCCACAGATTTAGGCGTATCGGGCACGCTGCTGTCAGGACAGTCTTCCATATTCTCATCTGAGAAGTTGTCTATATCATCAAAATTCTTATCATCAAAAGATCCTGTATCTGATTCCATTGACTCAGGATAGTTTTCTGTCACTGGGGTGTTGGGAATCTGCCCTCCCATGTGCATTCGGATATGCTGCTGTAGGACGACGGCATTGGTGAATTTCTTCTGGCAGATTGGGCATGAATGTTGCACTCTCAGCGGGGGCATGGCACGGTGGACGCTGTAATGAGTCTTTAAGTTGCCCTTAGTAGTGAAAGCACGACCACAGATTTTACACTTAAATGGCCTCTCACCGGTGTGTGTGCGATAATGCATCTTCAGTGCGCTCTGGCAACTGAGAACTCGGTGGCAAATGATGCACTCATTAGGGTCGGTTGCCTTTTTGTCAATGTTTTCTACCAGTTGCTGCAACTTCGATGTTTCAGATGCTGGCGTTGAATCCAACAGTCCTCCAAATGGAAACTTTGCCTTAAATTGCTCTGACATTAGAGGCATCAGTGGATTTGTAAAAGTGGCGACACCGCTGGAGCCCGAGTCTGCTGCTGGAGAGCTCACGGAGCTACTCATGCTAGTGATGGTGCTTGTGTTTTGAGGGTTTTCTTCCATTTTGCCATTTGAGGTAGGCAAAGCAGCAGCCTCTACCTCATCAGAAAGTCCATTGGAAATTTTTGATGTGGGATCAGCTGTTCCCGAGTCACTCTTGACAGAGCAGGGAGGGCTAGCAGAAGGATGGCTAATGGGAATCGGCTGAGGCTCCTCAGTTTTGATGAATGGGGTCAAGCTCGGAATCGTCGGTGGGAGTGGCAGGCCAACGGAAGTTGTTAGGGTGGAGAGGACTGGCTTGCTGTCCAGCCAGCTCGTGACAGGTTTCTCTGGTGGTATAGACATCCCATAAGGAATACCCGTGCTCGTAGGAATATTGTCCAAATGCTCTGGCACTGGGTACGGATTCATTTGAATATGAGGGTATTTTTCTTTATGACGCTGAAAGTGGACTTTTAGGTTTCCCTTTGTGGAGAACCTGTTTCCACATATGTTGCATTTAAATGGCCTCTCGCCAGTGTGAGAACGCAAATGAATCTGCAAGGCACTGTCACTCCCAAACACTTTAGCACAGAACCTGCATTTATGCTTAAAGAATGCCTCATCTGAATTACTTTTTGCTTCAAAAGCAGTTACATTTGGTGGCTTGCTTTTTCTTTGCTGTGCCAAGGCAGTCAAGGAGCTTAAATCCTCTGCAGGTGTTCCAATATTGGACAAGGGACCGGAGAAAACGGAGTTACTAGGGGTGGGCTGAGGTAGAAGTGGATTAGATGCAGGACTTAATAAACTGCTTATTGCAAAAGCTGGTGAAGATGATGCTGAGACTGGTGGGTTGTTGAGCTGTGAGCCACCAATAGTTGAAGCCACTTTTTCTGAGGACGGTGTTGTAACTGCTGCTGCCAATATGTTAATATTTGGAGAAGAGCCACTATTGGATGGAATTAGAGCGTTGCCAGGGTTGCTCTGAGGTAGCTGTATAGGGGGTAGCTGTTTCACACCACTGATGCTGGCAGATTGACTAGCAAGGCTTTGTGCTAATCCAGCTGCTGCAGCCAGCTGCTGGGATAAATGGGAACTTAATGTGGACAAGGGGTTGGCAGATGTTCGTAAAGTACCTTGAGAAGGGCTGGATGTTGGCATGTCTGTATTTTGGGTAGCCAACAATAATATTTGGTGACGAATTTGTTCAATCAGTTGCAACTGATGGATCTGCTGCTGCTGTAATGCCAACAGTTGCTCCATGAGGGCAGGTACAGCGAGCTTACTGTTCGACGCACCGTTACATCTCGCCTCCTGTGAGAACTGTGCTACTGCCACCTTAGTACTCTGCAGGTTTTCAATTATTACATTACTGTTTATCACTGAAAAGTTGCCTAATGTTGTCAGATCCCCTATGTGAGGTAGAGAGGTTGTTACAGCTGAGGTACCCATTGTGGAGCTGTTACTGCTTGTAATACTATTGTTGACACTCTTGGAACTGCTACTGCTATTGTTAATGCTGGAAGCCTCCACATCCATGGATTCTTCCCTGTCAAGTTTGTTATGCTCTGAAAGGTCACTGCAGTCTACTTGATCTCTGTTATTAACTGTGTCATTCATCTGTTCATCAGGATTATCAGAAGGGGAACTAGGAGGGAAGGTTTCAGAAGGAGAAGCTGGATTTTCATTCACAATTAAAACTA